>OZ030015.1:93614648-94049648 GCA_964023405.1 Apodemus agrarius | reverse complement strand
GAAAGAAAAGAGTGATATAGTTGTCCAATATTCTAATTGGGTTATTATGGACTTGTACTTTTAGAAACATTCTAATACATTTTTTTAGAAGCACTCTAACACGTGTAATTATAAGTAGAAACTGTCCTTTTCCCATTACTAAATATCAACTACTTGCTCCCAACAGGTTCTGATGGGTGTATATATGAAACCTTGATACCAATATATTCAAGTGACACAGAAAAGAATCAGAGGTTAGTTAGAGCATTGATGCTCAAGGCAGTTGTGTCTGACAGTGCTCGGAATGGTGTTGCCCTCACCGTCCTGGATCAAGACCACATAGCTGTCCTGGGACCTCCACTTCCAGCTTCTAAGGGTAAGTAAAATCACCCAATCAAATTTAGCTTTTAGCCTCTAATTTCTATCCTTTCTGTTCTCAACAGATTCTCACTATGTAGCCCAGGTTAGCCTTGATCTCAATATCATCCTACCCCAGCTTTCCAGGCACTGGGATTGCAGTGTGTACCACCATGCCCAGTGCCACCTTCCAGCTCACGAACTCCATTTCCATCTGTATGTCTTCCTTAGCTTCCACTAGCAAGCAGTATTTCCTAGTTTTTACAATACCGTCTTTTCTCCCCTTTAAATGCTAATATTTCCTTCTCAGAGCCTCCCTTTCTAAGCTGTAGAAACACAATTGATTTTATGTGTTACTCTTATCCTGCAACTTTACTAAGTTTTATTTATTTGTACTATTAGTGCATGCCTGTGTGTGTGTGTGTGTGTGTGTGTGTGTGTGATGTCTGTGTGTGCTGGCTAGCTTTGGCCTCGGTAATATGAGCCTACTAGAGGGTTAGGACTTATTTCTTCTATATTCTAAACTAGGTTGGTGCTGATTTTATGATTGCTAGACTTCAGTGGTGAGGTCATCTGGCCCTGGCTTTCCTCTCTTGAATGTTGTTTAGTCACAGCCTCGGCTCTGCTGCTTTGGCGGCACGGGGCTTTCCCACCCTCTGCCTGCCTGTGGCGCCACTGTATACAGCAAGCACGCTTGTGTATTTACCTCTTCCTCCTTCGTCATGCCAGCACAGCATGTGTTTCTGTTTAGGTCTGTTTCTGAACTTCTGTAAATTACATTATAGAATGCCTCTCCATATGGAATATAAAGTTTCAAACATTACAGACGTCAAAAGAGCTGCCACAAGGAACCAGTGGGCAAGTAAGTTTGATTTTTTTTTTTTTTTTCTTGTTCGTGTGTTAGGTTTGGTTTTGGTTTCTCTGTTTTGTTGGGGGTTTGAGTCTGAGTCTTTACTTGAGGTAAGGTGTTGCTATGTAGCCTAGCATAGCCTCAAATTTGTAGTCCTCCTGCCTTAGCCCCCTGGGTACCAGGATTATAGACATGTGCCATTTTATGTTAGTTATTTGGGTTTCTATTAAGTTTCTATCCTCCAAGAAAAACTAGAATTATAGTTGATTTTTTTTACCTGAGAGCTTACTTACATTTGGTTGGGTTTTATGAATTTGTTTGTTGTATATTAAGTTATAACCTAAGGCATTACTATTCCTAATAAATTAGCCTTTAAATAGTAAATGTTACTCTGGAATTGGTGGCTGCTCCTTTTAATTCCAGCACTCTAGAGGCAGAAGTAGGCAGATCTGAGTTGCAGGCCAGCCTGGTCAGCATTGTGAGTTCCAGGACAGCCAGAGCTACATAGTGAAACCCTGTCTTGAAAAAAAAAAATACACAAAAATTTTTTGTCCTTCTGAGAGATAGCTCATGCAGTGTTACTACTGTTGCATGGTAAGCTTGAGTCAGAGAATGAGCCTGTGTCTGCCAGTGGCTGAATGGATGAAGACAATGTGGATATATGTACATTATGGAACTTGGGCCATAAAAAAGAATCACATGTCATTGTAGAAAAAGTAGATGAAAAAAAAAATTTTTTTTTTTTTTTTTTTTTTTTTTGGTTTTTCGAGACAGGGTTTCTCTGTGTAGCCTGGGCTGTCCTGGAACTCACTCTGTAGACCAGGCTGGCCTCAAACTCAGAAATCTGCCTGCCTCTGCCTCCCAAGTGCTGGGATTACAGGCGTGCGCCACCATGCCCGGCTGAAAATTTTTAATGCTTATTCTTTTTCAGCTCTGGTATCATGGGGAAACACTGTTTATGCTACATGGAAAATGTCTGACTGTGATTCCATACAAGTGTGAAGCGTCATCTCTAGCAGGCGCTCTTGGGAAGCTCAAGCACACCCCAGAGTCAGGTACGGCCCTCTCTGCTTCTCTCTGACACGGCTCCTTTACCAGCTCCTGGTTTCCTTTTTCTCTGAGTTTTTCTAGATAGGGTTTCTCTGTGTAGTCCTTACTTTCCTGGAACTTACTCTGCAGACCAAGCTGGCTTCTAACTCAGATCTGTCCTGCCTCTGCCTCCCAGGCATTGGGACTAAAGGTGTGCACCACCGCCTCTCATCTTGAGACCTCTCTTAAATTGTGCATAGTGGTTTTCCTTTGTTGTTCTTTACTTTGATGTTATTAGGTCAAAATAACCCAGTAATTTATGTTTTGTATTTCCTTAGGCACCCATTCCATGCCCCATTTTGTAAACTGGGAAACGTGTTCAGAATATGAACTTGGGTCCAGTGCAGAGCAGTCAAGAACTGTAAGTTCAGTAGTGAATGAGAAATGTTAGTACGAATGTAAAAAGAAAAAAAACAAACAACAAGGAAGGGCTGTGTTAGCTTAAATGTTGGCGTGTATGTACTTTTACAGCTTGATTTTTAATAACAGCTTCAGCATGGTAACCTTCAGCCTTTACCCAAACTGATACTTGGCAGCTCTAGCTGTTAATTTTTTAAAAAATAGTTATTTTATGCCAGGCAGTGGTGGCACACGCCTGTAATCCCAGCACTCTGGGAGGCAGAGGCAGGCGGATTTCTGAGTTCAAGGCCAGCTACACAGTGAGTTCCAGGACAGCCAGGGCTATACAGAGAAATCCTGTCTCGAAAAAACCAAATCCAAAAAAAAAAATGTAAAAAATAGTTATTATATCTTTATGTGCCCAAGTATATATGTGCTCTACCAGGCAAGGTGAGGAGAGTCAGCTCCCTGGAACTGGAGTTGTAGGTAGTTGTGAACTGCCACGTGGGTGCTAGAAACCAAACTGAGGTTCTTGCAAGTACAACAAATGTTCTCAGTGCTGATCTCTCCAGCCCCGGTTATGTGTTAATATTTAAGGATGTGTGTGGTATTAACCAAGTCCCAAATAGAAAATATGCCAGTTTGCAATTAGCAATAATATCTTCCTTCCTGTGTATGGAGGTGTCAAGTTTAAAAAAGCAAAACCACTAAAACCAAAGCTGGATGTGACTCATGCCTCTCATTGCAGCGCTTAGGCTGGGTGAGGAGGAGTGCAGGTTTGAGGGAAGTCTGGGCCTAGTGAGTTCCCATCCAGCCTAAGTTTTAAAAAAAAAATGTATTTAATTTCAGAGTTATAATAAAAGCACTTTGTTTATAATAAACCTTGTTTTTAAAAAAATATTCTGTTGAAGCTGGAGACATGGTCAGCAGTTCTTGCTGTTCTTGCAAAGGACCTAAGTGTAGGGCTCAGCACCGACTTCAGACAACTCGTAGCTGCCCATAACTCCCGTTACAGGGGACCCAGCATCCTCTTGTAGCTTTCTCGAGTACCTATGTTCACATACACATAACACCCACAGAAACACATGATCTATACTTACAAAGATCTTGATGGGTTGTCTGCTCTTCCAGAGGTCCTGAGTTCAATTCCCAGCAATGACATGGTGGCTCATAACCATCTATAATGAGATCTGATGCCCTCTTCTGGCCTTCAGGCAGAACACTGTATACAGAATAAATAAATCTCTTTTAAAAAAGAAAGAAAACGCTGGGCGGTGGTGGCGCACGCCTGTAATCCCAGCACTTGGGAGGCAGAGGCAGGTGGATTTCTGAGTTTGAGGCTACCCTGGTCTACAGAGTGAGTTCCAGGACAGCCAGGACTACACAGAGAAACCCTGTCTCGAAAAACCAAAAGAAAAAAAAAAAAAAAAGAAAGGAAGAAAAAAGAGAATCTTGGAACTAGAGAGGTGATTCAGTGGTTAAGAGGATTGGCCACTCTTATGAAAGGCCAGGTGTTGTTCCTGGCGTCCACACAGCGGCCCAGAGTTCAGGGATCCAGCCCCCCTCTTCTGGTCTCCATGGTGAACAGCACTTAACGTGCTATACATGCACACATGAAGGCAAAATACTCTTGCACAAAAAATAAAAATAGCTGGGCATGGTGACATGTGACTTTAATCCCAGCTCTTGGAAGGCAGAGGCAGGTAGATCTCTTAAGTTTGAGTCAAGCCCAGTCTTCATAGTGAGTTTCAGGACACCCACAATGGCATAGAGAGAGAGACTCTGTGTTCAAAGGGAAAATAAATTAATTTTTTGTATGATAAACCCTTAATATGTATTTTTTAAGTCAGTGGTCATACCTAGTATTCCACTGTTTCATAGTCTTGATATTTTGATAGGTCTTTTGCATTTTTTGAAAACCTAACCTATTTAATTACTTACAGCTTAGGAGAAAAAAAGTTGAAGCAAATTTACAGCCAGAAGTTCCAGGATTCAAACAACTTTTATCAATAATCAAGGTAATTCTGTTTGTTTTGATTTTTTGTTATTGTTTGGTTTGGTTATTGGTTTTTTGTTTCCAAGACAGGAGACTCTGCCTCCTGAGTGTTGGGATTAAAGGCATGTGCTACCACTGCCTAGCTAATAAATGTAAATTTTTAAAAGGGAAAGCTAGAAATGGGGCTGGTGAGATGGTTTGGTGGGTAAAGGCACTTGTCTCATAGCCCTGGTGACCAAGTATGATCCCTGGGACCCATGCAGAGGTGGAATGAAAGAACTCCGTCTGTGTAGTCATTGAGCATACAAATGCGCATGACCACAGTGCCTGGGGACTTAAGCTGCTGTGTAGGTGCTGGGCGTTGAACCCAGGTCATCTGCAAGAACAAGTGCTCTGAACTGCCGAGTTCTCTCTCCAGCGCCATTCTTCATGTGCTGATGTTTATTGGTAGCTGTGGTGAACATTTATTTGTGTATTAACTTTGTCAGAGTGGTCACAAAGCGTTGCCTTATTTGACTTTCTTATCTGATGAAATTAATGATGTGCTGTGCTCTTCCTGTATGTCAGAGTCCACACGATGTTAGTGATATTGTCTGAGTAACTGGGTTTGTTTGTTTGTTTTCTATAAAATAGAGTTTATTCAGGGCATGGGATGGGAGTTAAGGGGGTAGTAGAGGCAGAGAAAGGCAGAGAGAGGGAGAGAGTAAAGAAGCAGAGGCCAGCCATGGGGGGGGGGGGGCAAGGGAGAGGCTGAGAGTGAGAGAGGTAAGATCAGTGACTTGGTTTATAAACCCTTAGATTTTTTTCCTCTTTTGTAGAGTGAGAGTGTGTGTGTGTTGGGGGGGGGGTGCAATTTAATGTTGCTTTAGTGGGTTACATAAATATTCTTTTTTTTTTTTTAGTTCAGAGTGATATTTCTTAATGTCTCAAGCTAAATTGTTTAATTCTGCCCTTTCAGAAAGATTCAGAAAAGCACATTGAAGTAGAGCTACGCAAGTTTTTGGCTAAGTCGACTCCTGACTTTCCTACTATAATTGGCGACATAGCAGCAGGACTTCTGGGAAGATGTAAAGTGGAGCCGCCGTTTTACCCCCGGAACTGCCTGGCGCAGCTCCTCCAGACACGGGTGCTTTCCTATAGGTGGGGTGCTCCTGCTTCACATTCAGCCTTCTCAGAAACATTTTATTGTTTGTACTTGGGGGGGGGGTTGTTTTAATGTAAAATGGTTCTTGGGAGGTGCCTCGGCAAGTAACCTTTGAGGACTGGAGTTCGGCCTTCCTGAACCCCCATAAGATCCCCCATAAGATGATGGTGGGGTATGGCAGCCCACCTGCAGTCTTGGTGCCTGAGAGAGAAGGAGAGGACAAGCCAAAATGTCCATCTCTAGGTTCCATGGGAGGCCCTGCCTCTTAGAAGGTGAAGAGCAGTGGTGGAAGCCACTCAGTATTACTCTGGAGCCTCCTCAGACACGAGCGCACACACACGTATACCCACTCAAAAGTGACCACACACATGCCCTACCAGAGGTTGCAACCCGGACATGTAGGCTTAGTGCCTTTCCCCTTGCTGTGATGACACAGAGACCTCACCTTACAGCTTCACACAGTGGGCTTGTGAGTCCTTTTTAGGGGGACTTTAGTCCTGCCACACATTGCCTGCCTCGGTTTCCACATCTTTACCCTCAGACTATTACTGCACTGATAATGCTGCTGATTTAATGCTATGAGTTCAAGGAATGGCTTGGACCACAGCCAGATCAGCTCATTTGTGCTGGCCTGAGGGAAACGTTTTATGGGCAATTGCATTTGAGGAGCCCAGAACTCCTTCAGTGTAGACTTCCTTTAAATGAATCTGCATATTCTCCAGATAAGGGCCTCTGGGGGATGAAGTTTTGCTCTTGAGACAGCTTTCCTATTGTCCAGTTGTAGCTTAAAGGGTTTCGTTTCTTTTTGTTTGTTTGTTTCTTTGTTTTTTCAAGACAGGGTTTCTCTATGTAGCCCTGGCTGTCCTGGAACTTACTCTCTAGACCAGGCTGGCCTTGAACTCAGAAATCCGCCTGCCTCTGCCTCCCAAGTGCTGGGATTAAAGGCGTGCGCCACAATCACCCGGCAGCACTTGCTTTTCTTGCAAAGGACCTGGGTTTATTTTCCCAGGACCTACTTGGTAGCTCACAAGTACCAAGAGATCCAGGCTCTCTTCTGACTTTCAGAGACACCAGGCATATATGTGGTACACAGGCATATGTATAGGCAAAACAATCATAAAATAAACTTTTTGTTGTAATTTGCTAATGATTTTTTAAATATTAAATCATAGTAATTGTATTACTTCTCGTCTCAGCTTATGCCCTGACTTGATGGAGATTGCTCTAGAGCACACAGATGTGCAGATGTTACAGCTGTGTCTGCAGCAGTTCCCTGACATTCCTGAGTCCACCACCTGTGCTTGCTTAAAACTTTTCTTGAGGTAAGTTAGAATCTGTGCTTTCAGTCCCTTGACATCATTTAAGTCTGTGGCTTACTTGACTTCTAAAGTGTTGAATGCATAGATTAGAAAATGAATTTACAGAGGTTCAAATTGTGAGGAGAATTAACCTCTTCCTTTCAATTGACATCATAGCGTTGGTGATGACTGTCTTCGAGACAGTAGTATCAACATGGAGTCAGTTTTTGATTTTAGCGATTCCACACAAGATGAGAAGAAGGAAGTGGAAGAGCAAACTGAAATTGTGCAGAACGGCTTTGGTCCTGAGGACGGGGACAGCAGTAAAGACAGTCAGCAGTTAAGTAAAAAGCCCGAAGACGCAGCGCACGAGCCCGTCTCCGTCCCTGTGACCTCGTGTCCTGTAGCACCGAAGCGAGCAGCCCTGCTGTATCCTTGCAGACAGTTTCCATTGCACTGTGTCCATCGGGGACATATGCTCAGCAGGAACTAAGGTGTTAGTCAATTGTTTGTCCTGTTTTTTCCAGTCTTTACTTTAAATGCATTATATTCAATGCTGCCTTCAATTAACTTATTAAACTTATCTATCTATCCCTCCCTCTCTCTCTGTGCGTGCGCGTGCCAAGGTGAATTACACCCATGATCATATGCATACTTGGCAAACACACTACCTCAGAGCTGCTTTCCTTGGCTATTTTTCTCTCTTTTCTTTAGGGGGGTCTTTTGTTGATTCTTTTGGTTTAATTTTGTTCTGACACGTGTCTTGTGGCTCCTGTAGCCAAGGGCAGCCTGGGCGTGCTCCTGTTGCTATTGCTGAGTGTGAAGACGACAAGAGAGTGCCACCATGTCTGTCTTGGCCAAGTTTCTTAGTGAAGAAGCTATACTAGACCTCATACCTGTAATTCCAATACTCGGGAAACTGAAGCAAAAGAACTGGTGGATAATCAGGGCCAGCCTGTTCTAGGATAAGATTCTGTATCCATAAAAAAAGGAAAGGAAAAGGGATCTGTACAAGCTGTAGTAATGTGCAGGCTCCATTAATTCTGTCAAGTGTTTACGAGTGAGCGAGCACCCCTGCGCTCTGACAGGAGCAGGGGATTGACCTGAGCGGCAGAAGGGAACTGCGTCTGCAGAGCAGCCTTGCCTCTACTGAAGAGTTTCCTTAAGTCTGAGTAGAAATGCAGTCCTTCATTCCGCGTACAGCGAGCCCTTCCTCCTGCCGCACTTGAAGGACATCCCTGCGAAGCATATCACGGTAAGTGCATGTGCTGCACAGTTCTGAGCATCAGACAGGCCATCCTAAATACTGCAGGATGCCCTCCTGTGCCTAAGAGGGAGGTCCACAGTGTTAGATGTGCTCAGGGAACAAGGGTGGTTTGGGCTGATCAACCTTGGTGTGTTCTTTCTGCTATGCTTGGAAACAAGGTTAGACAGTCATTGAGAAGACACTGAAAAAAAGAAAAGAGAAATTGGTTGTCACCTGTTTATTGATCTGCCGTAACTGAGAGATCTTGGTGATGAGTAAAATGGGGCCTGTCACATTAGTTGAACAGCTTCGTACATTTTTTTCTACTATCTATTGGGTTTATTTGTAGGGAATATTGTTTTACCACTGTGGATAATTATGCCTTTCTTTCCCTCACAGCTGTTTCTCCAGTATTTGTATTTCCTCTATTTGAAGTGCACTGGCAGTGCTACCATGACTCTCCCTGGAGTAAACCCTCCCACCGTGAGCCAGGTCAGACATCTTTTTGCCTTTGTACAGAAACCTCGCATGCAGTGTCAGCCCTGGAGTTCCGTAACTGATTTCTCCCTGTGTCCAAGATGAGTAGACACCATCTTTTCCCTCCTGCACACTGTTGGATTGGAGAGGGCTTCTCTGTTCAGTAGATGAATATCTAGAGTCATAATTCCAGATTACAGAATCCCAAAGTCATCTTTGTAATTGGAAGTTTCTGTATCAAAAAAGTTTCAAAAAGTAAACTTTGGGACCAGGTATGGTGGCACAGGCCCTAATTCTGAAAGGTCAGGAGCAGGTGGATCTCTGTGAGTTCAGAACTAGTCTGAGCTACATAATGAGTTCTCATAGCTAGATCTTGCCTCAAAAAGAGAGAGAGAGGAAAAGGAAAAAGGTGGGGAGAAAGGTAAACTTCACCTCTGCCCCACAGCCCCTCTTAGAGATGACCAACATTAATTCTCTTTGGTGGAACTGGGTATGATGGTGCACGCTTTTAATCCCAGCACTCGGAAGGCAGAGGCAGTTCAAAGCTAACCTGATGTACACAGTGAGTTCTAAGAAAGCCAGGGTTACACAGAGAAACTCTGTCTCAAAAACACAAACAAAAATCAGAAACATTTCTTTTGTGTCTAAAACTACTGTCTCATATTACAGAACCATATTGCAGACATGGTCTGGCCTGTACATTAAGCTTCACATAGTTTTTTTTTTTTTTTTTTTTTTATGGTTTTTCAAGACAGGGTTTCTCTGTGTAGCCCTGGCTGTCCTGGAACTCACTCTGTAGACCAGGCTGGCCTCGAACTCAGAAATCCGCCTGCCTCTGCCTCCCAAGTGCTGGGATTAAAAGCATGCACCACCACCGCCCGGCCACATAGATGTTCTTGTGGCCACATTCCCACGAGAAAAGTACAGAGTGGAACAGGCATGTATTTTCAGTTTTCAAAATGCCAGATTCCTTTCCAAACAGTTGTGATGGGGCTAGCCCTGCAACTTGGGGCTTCCGTCTCCACACACTGCCCACGCCTGCTGTTACTGTCAAGCCTCTCTTGCTAATCGTGCAGGGAATGGTGTTGTCTTGTGTCTTTGTATTGCTCTAACAGAGGGTGTGGTAGTTTTTCTTGCTTTATTCTTCTTTGTGAGGTATTGAGTCAGGTTCTTTATCCATCTTTCTGTTCTGTTTCTTGTTTGAGGGGTTGTAAACAGTCCTGTATATTGAGTAAATTCCAACTCATTCTTTGACGATTTCATGGGTTGCATATTCAGTGATTTCAGTCCTTTTGTCCATTTTCCTCTCCCTTCCTCTTCTGCTGAAACCCTTTCTTTCTGAGAAGTGTCCTTCGCTTTCATATCTGAGTGTGAGACACACTGCGTCTGATTAGGACTCCTTTGTGAGCATGGTTGGAAGTCATCTACTAGGTCAGGAGCTGCTGTCCAGTGGCTGTGCTAGTGCATAGATACCCTCACCAATCAGGAATTGCTAGTAGTCCAGTCCCTCAGGGAGGGCTGGCTTCCTGTGGTCTCCTCTTTTTTTTTTTTTTCAGTATATTTTTTTTCTAGGCACATTTTAGTTTTTGCTTACAAGATGTACTGGACTCTCCCTTTAACTCATTGACTCATATGTATTATATATTTTCTTGTTTTTGTTTTGTTCTTTCGAGGCAGACTCACTGCAGAGCTCAGCCTGGCCTGGAACTCTGAGGGGCTGGGCTCTCCTTTGGTGCCAGGAGTTTGACAGAGCTGATGCTCCCTTACAAGCAGAGACTGCTTTCATATATCTGTCCATGGGTCTGTCTTTCCTAGAACACTTGCCAGTGTAGAACTGTGTAGCATGCTTGTATGAATATATATTTTTATTTGCATTATCTTCACTTTAGCCCATAGTGTCTATGATAATTTGTCTGATACACAGCACTTGAGGTATGTCTGTCAGGGTAGAAGGTAAATGGTTTTTCTCTTCTTATTACAGATAATTATTTTTTAAAAATAACATTATGTCTTCTCTTTTCACTGGTGAGACTGTCTCACTGTGGCCCAGCCAGCCTGGGGCTCACCCCAGTCATCATGCCACACTCAGTCACAGGTGAAAGCCACCATACCTGAGAAAACAAGCTTTCTGCATAAACAGCTGGTGCTAATGCTGGGTTAGATGGGATCTGGTGTTCTTATCGCTAACAGATGTTATCCTGACAAAGTATAAAAGCAAGAAGAAAACGTTTATGCTTCTTAGAAATCATTCCATCTCTAAACTGAGTGGCGGTGGCACACACCTTTAATCCCAGCACTTTTCAGAGCGACAGGCAGGGGGATCTCTAGTCTGTCTGCATAGTGAGCTCTCGGATAGCCAGGGCTACATAGTGAAACCCTGTCTCAAAAAACAAAACAAAGGCCGGGCAGTGGTGGTGCACGCCTGTAATTCCAGCACGTGGGAGGCAGAGGCAGGCGGATTTCTGAGTTCAAGGCCAGCTTGGTCTACAGTGTGAGTTCCAGGACAGCCAGGGCTACATAGAGAAACCCTGTCTTGGAAAGACCAAAAACAAAACAAAACAAAACAAAGGCCGGGCGTTGGTGGCGCACGCCTGTAATCCCAGCACTTGGGAGGCAGAGGCAGGCGGATTTCTGAGTTTGAGGCCAGCCTGGTCTACAGAGTGAGTTCCAGGATAGCCAGGGCTACACAGAGAAACCCTGTCTCGAAAAAAAAAACAAACCAAAACAAAACAAAATGATTTGGTTTTCTTTGGTCTGAGACCATGAAGAACTAGAATTAATAAATTAATCTTTCTGTATTTATCTCCAGATTATGGATTGGATATGCCTACTTCTAGATGCCAATTTTACTGTCGTCTTAATGATACCTGAAGCAAAAAGACTTTTGCTTAATCTTTACAATTTTGTGAAATCTCAGGTTTGTGGTTATTTAATATTTTTAGGTTCTATTTTGATTGAGGTTTGTGTATGTGTGTGGTAGGTGTATGCCAAAGCATGAATCTGCGTGTTGGAGCATAGCTCGAGAGAGTTCCCATCCTGCAGACCCCAGGGATAGTGGCTTGTTTCTAGCAGTACCTTGTCTCAAAAAAAAAAAAAACAAAAAAAACAAAAAAAAAAAACGAATTGGGAGCTGTGAAGATGACTCCGAGGTTAAGAGCACTGACTGCAGAGGTCCGGAGTTCAATTCCCAGCAAGCACACGGTGGCTCATAAACACCTATAATGAGATCTGGTGCCCTTTTCTGGTCTGCAGGCATACATGCAGGTAAAATGCCATCTACATAATTAGTAAATAAATAAGTAAATCTTTAAAAAAAAAAAAAAAAAAAAAAAACCAGTTGGGCCTGAAATCCATTAAAACTTATCTTTACAATTTGCCTGTGAAGAGGTGGGAGTCAGCTCAAGGTAGGGGGAGCAGTGCACACTTAAGGCCCAGGGTGCATTCCAGAACCAGAAAGCAGAAAACGCTAGTAGTGATTGGAAGGTGTGCTATATGTATGTGGCGTTCCAGCACAGTTACTCTGGGTCCTTGTCTTCCTCAGATCTCCATCTATTCCGAGCTCAACAAGATTGAAGTCAGCTTCCGGGAGCTACAGAGATTAAATCAGGAGAAGAGCAGTAGAGGACTGTACTCCATCGAAGTGCTGGAACTCTTCTGACAGCGGGAGACGTAGTCTTACTAGAACTGGATCTATAGACCAGACTGGCCTCAAACTCACAGAGATCCTCCTCCCAGAGCGCTGGGATTAAAGCTGTGGCCGCCACACTTAGCTTGGTGGATATTTTTTTTAATGAATTTACCTGTTCATCCAGGGAAGAATTTTTCTTTGAGTCGATCTCACTCAGTGTCCAGAAAGAAATGTGAGTCCCTGGACCATCACAGACCACCATTCCTCAGTGTGCTACTGGCTCCACAGACATCGCTTCTAGCTTGCAGACATCACTGGAAGGATGCTATGGAAGTTTTTTAAACATGGAATTGAGCTGATTTTAAGTAAACTTATTTGTGTACTGATAAAAGTCTAATTTCTTACCATGCATTTTGAATAGTTTTTCTTTCAATAAAAGAAGCAAACCGGGGGGCTGGAGAGATGGCTCAGCGGTTAAGAGCACTGACTGCTCTTCCAGGGGTTGAGTTTGATTCCCGGCAACCACATGGTGGCTCACAACCATCTGTAATGGGATCTGATGCCCTCTTCTGGGGTGTCTGAAGACAGTGACAGTGTACTCACATACATGAAATAAATCTTTTTTAAAAAGAAGCAAACCATCTCTGAAGAGTGGATCTAAGGAGAATGTACGTCAGTCAGACCTGCATCATGGAGCGCTCCGAGCCAGCAGAGTGCGTCCCGCCTCCGGCCATCTCTTCATCTTTTATCTTCTGCCATCTCTCCTTTCTCAGTGGTTGAAAAATTCCCTCTTCCAGCATGATGTCTCAGATGAACTGTGACAAGGATATGGTGAAGATCGGTTTAAATTATAAAATCTTACTGCCAAATAATGAAAATGTCTCTTTAAAAAATTAGCTTTTTTTGAGGCCAGTGAGCAAGTTCAGTGGATAAATATGGTGGCAAGCTCTGTAAGCCTGTTGACAGTACAGAGTGATCCCTGAACTCCATGGGATGGGGGAAGGAGAGTGCCAGTTTCCCAGGAGTTTTCTCTGCCCCCCACAAACTGCCCACACCTGCCATCCCAGCGCTCAGGGACAGACGCAGTCTAATCTCTGTGCTCAAGACCAACCTCATCTGCAGAGTGAGTTCCAGGACAGCAGCAAGGCCCCATCTCAAACCCTCCCCCCAAAATAGGTAAAGTGTTAGAAAATACCACCCCCACCTCTCCACCCCCAGACAGGGTTTCTCTCTGGAACTCACTCTGTAGACCAGGCTGGCCTCAAACTCAGAAATCCGCCTGCCTCTGCCTCCCAAGTGGTGGGATTAAAGGCGTGTGCCACCACCGCCGGCTTAGAAAGTCTTTATAGGCTGATTGACAATAGGCAAGTTTTTTGGGTTTGTTTGTTCACTGTAACTCTGGCTGTCCAGGAACTCAAAATAGATTGGCCATGAGCCCACAGAGATGCCCCTGCCTTTGCTTCTGTGCCGTGCACAGGTTGTCCTCACTCCGTGTGCAGTTGGTTGTGAAACGCCTGACAGGAGTGCTGGCAACCAGCACTGGGTCCTCTGAGAGAGCACTTCCTGCTCTTCACCACCAAGCTACCTCCAGCCCAATCTAAACTATGTAATCCAGAAAATAAGCATGTGATGCCCTGTAAATTGTTTATAGATTCATGTTTGTTTTTTATAACTTGTAGTTTAATTGTTCTTGAGGATGGCTTCTGTCATGAACATTAATTTGTCAGAGTCACAAAAACCAGGCATGGTGGTACACACTAATCCCACCATTTAAAAGGTAGAAGCAGGCTGGGCAGTGGTGGTGCACGCCTTTAATCCCAGCACTCCGGAGGCAGAGGCAGGCGGATTTCTGAGTTCAAGACCAGCCTGGTCTACAGAGTGAGTTCCAGGACAGCCAAGGCTACACAGAGAAACCCTGTCTGGGGGCCGTGGGGGGTAGAAGCAGGAAGGTTAGGTCATCCTGGGCTACAGAGCAAGTTAAAGGCCAGCCTGTTTTACATGTTATATTTTCTCAGAAAATAAGCAAAAGCAAATATAAATACACCTAAAGGAGATACTCCATTGTCACTTGAACCTAGCTTCTGTGTAGTGGGCTTATTAAATCTTGAGAAGAATTTTAATAATTTGGTTTTTAAATATTAATGGAAGCAAATTCTTGTTGCAGTTAAGATACTAGGTTTAGAAAACAAGTAAAGATTGTATAAGGATATACAGAGAGAGATGGGGACTGATAGGCGGAATTATCCAAAGCAAGCACGCTGCCTTACACTTCCCACACAACCCGGGACCGCCGTCAGCGCTGAGTGCTCTCTGTCTAGTCTGCTACGCTGCTGCAGGTCGGTGGTTAAAAGGTCCGTTCCTAGCAGCCCTTTCAGGCTTGCTCTCTGCTGGCCTGTGGATACAACTCCTGCAATGCATAGAATTATGTAATCTAGAAGTAAACTTTTAGAAAAGGCATTCTGACTAAAAGCAATTGGGGAAGGAAAGGGCTTAGTTCATCTTTTGGGTTGTTCTGTTTTGATTTTTGTTTTGTTTTGAAGACAGGACTTCAAGGAATTACCAAGTAAAAGCAGAGAGCTGGGGATACGGCTCTGCTGGTGGTGGTCACCTCATGACGCTCTGAGCTTGATCCCTAGCACCACATGGCAGAGCGAGGCGCTGCGTGCCTTAGCTGCGCCTCGAGCTAGAGGGTGGCCACAGTGAGACCCCCCCCCCCAGAAGGAAAAAGAGAAACTGGACTCCAATGTGGGGGTGGAGCTGCTGAGTATTCAACTGAGCACCTCCACATCAGGGTGAGAGAGAAGAGAGCACATGCAAAGTCAGCACTCCCCTTTGTCCCTGAAGCCCAGTGTTCTTGGTGACATTGGCACTTGGGTGCAGCTGAAGGAGAGCTGTACAGTGTTCCCAGCCTGACTGACTTAGCGAGCTTCCAAAGGATGCTGGGCTCTGATGCGAGACTGCCAGGCTCCTCTTGCTAATTACCAGTGCCTCCACATAGCCCAGGCTGGCCTCAAACTTGAAATCCTCCTGCCTTGATGTCCAAAGTGCTAGGATTACAGATGACTGCCACCATGCCTGGTCTGCTAGTCAGCCTTTAAAGAGAAGTCTTAGGGCTGGGGATGTGGCTTAGTGGTGAAGTGTTTGCCTGACATACATGCGACCCCAAGTGTCCATACACCCCAGCACCACAAAAATCAAATAGGAAAATGTGTTGCTCTGCTTTTTCTCAGTCCCATCTCAAGCCTGTGCTGACAGTCTCGAGGTGTCAATCAATGGGTTAGAGTGATAGTTTTAAAACTGAGGTTAGAAATACAGAAGAATTGGAGCCAGGCCCTGAGTGGGTAAGGTTTATTCTGCCAGGAGTGTTGGGAATATTCCGAAGAGCTGACTGGCATGATGGTGCTCTTCTGTAGCCCTAGCACTTGGGAGGTGGAGGCAGGAGGCTTAGGAGTTCACGGTCATCATTGCCTACATTGAGACCTCTCAGAGGGGTAGAACAAACCTAACAATTTATGGAAGGGTGTCCTTTTAGCTCACAACCCAAGGCCTGGTGTTAGAGTGGGAGGACAGCAAGATGCACATGATCACGTGGTGTGCAGTCAGAGGACAGACAAGCGTTCCTGCTCAGCTCGAGATGATCCCACCCACAAGGAAGGTCTTCCAGCATCAGCTAATTGATTAAGGTGCTCTCACACAGGCCAGTCCCCAGAGGTGCTCAGTCCTGTGTAGTTACCAACAAACTCATGATATGGAGTACATATGTTTCTGCTGAGACCCAGATTGGTCTTGGTTACTCTGTGATAACTCAGGCCACCTCCTTCTGTCTTTGAAGTATTATTAATCTCACATTTATACTGGAGAAGATTAGTTCAGAGTTTTTAGCACACTGAACTGTAGGCCAAATCCATTTATATTTTTTTTTATTTTTGTTTTTGTTTTTTGAGACAGGGTTTCTCTGTGTAGTCCTGGCTGTCCTGGAACTCACTCTGTAGACCAGGCTGGCCTCGAACTCAGAAATCTGCCTGCCTCTGCCTCGCAAGTGCTGGGACTAAAGGTGCGCCACCACCGCCCAGCTCCCACCCTTTAAAAAAAAAAAAAAAAAAAAAGATTGTGTGCATGCATGCAGGTACTCACAGAAGCCACTAGAGGGCAGCAGATCCCCTGGAGCTGGAAGTAAAGGCTGGTGTGAACCACTTAACATAGGTGCTAGGAACCAGATTCTGACCCTCTGTAAGACCAGAGAGTACTCTGTAACTACTGAGCTCATCTGTCCAACCCCCATGTTTTAAGTCCTGGCCACAGCTCTACCCCAGAAACACAAGAATTATGGCCCAAGGCACAATTCTCTCACAACTGGTTTACTGCAAAGCTGCCCGAGCTGCCCGAAGCAGTCTATTCTCAACACTCAGGCTGGAAAGAACCTGCTAAGACTGGGGGGGGGGGGGGGCTGCTGACTCAGCTGGTAAAGTACATCAACAGCAGTCACTGGAACTCAGACGCCGGTGGCGGTGGTACATACAGTAATAATCCCAGTGCCAGGGAGGCAGAGACGAGTACATTCCTGAAACTCAACAGCCAGGCATCTGTTGTCCTAATCTGAGATGCAGGCCAGGGAGAAACCCTGTCTTAAAAAAAGGGGGGGGCAGAGAGCACCCTTAGAAATAGCAAATAAATAAATGACAAAAGAAAAACAGCAAATAAGATGATTCTCTGCACGTATATGCATGTAGATATACATATGTGCCCACACAAACACGTGTTTAAATCTCATCCAGGCACACACAGATGCAGCCATCTTAAATTAAAAGTACTGAAGCACACCTGTAGCCCCGTCCCTAGAGGCTGGCCACCTCTTGCTTTGCCTCCGCTATCCTCATGTTTAGACCTTGTCCAAAACAAACCAATGAGGGCAGCAGAACACCTGCGAACGCCAGACTGGGGTGTGACTCAGTAGGGGAGTGCTTGCCTCAGGGTTCCAAGGCCCTGGGTGCAGTTCAGCCCATCAAGCTATCTTTCAGACACTAGCTCTCCTTTTCTCAGAACTAGCTTCCCCTAGTGGGGTTACCATTATCTCCACTCTGTAGCTGAAGCAGTCAAGATCCAGTTAACTGGCCTGAAGTCCAGGGTGTGAGCTAACACTGTGTGTGTGGCCTGCCTTCACTGTGCCTTTCTTGTCTCTCCCCCAAGATCTTCCTACCCGCTCAGGAACTTACAACACAAATGACGGGAACTCATATGGGATCATCCCAGAGTCTGGCTTTGGGAATAACCAGTGCTTCTACGTTTGCTGATCATGTGACCAAGCCATTACTGCACTTCCAAGATGGCCCCAAGACAGGCCAAGAGGAGACAGAGGGAGGGCTAATTCTGTCTGCTCAGCATCCAAATTACCTCAATGTCCAGAAATCCACGAATGCTCCACCTTCTGGCCTCCCTGCAGCCTCCCCAGTGATGCTCAGATGCTTCTGCAGTGGAGTTTCCAGCTTGGACGGGAACGGGATATATGTTGAGGCCACAATAGTCAGAAAAAGAATCCAACCAGGCATTATCCCTGGGCCAGGCTTCCCTGGTTGTCTTCCTGACAGTGTTCATACCCAGTTGCCCTCTGACTCCTGGAAGCGTTTCTCTCTTTCTTTCCCTCCCTCCCTCCCTCTCCCTCCCTCCCTCCCTCCCTCCCCCCCCTCTCTCTCTCAGCATACCGTGTGTACTGATATACCCAGGATGTCGTGAGAGGGCAAGGAAGAGAGAGCGCCTTCTGTCCTACAGGCTAATCCTCGGGAGCATGGCCCTCTAGCTCACTGTGCCTGCAATGGATGCTGTAAGCTAAAGCATTTGGTGGAGAGACAAAGCAATCTCGTATTGTCACTGTTGACCACTTTACCTACACAGGCACAGCAAGAAGTGTCTTTTAACCTTTGTATTTGTGGCTAGAGTAATATACAGGGGGTAAGGTACTTGCCACGCAAGCGTGAGGATCTGAGTTCAAGTCCCTGGAACCCACATAAAGCTGGGTGTGGTAGCACATATATACACATCACAGTGTTCTCTGGGGAAGAGAGGCAGAATCAGGAGAACCCTTGGAAGTCAGCTCACAGGGCAGCTTGCCTTCCACACACACCAACAACAAAGAGAAGCCATTTCAAACAGCAGAGGTGCGAAGACACCCAAAGTCTTCTGACCTGTACTCAAGCACTATGGCACACACACACAATATACATGTCCTTCAGGCACACATGAAAGGAGGAAAACCGTATTTCTTCAAGCCTGTGCCTACAGATGCACTTTCACACTTTCACGTTCATGTCTGTGACTACACAGAGCACCTTGTCATGCTGGGGTAGGTTACCTCCTCTTTGAAGTAACTACAGAGTTTACGAAAATGGAATCACACCCACTCCACACTCCAGCCCTCCATTCCTCCATTTTTTTTTTAATTTGGTTTTTTCGAGACAGGGTTTCTCTGTATAGCCCTGGCTATCCTGGAACTCACTCTGTAGACCAGGCTGGCCTCAAACTCAGAAATCCGCCTGCCTCTGCCTCCCAGAGTGCTGGGATTACAGGTGTGTGCCACCACCGCCCGGCTGAGTTTTTTTTTTGGTTTGTTTGTTTGTTTGTTTTGCTTTTTCTAGACAGGGTTTTTCTGTGTAGTCCTGGCTGTCCTGGAACTCACTTTGTAGACCAGGCTGGCCTCGAACTCAGAAATCTGCCCGCCTCTGCCTCCCAAGTGCTGGGATTAAAGGCGTGTGCCACCACCGCCCAGCTTGTACCCCATTTTTTAATAGGGTTATTTGGCTCTCTGGAGTCTACCTTCTTGAGTTCTTTATATATATTGGATATTAGCCCTCTGTCGGATGAAGAGTTGGTGAAGATCTTTTCCCAATTTGTTGGTTACCGTTTTGTCCTTTTGACAGTGTCCTTTGCCTTACAGAAACTTTGTAATTTTATGAGGTAATTTGTCAATTCTTGATCTTAGAGCATAAGCTATTGGTGTTCTGTTCAGGAACTTTTCCCCTGTGCCCATGTCCTCAAGGGTCTTCCTCAGAGAACTCCTACAGCTGATAAACAACTTCAGCAAAGTGGCTGGTTATAAAATCAACTCAAGCAAATCAGTAGCCTTTCTATACTCAAGGATAAGCAGGCTGAGAACGAAATTAGAGAAATGACACCTTTCACAATAGCCACAAACAATATACAGTATCTTGGTGTGACTCTAACCAAACAAGTGAAAGATCAGTATGACAAGAACTTCAGGTCTCTGAAGAAGGAAATTGAAGAAGACCTCAGAAAAATAGAAAAATTGCCAGACGGTGGTGGCGCAGTCTAAACACGCATGTGCATTTTATAACCTGCAAGCCTCAATACCACAGAACACAGCACAGCCTCTGAGTCGGACAGGTGATGTCTTCAGGCGATCAACTGAGCTTGCAAAAGGTCACCCCAGCTGGGCTGGTTGGCTGTTGTCCTTCCTTCCTAAAGGGAAGCCACACCCAGGCCACTCCTCCCAATCTTTCTGCCCTAACTACTCTCGGACTCTGGGAGGGGCTAGAGTGTACAGATGGGAAAGGACTTTGGGAGGTGACTATCTACACAGCTGTGGGAGAGCCATTACCCTGCTGGGTGTGGACCTTCCCGTGCTGCTTTCTGGTCTCCCTACCCATAACACACACACACACACACACACACACACACACACACACTCTGTGAGCAACGTTAAGAAGTACATTGGTAGCCAGGCGTGGTGGCATATGCCTGTAATCCCAGCACTTGGGAGGCAGAGGCAGGTGGATTTCTGAGTTCGAGGCCAACTTGGTCTACAGAGTGAGTTCCAGGACAGCCAGGACTACACAGAGAAACCCTGTGGGGGGGGGGGAAGAAGTACAATACATTGGTTCCCCAGAGTGATTTTTAGTGGGATAGAACTTTGGATTGTCATTGGAACCTTATAGGCATTGCCTAGTGTCCTACCCCCACCCTCACCTGGGTAAAAATTATCTTTGCAAATGTAGATGAATGCTTCCTGAATAAGCACCTCAGCTCAGATTTGAATTATCAACAAATTGTAATGTTTCTATTGTATACCCAAAGCTTTCTTCTCTAGTAGAAATATAATGGTTTAAGTTGGGTTTCTTGGGTTTTTGTTGTTGTTGTTGTTTGTTTGTTTGTTTGTTTGTTTTTCAAGACAGGGTTTCTCTGAAATCTGCCTGCCTCTGTCTCCCAATGCTGGGATTAAAGGCGTGCACCACCACCTCCCAATGGTGGTTTAAGTTCGGATTCTCCCCGTCCCCCTTGTTCCTCAGCACATAGGTATCAAATTACTGTGTGATTATATCATATCATATTGTGTTCAAATGCTTAAGACTAGGCTTACAATCCAAAAGGTAAGAATGCTTAGTTTAATTTTGAATATTTATTTATTTGTTTGTGTATTTATGGTGTATGGGGCCACGGCACCCACGTGGAGGTCGGAGGGCAACTTACATTATTTTTTCTTGCAATCAGTGGTTTCTCTCTTTCCATCATGTGGATTTCCAGGATAAAATTCAGTTGGTTAGATTTGGCAAAAAGAATCTTACCTGCTAAGTCATTTTACTGGCCTGAAAATATTTGATGTTAAATACCTTTAATCCTAGAACTTGGGACACATAGGCAGGCAGACCTCTATGAGTTTGAGGCCAGGCAGGGATATATAGTGAGACCATGTCTCAAAAAATAAAATAAATGTAGTTATGATTTATTATCTATCCTTTGCCTTAGTTACTTTTCTGTGGCCAGGTAAAATATTATGACCAAGGGAACCTTTAAAAAAAAAGAAAACAAGAGCTACACAAAGAAACCTGTCTCGAAGAAAAAAAAAAAAACCCAAAAAAAGAAAACATTTAATTTTAAGACTCAGCCAGGCAGTGGTGGTGCACACCTTTAATCTCAGTACTTGGGAGGCAGAGGCAGATGGATTTCTGAGTTCCAAGCCAGCCTGGTCAACAGAGTGAGTTCCAGGACAGCCAGGGCTACACAGAGAAACCCTGTCTCGGAAAAAAACAAACAAACACAAAAAAGACTCACGGTTCCTGAAGGTTAGAGTCCATGGTTATTATTGTTGACAAATGGCAACAGACAAGCGGGCAGGGTGCTGACTGGGCTTCTGACATCTCCAGGCCCCCTCCTCAGTGGCACACCTCCTCCAGTAAGACCACACCCCTAATCCTTCCCAAACAGTTCCACCGACCTGCTGCTGTCTTCTGTCTTCTATGAGCACCTTCATAGTTGTGGTGCATGAAAGTTCACTCAGGCGCGCACGCGTGCACGCGCGCGCACACACACACACACACACACACACACACACACACACACACGTTGGACCGTGAAAAGCAGTCTGTGTTCTAATTGAGTGAGGCTTAACTTCCGGAGACCCAGTAGATTAATCTACAAGGGAGGGACCCTGTTAGCTATGCCCCCAGACACTAGGCTCCTGACACCATGAGACCCTCAACTCCATAATTCTGTGGCCATCAGTCACATAGGGCTACACTCCAAGCCCCTAGTATTTCTGGCTGGACTCCACCCCAACAGTTACCTGGCTACAGCCAGGTTTGCCCTGCCCCACAGTTACCTGGTAACAGTCAGGTAGCCCAGTCCATTATAAAAGGGGATGCTTGCTCCCCTCCCTGCCCCCTCTCTCCATGTGGTCATGGCTGGCTTCTATTTCTCTACCTTCTCTCTCTCTACTCTTCTACAATAAAGCGCTAAAACCAATGGATTGCCTCCCAGCGTTTCTAGCCACCAAGGACTCCCCCACACAGAAACTCATCCCAGCATGCCTCCTCCCGCCCCCTTTCCCCTTCAGCCTCGCGACTGTCCAGGCTGCCCCCAGTTCCCCACTCCCCACCCTCGACTCCGTTCTCAACTCTTTCTTGGTATCCAGCGGGGTCCTGTGATGCCCGAGGACTAGAACCTGTCATCCCTGGCCTCTGTGAGGCCTAGGGGATCCGAGACTGCTCCTTCTCCACTCCCTTAGACTGGGGTCCCGTGGCTTCTTGCAGGCAGTCACCCACCCGGCAGCGTGGGGGCTCTCGATAATTTCCCACATCTGCCCTGCCAGAGCTGGCGAGTTCTGGCAGGATGTGGATTTTCCCCCCTACTCCCCTTTTCCCCATGCTGCACAGTGCAGTGCACCCGACATTTTTTGTTTGTTTGTTTTTCGAGACAGGGTTTCTCTGTGTAGCCTGGCTGTCCTGGAACTCACTCTGTAGACCAGGCTGGCCTCTAACTCAGAAATCTGCCTGCCTCTGCCTCCCAAGTGCTGGGATTAAAGGCGTGTGCCACCACTGCCCGGCTTAAAATGGAAAAGTTTTAGAATCTATTTTAATTACCCACAGGTTACTTTTTAAATTTTTTTTTTATATTTTATCTGTATGAGTACACTGTAACTGTCTTCAGACATACCAGAAGAGGGCATTAGATCCTGTGACAGATGGTTGTGAGCCACCATGTGGCTGCTGGGAATTAAACTCAAGTCCTCTGGAAGAGCAGTCAGTGCTCTTAACCACCGAGCCATCAGCCCCCATGGTTACCTTTTTTTTTTTTTTGTTTTTTGTTTTTTTTGTTTTTCGAGACAGGGTTTTTCTGTGTAGTCCTGGCTGTCCTGGAACTCACTCTGTAGACCAGGCTGGCCTCGAACTCAGAAATCCGCCTGCCTCTGCCTCCCAAGTGCTGGGATTACAGGCGTGCGCCACCACGCCCGGCCCATGGTTACCTTTTAAAAACTATATTTATCAGCCGGGCAGTGGTGTCGCACGCCTTTAATCCCAGCACTTGGGAGGCAGAGGCAGGCGGATTTCTGAGTTCGAGGCCAGCCTGGTCTACGAAGTGAGTTCCAGGACAGCCAGGGCTACACAGAGAAACCCTGTCTCGAAAAACCACAAAAAAAAAAAAAAAAAAACTATAACTATATTTATCTTGCTTTCTTGAGACAGGTAGACGAGGCTGTCCCAGAACTTACAGAGATGTGCCTGCCTCTGCCTCCCAAGTGTGGGAGGTAAAGGGGGCCTGGAATGAGGAGCTGCGACAAAAGGAAAAATTAGCCAATAAAATACACTTTTAAAGTCAGGTGTGGTGGCGCATGCATGTACTCCATGCACTCAGGAGCCAGCCAGAGGCAAGAGGATATCTCTGAGTTTGAGGCCAGCCTGGGCTACACAGAGAAACCCTGTCTCTGAAAAACAAAAACAGACAAACAAAACAATAAAAAACAAAGCAAAACAATATAAAAACAAAGCAAACCACACACACACACACACACACACACACACACACACCAACTGCATAGTTACACCTTTTGTCTTGGTCAAATTGATGACACATAGAAGGACCAGTGGCACCCCCTGCTGCTGCTACCTAGGTACTGCACCCTGCCCAGTTTCCAAACTGGAGGTAAAAGAGTCCTAATCATTGTAGCTTCTTGGGCTGTGATAGTCCCGCCTATTCCCTCTCCTTATAGTAGCTTGTCTTGTTAGGTCACCCTTCCTTCCTTCCTTCCTTCCTTCCTTCCTTCCTTCCTTCCTTCCTTCCTCCCTCCCTCCCTCCCTCCATCCTTCTTTCCTTCCTTCCTTCCTTCCTTCCTTCCTTCCTTCCTTCCTTCCTTCCTTCCTTCCATTTCTCTCCCTCCCTCCCTCTCTCCCTCCCTGCCTCCTTACCTGGGTAATTAGGCACAATGAGCATGCAGTACCCAGATAGGCCAGAAGAGGGCGATTGCACAATCACTACAGTTTTTCTAGCTCCCACCCCTTTTTAAACTTTTAAATCTTTTTTTTATTTTATGCATACGGGTATTTTGTTTGCATGTATGTCTCTGCAACCATGTATATGCAGGGCCTGTGGAGACCAGAAGAAGGTGTCAGATCCCTCTGGGACAGGAGTTGCAGGCTTCTGTTTGGTTGGAGGGATTTGTTTTGTTTAGTTTTACTTTTTGTTTTTCCGAGACAACTTTCTCTGTGTAGCCCTAACTTGCTCTGTAAACCAGGCTGGCCTTGAACTCACAGAAACCTGCCTTTCCTGACTCTGTCCTTCAGGGACTAAAGCTGTATGGCACCACACCCTGTTTCCTGTCAGCCTTTCCTACCCATATCACCGGAATCCATCTGATGAAGTGACACAATTCACTGGAGTTTCAGGGAATTGGGTATAGACAGTTCTGAAACTCTGACCCAGCCCCATGGCCACAGACGTGCCTGGTGAGACTAGAAACCACAAGTGTCTAGCTAACGTGGATTTGACCTTAAAGTCCTACCTATCCCTGCTAACCCATCTGCCCACAGATAGATAAATGCTTTTGGTGTTTCTGTTAGTCTGACTTTAGACTCTAATGTTGTGTTTACTAAAACAGATGGTTTCTCTGCGATTTCACTGTGTCCATCCTGGCTCCTGCTCTCTGATCAGACATCTTCATAAATGGAGCCGTGACTTTGAGGAATAGCCAGGGTCCTTCCGGTGCCCAGTTCAGACCCCAGATCTCTCTCCTGCTACATCCTCAGGGGAACTGAGACCAGTCCCAAAGGTACTAGATTATCTCAAAGTAAAGACTGCATTTATCAAACCTTCCTTGCATCACTCTACTTGAAGCATGCTACTTCTCTCTTTGTCATTTGTTTGTTTTGTTTTTCTGAGACAGGGTTTCCCTGTGGGGCCCTGGCTATCCTGGAACTTCTCTGTAAACCAGGCTGGCTTCAGAGATCCCCCTGCCTCTGCCTCCCACCTCTGGGACTGAAGTCATGCGCCACCATGCCCAGCTCCTCTCTTGGGCTTTCAACCTATCCTGATCACTGGAAGTGTTGGTTACGCCTTCGGTGTGGCTGCCTTCAGCAATGCCCACTACTATCAAGATGTGGAATCCTATCTTGTCTGTCTGACACGTAGGTACCACCATGACCTGAAAGCGTCCCGCCTTAATCACATTGTGGACATAAGTCTGATATCAGAGTGCAGGGGTGGAACAGCCCGCCTGCAGGGAGAGTCCTGGCAAAGGACCAAGGCTAGCTGGTGGTGCGTGCCTCTCACCCCAGCAGAGACAGGCGGGTCCCTGTGGCCTCTGCTATCTATAGAGTTGGACTAGTGTGTATGTATTGGGAGTTCCACGTTGGCCAGTGCTACACAGAGAAACCCTGTTCAAAACAAACAGACAAACAAGTAAAACAAAAACAAACAGAAGAAGAAGAAGAAGAAGAAGAAGAAGAAGAAGAAGAAGAAGAAGAGGAGGAGGAGGAGGAGGAGGAGGAGGAGGAAGAGGAGGAGGAGGAGGAGGAGGAAGAGGAGGAGGAGGAGAAAAGCATCAGAGAAGATCCACCCAATAGAGACAGCAGACAGGCCCGCCCGCCTCTACCTCCCAAGTGCTGGGATTAAAGGCATGAGCCACCACTGCCGGCTGATTCTGCCTATCTTTAGCCTAGGGACTTAGAACGTTCAGTCTGAGGATACTGGGGTAAGAGACAAGACTGGTTAAGAGTGGCAAACCCTGCCTCTCCACACCCACTTGGGACACGGCAGGACCATGGCACTCACAGACTCACTGCAGCTCTGGTGGGTGGCCTGCACAAGATCAAGTCAGCAGAACGAGACACATTCCAGCAAGCAGCACTCATTGGACTCAGTGGGGGGCGGGGTTGGGGAGGGGGGAAAGGAGAGGAGAGGATGATGGGAGAAGGTGTGTTGGGAAGGTGTCCAGAAGGGTGGGGCTAAAAATGGGGTAGATAGGATCAAGATACATTGTGTCTGTATATGAAAGGGTTTTTGTTTGTTTTGTTTTTGTTTTTGTTTTCTGTTTTTTGTTTTTCGAGACAGGGTTTCTCTGTGTAGCTCTGGCTGTCCTGGAACTCACTCTGTAGACCAGGCTGGCCTTGAACTCAGAGATCTACCTGCCTCTGCCTCCCAAGTGCTGGGATTAAAGGCGTGCGCCACCATGCCCGGCTTTTGTTTGTTTTTTGAGACAGGGTTTCTCTGTGTAGCCCAGGCTATCCTGGAACTCACTCTGTAGACCAGGCTGGCCTGGAACTCAGAGATCTGCTTGCCTCTGCCTCCCGAGTGCTGACCATGCCCAGCTACTAAAAGATAGAAAATATTGAAGGTGAAGGTTGTGAGGGGGTGAGCAGAGTCCCACGTGCTACGGTGGCTGTCAGAGGACAATGTCCTTTCTGTGAAGACCGCATAAGTCTCTGGCCATCTTATCTTTACCACTAAGTCACTGGAGTTAGGCACCATGAGTTCTTGGCCTCCGGGTGTGTAGAAGTCACTTGGATGGAATGTCTCAAGAGACCAGAAGATCTGCCTTAGGGTCTGGAGAGATGGCTCAGCAGTTAAGAGCACCAACTGCTCTTCTGAAGGTCTTGAGTTCAATTCCCAGCAACCACAAGGTGGCTCACAACCATCTGTAATGGCATCTCCTGCCCATTTCTGGTGTGTCTGAAGACAGCTACAGTGTACTCATAAACAAACAAACAAATAAGAGTAGAATCTTGTTATGCTAGCCCAGGCTGGCTTCAAGCTCATAAAGCTCTTGTGTCTACCACCTTCTTCCCCCATTCCCCTACCACTACTGTAGAGCAAGCCTGTGCTAACACATCCAGCCTTCCTAGATTTTCAACCCCCTAGATGCCCTTGATTATAGAATGAATGGGAGCCGGGAGTGGTGACACACGCCTGTAATCCCAACACTTGGGAGGCAGAGGCAGGTGGATTTCTGAGTTCGAGGCCAGCCTGATCTACAGAGTAAGTTCCAGGACAACCAGGACTGCACAGAGAAACCCTGTCTCGAAAAAAAAAATTAATGGGGGAGAGAGTGTTTATCATCCCAGCGAACACACGCCCCTGCCCAGATGCCCAGAAGTTTTTGCACTTGCTGCCTGAGATGAGGGCCTCAGAAAATTGCACCTCTAATGATTGGCCTGAAGGTGGCGCTCCTGCTGTTGAACTGGAAAAGACTGAGAAGGAATGAGGATGTCCCCCAGTGGAAGGGGGATATGACAGTTGAGAAGTGGGGACTGGACTCCTTTCTGCCTCTGGAAGAAAGTGTGACATCGCTCAGGACTAACAGCATTGTCAGCCTCTCGAAGGGCTCAAAAGTCACCTTAAATTTGATTTTAAACTCCCATTACCTCACATCCAAAACAACACGGGTTTAAATATCACACTTCAGCCCTGTGTGGTGCTGCAGGCCCGGAATCCCCCAGCATTGACACGTGAAGCCATGTGAACCTCGGGTTCAAGACCATCCTTAAATCCATAGCTAGTGTGAGACCAACCAGGCCTGGTGGTGGCACATGCTTTTTTTTTTTTTGGTTTTTCGAGACAGGGTTTCTCTGTGTAGCCCTGGCTGTCCTGGAACTTACTCTGTAGACCAGGCTGGCCTCGAACTGAGAAATCTGCCTGCCTCTGCCTCCCAAGTGCTGGGATTACAGGCATGCGCCACCACGCCCGGCTGGCACATGCTTTTAATCTCAGTCCTCCGGAGGCAGTAGGCAGATCCCTGAGCCTGGTCTACAGAGTGAATTCCAAGACAACCTGACCTACACAGAGAAACCCTGTCTCAAAAAATAAAATAAAACAAAATAAAACAAAATAAAATAAATAAAACAAAGCCTGTTCCAAATCCAGCCTGGACTTCTTTCATGACAGCGTTTAGGAGCTCTTCTGAGTTGGACGTGGCAGTGGACACCCTTAATTCCAGCTCCCACAAAAACGAAGGCAGGCGGAGCTTTGTGTGTTCGAGGCCATCTGGTCTACAGATAGAGTTAGAGGACAGCCGGAGCTACAATGCTGTTAGTGAGAACCTGCCTCAAAAATACAAAATGCCGCCTGGCGGTGGTGGCGCACGCCTGTAATCCCAGAACTTGGGAGGCAGAGGCAGGCGGATTTCTGAGTTCGAGGCCAGCCTGGTCTACAAAGTGAGTTCCAGGACAGCCAGGGCTACACAGAGAAACCCTGTCTCGGGAAAAAAAAAATACAAAACACCAACAACAACAAAACACACCCTTTCTGATCCAAATGTGCCCTGGGTGGTTCCAGGTCACAGATGTAGTTAGTACCTTCAGTAGAAGGGCTGCAGGCAGGGCAGATGGGGGCGCTGGGATGCCCTGTCGCATTATTGTCACCCCGTATCTGTAGCAATCTCTCAGGTATTCAGAGCCTCGCTTCGTGCAGACTGTCTGAGGGATTCCATTCATTCATTCCTGTCCACTGCTCTAACCAAGAGATTCTGTCTGGACAAACAGGCTGAGGCAGGTCTGGAGAACAGCCTTGTGATCCTCACCTCTGGGATCCCAGGATAGTTTTCTAACCTTTGGCGATATTATTTACTGTGCGTAGTATATGCCTGGTGTGGTACGTGTTGGGGGATATGCGTCTGGTGCAATGTAGGTATGGTATATGTGTGTTTCACATTGGGTCCAGCCTGGCCATGCCTGGTCTGTAGGGCAATTTACTTTGTGTGTACTTGCATGTGCATGTATGTATGGTAGGAGGATGATAAGGTGTATGTGTTATGTGCTATGATATGCACACATGATATATGTGCTGTGTGGTATGTATGTGAGGGGAGGGGAGGGAGATGGGGTAGGAGTGTTACATGTAGGTAGTCTGTGTGTATGATGTGTGCATGTGTTTGGTAGAGTATGTCTATGTAGGAATGTGTAATGTTCCTGGTGTGTAAAGTATGTGGTGTGTAAATGGTATATCTATGGAAGGGTGGTATGTGTGTGTGTGTATGTGTGCTTTTGGAGTATGTAGGGTATGTACCGGTAGATATGTGTTTTGGTGGGTGTTGCATGTTTGCTGGTATATGTATGAGGCATGATCTATGTGTGCTGTGTTTGTGTAGTATGCGCATGGTGTATGTGTGTGGGGACACCTGAGGGAGGGTCAGAGAATATGACTGCTGTGTGTGTGGTATGTATGTAGCAAGTGTAGAAGAATATGTACACGGTGTGGTGTGTGTGTGATGTATAGTTTGTGTGTATGTCTGTGTATCTGTGTGTAGTATACACCTGGTATGGTACCTGTGTGATGTGTGGTTAGTGTGAATGTCTGTGTGCCTGTGTGTAGTATGTACCTGGTGTGGTGTGTGTATGGTGTGTGGTTTCTGTGTATCTGTATGGAGTGTGTGCCTGCCATGGTATGAGTATGGCATGTGCTTTGCGTGTATGTGCACCTGTGTGTAGTGTGTGCTTGGCGTGTTGTGTGTCCGTTACATGTGTGCTGTGATGTAGACTGTTGAGGAACGCACCCGGCAGGGCAAATGGGATCCCTTGCTTGCCGTCTCAGTTCACAGACATGGCATTCACGGCAAAGGAAGTCTCTGTGCCCCTGTCCCCCGACTTCCTATTTGCTTTAGAAAAGGAAGAGAATCCTGTGCCCCAGCACCAGCTGGTACATGAATGACCCGTTTCCTTCCTCGCCTTCCCTCCCCTAAAACAAAACATTCATTTTATGATCACCTAAAGTATTCACATTCGTAATGCTAATAACAGCTTAATAAAATCCTGGCTTCCCGAAATGTTAGTTTTACAGCTTCCTGGCTGAGAAGGTGAGTGACATTTGGACGAGCCAGGTGATAATGAAATGGCCAAAAAGATTCGAAGTGGCTTTAGTTAAGCAGGAAATAAAATAGTCTGTCCCCCATCACTCCTTGTGAATGGCCCATTAGGAAGACGAAATGGAGTTCTCAAAATGCATGCCGACTTCATACTCCAGTAGCCGGCTGTGCCCAGGAAGCAAGGAAGGCCAAAGGAGCTGCTCAGGTGATGGAGCGATGGAGACCCAGCCAGAAGAAACCGCACGGGCATGGCTGCACACACCTGTCCTGACTGCACTCAGGAAACAAACAGGCAGGAAGATCAGAGGTTCAAAGCCCACGATGAGCAGGGCGGTGGTGGCGCACGCCTGTAATCCCAGCACTTGGGAGACAGAGGCAGGCGGATTTCTGAGTTCGAGGCCAGCCTGGTCTACAGAGTGAGTTCCAGGACAGCCAGGGCTACACAGAGAAACCCTGTCTCGAAAAAAAAACATAATAATAATAATAATAATAATAATAATAATAATAATAAATCTCAGAGCTGGAGTGATGGCTCATTCAGTAAAGCATTTGCCACAAAAGCGTAAGGACCCGAGTTCCATTCCCAGCACCCACATAAAAAGCTGAGCACAGACTGCTGGGGAGCCGGGGACAGACAGGAGGATCCCCCGGGTCACCTAGGCAGCCAGTCTAGTCAAAAGTCCACGTTCAGTAAGAGACGTCATCTCTGAAAATAAGAGGGAGCCAGGTGTGGTGATATACACCTTTGATCCTAGCACTCGGGAGGCAAAGGCAGCCCTGTCTGGGAGTTCGAGGCCAGCCTGGTCTGCATTGCTAGCTCCAGGCCCGCGAGGGCTCATATGCTTTGACAAGGTCTCGCCATGTTTGTTTTTGCTTGTTTGTTTGAGACAGGATTGTTTTACATAAAGCCTGGGTGTCCTAGAACTCACTATTTAGACTCACAGAGATCAACCTGCCTTGCACCTGATATTAAATGTATGTGCCACCATGCCTAGCTGACCCTCTCTTTAAATGTAAGTAAATAAACAAACAAACAAATATGATAGAGAGATTGAAGAAGGTAACTGACACGGCCCTCTGACCTCTACACATATATGCTCACAGATATGCACATATACTGTCATATACAATACATATCTATACCTATAGACACATACATATACATACAGACACATGCATATGCACATGCACACATACATATGCATGCGCGCGCGCACACACACACACACACACACACACTCATTAAAACTTTCTCCTGGAAACAAAGTTTGCTTTTCACTAAAGGACCAGCAAGACTGTGAATCTACAAATAAATGCTTGTTGTGGGGAAGGTCAGCAGCTACAAAGGAAATCTGATGCCAGCTTGGACTATTTGAGGCCTTATCAGGACATATTTATAACTCAAAAAGCTGAGCCAGAAGGAAGACAATAAATTCAAGGCCAACCTTGCGCTTACATAGCAAGTTCTGGTGTTGGAAGATCCTCATGTTTGTAAGGCAAATACTTTGCTAATTGATATTTCTTACTTTGTGATTGCATTATCCAAAAAGAGGTGTGTGTGTGGTGTGGTGTGTGTTAGCTTTTAGGATGCAGACATGGCTCAGCAGGTATTTATTGCCAAGCCTGATGGCTTGAGTTTGGTCGCCAGGACCTGGATGGCTAGAAGGAGAGAACCAATTCCTGCAAGTCATTTTCTGACCTCCACATGTGCACTGTGGCACAGTCACACTCACACGCACACACACAATAAGTAAGTGTAAGAGAGTTTGTTTTAGCTTGGCTGGGCAGTGGTGGCACGTGCATACCTTGAATCCCAACACTTGGGAGGCAGAGGCAGGTGGATCTCTGAGTTTGAGGCCAGCCTGGTCTACAGAGTGAGTTCCAGGACAGCCAGGGCTATACAGGATTTGAACTCAGGACTTCTGAGAAGAACAGTCAGTGCTCTTAACCACTGAGGAGCCATCTCTCCAGCCCCCAGTGTTTAAATTCTATTTTTAATTTTTACTTCCTTTTTTTGTTTGTTTTGTTTTGTTTTGTTGGTTTTGGGGGATATCTTTTAGCTTGCTTTTAAAAATATTTTGTTTATTTGTTTATTTATTTATTTATTTATTTTTGAGACAGGGTTTCTCTGTGTAGCCCACTCCCCGAGTGCTGAGATTAAAAGTGTGTGCCACCGCCGGGCGGTGGTAGTGCCCCATGCCTATAATTCCAGCACACTGGGAGGCAGAGGCAGGCGGATTTCTGAGTTCGAGGTCAGCCTGGTCTACAGAGTGAGTTCCAGGACAGCCAGGGCTATACAGAGAAACCCTGTCTCGAAAAACAAAAACAAAAACAACAACAAAAAGTATGTGCCACCACTGGCTAGCTTTTTTTTTTTTTTTTTTTTTTTTTAAACTTAACTGAAAGAAACCTAGCTGTCAGAGCGCTGAGAAATCATGTCATCCTGTAGCCTGTAGCGGCTGTGGGAAATGAGTCTGGTCCTTGCCTCCCATGGTTTTCTGAGGTCTACTAAAACAAACACACAAAAACCAAACATTGTAGTCATTGTTACTAAGTATCCACTAACCTTGGTAAATGATCACTAGGTTTCCAGGACCCTCCTGGCTTCCTGCTCTCCTCTCTTTTATTTACTCCTCAAACCAGACCACTTTTCTACTTTGCTCAGGAGAAAAGAGAAGCCAAGAGGCCTGCGCTGGGGCTGGAGACGTGGCTCAGAGGTCCGAGCTACTTGGTTTGCTTTTGAATTAAGGGCTTCCTCTGTGGCTTCAGCTGGCCTAGAACTCACTGCAGCCTCCGCCTCCAGGGGGATTACAGGGGCGAAGCACCTTCCTCCACTGGGCAAGGTTCAGTCCTCAAAGCCCAACCCCGAAGAAAGACAAAAGAGCTGGCTGGGGCGGAGCCGGCCTGTGATCCCAGCCCTGTGAGGCAGAGGCTGGTCTGGAAAAATCAAACAAAAGATAAACATTCTACCACTCGTCAGCGTTCTGTGAGATAGGAGAAGTAGGTTCTTCTTCTGTACCCAGTGTCTTTGTGTCACTGTTGCTCTGATGAAACACCAAGACCAAAAGCAACCTGGGGAACAAAAGGGTCCATTTCCAGAGTCACAGTCCAGAGCGGAGTTGGGGGGGGGGGGAACCTGCCTGGAACCTGGAGGCAGGAGCTGAGCTGAGGTCATGGAGGAGGGATGCTTGCTGGTTACTCAGTCTCTCTCTCTCTCTCTCTCTCTCTCTCCTCCCTTAAAGATTTATTTAATCACTGTCTTCAGGTCTTCAGACACACCAATAGAGGGCATCAGATTCCATTACAGATGGTTGTGAGCCACCATGTGGTTGCTGGGAATTGAACTCAGGACCTCTGGAAGAGCAGTGAGTGCTCTTAACCACTGAGCCACCTCCCCAGCCCCTCAGTCTGCTTTCTTATAGAACCTGGGGACACCAGCCCAGGGATGGCACCACCCACAATGGGCTGGGCCCCTCCCACATTAAATCACTAGATAAGAAAATGCCCTGTAAGCTTGCCTACAACCCACTCTTCCCGAGGAATTTTCTCAACTCCTGTTCCTTCCTTTCTGATGATTCCAATTTCTGTCAAATCCACAAGAGTTCTGATTACACACGTAAGTCACCATGTCCGACAAAATCTTGATGGAATTCTAGGCAATGATTAGATTATAAAGGTGTTTGGTAGAGGCACATACACAAAGTATTGGGCAAAACTAGGTATCTGTTGTAATCTTGGCTATGTAAATAAGCCACAAGAGACCCTGGACCTCTCCAGCCCGTGGGTTTAAATGAGGTCACGTTAACCTTGTACCCAAATCCCCTGCTTCACTGCCCCCACCTGCTCATACAGCCTCTGCAAAGGCCTTGAGACCGTCCAAATATTTGCCAAATGTCTGTGTCTGTGATTGGGCAGGTAGCTCGGTGGGCAAAGTTAGCACAGACCTCGTTTGAGTCTTAGCATACAAGTAAAAAGCTCTCTCTCTCTCTCTCTCTCTCTCACACACACACACACACACACACACACACGTCTGCACTTGATGTTCAGGGTCACTCTTTAAAAAAAAAAGATTTATTTATTTTATATATGTGAGTACACTGTAGCTCTCTTCAGACACACCAGAAGAGAGTATGAGATCTCCTTACAGATGGTTGTGAGCCACCATGTGGTTGCTGGGAATTGAACTCAGGACCTCTGGCAGAGCAGTCAGTGCTCTTAACCGCTGAGCCATCTCTCCAGCCCTCAGGGTCACTCTTAAACCTTTACTCTTGCAAAGCCTCCCTGTGAGGCGATCCATCCACTTGGTTGACCAGGGACTGAGCAGTTTCCTGAAACTGAGAAAGTCCTTAGCAAAAAAAAAACAAGGATGAAGAAGCCACTGTGTCACACATCATGCCTGGTACTGTACAATATGTAGATGCTCAAGTGGGGTTTTGTGTTCTCAGATGAAGCCAAACTATATTCCTCACATAGACAGACGCTGGCGGATTGCTCAGAGAACAGAGGGGGCTGGGTGTGGCAGTTTGAATCAGGCTCTTTTTAATCCCTGTGACAGAGAGGTAAGAAAACAAATCAGGCCAGGCGGTGGTGGCGCATGCCTATAATCCAGTACTCTGGGAGGCAGAGGCAGTCGGATTTTTGAGTTCGAGGCCAGCCTGGCCTACAGAGTGAGTTCCAGGACAGCCAGGGCTACACAGAGAAACCCTGTCTCGAAAAACAAAACAAAACCAAAACAACCCATAAACAAACAAACTTGAAAATGACTTTGAATTTCCAGATCCTTCTGCCTCCACCTCCCCGGTGCTGGGATTACAGGTGTGTGCTTCACAGTCACAAACACGGTGCACGGCTCATGTGGTGCTGGGACTGGTCCACAGCCTTATGCCTGCTGGGCGCGTGCTGGGCAGGCTCTTTATCAACTGAGCTATCCCCAGCCTTCTTCCTCTTCTGTGCATTTGTTTTGACCATGGGTGAGCTCTCTACCACTGAGCCAGTCCCCAGCCACTTCCCCTTTATGTGGGTCCTGAAATGCAGGTGGTTCCACTTGAGGTGTTCCTTCCCACCCCCACCCCCTCCCATCACGGTCTGACCCAGCACTGAGATGCCCCAGTGCTTAGCAAGAGTATAAGCTGCTCTGGCAGAGGGACTGAGTCTGATCCCGAGCACCCAAGGTGGGTGACTGATCTCTGTCCCTTTTCAGACCAGGAGGATCCGATGCCTCTGGCCTCCTCGGTTATCACACGGGCATGCCTGTGTGTAAACAATGCACATATTCAAAATAATAATAAAAGCAAATCTTTAAAAAGGGTTCCATTATGGGCTGGAGAGATGGCTCAGCGGTTAAGAGCACTGACTGCTCTTCCAAAGATCCTGAGTTCAAATCCCAGCAACCACATGGTGACTCACAACCATCTGTAATGGAATCGGATGCCCTCTTCTGGTGTGTCTGAAGACAACGACAGTGTACTCACATGTAATAAATAAATCAATCTTAAAACAAAAAAGATGGCACAATAAGTCTTTAGAAAAAAAAAAAAAAAAAAAAAGGTTCCATTAGCCAGGTGGTGGTGCACGCCTTTGATCCCAGCCTCAGGAGGGAGAGGCAAGTGGATCTCTGTGAGTTTGAGGCCAGCCTGGACTACAGAGTGAATTCTAGGATAGCCAGGACTATACAGAGAAACCCTGTCTCAAAAAATCAAACCAAACCAAAAAGATTAAATAAATAAGTGAATATTGGTTCAATTAGTCTACCTGATCTCCAGTTTATATTTATCTTTTTTTTTTTGTTTTTGTTTTGTTTTTTTTGTTTTTGTTTTTGTTTTTGTTTTTCAAGACAGGGTTTTTCTGTGTAGTCCTGGCTGTCCTGGAGCTCACTCTGTAGACCAGGCTGGCCTCGAACTCAGAAATCCACCTGCCTCTGCCTCCCAAGTGCTGGGATTACAGGCATGCGCCACCACGCCCGGCTTTTTTTTTTTTTTTTTTTTTTAAAGATAGAGTCTCATTATGTAGCTCTGGAACTCTCTATGTAGACCAGACTGGGCTGGACTTCACAGAGCTCTCCCTGACTTTATCTCATCAGAACTGAGATTAAAGGCATTAGAGATTACGACTTTTCAGTTTCTCTCTCTCTCTCTTTTTTTTTTTTTTGTTTTTTTTTTTTGTTTTTTTTTTTTTGATATCAAAACAATTTTTTTGTGTTTGTTTGTTTGTTTTTGTTTTTTTTGAGACAGGGTTTTTCTGTGTAGTCCTGGCTGTCCTGGAGCTCACTCTGAAGACCAAGCTGGCCTCGAACTCGGAAATCCGCCTGCCTCTGCCTCCCAAGTGCTGGGATTACAGGCATGCGCCACCATGCCCAGCTTTGTTTTTGTTTTTTGTTTTTTTGTTTTTTTGTTTTTTTTTTGGTTTGTTGGTTTTTCGAGACAGGGTTTCTCTGTATAGCCCTGGCTGTCCTGGAACTCACTCTGTAGATCAGGCTGGCCTCGAACTCAGAAATCCACCTGCCTCATTGTAGCTGTCTTCAGACACACCAGAAGAGGGCATCCATTGCAGATGGCTGTGAGCCACCATGTGGTTGCTGGGAATTGAACTCAGGACCCCTGAAAGGCAGCTCTTAACCACTGAGCCATCTCTCCAGTGGTTTTTGCTTTTCTGAGACTGTTTCTTCCTGTATAGCTCTGGTTGTCCTGGAACTCTCTCTGTAGAGCAGAGATGCCTGCCTCTGCCTCTGCCTCTGCCTCTGCCTCTGCCTCTGCCTCTGCCTCTGCAGTACTGGTACTGAGAGTAAGCACTGTGCCTGGCCTCTTACAGAACCTCTTTCAGAACAATCACCAGTTCTTTTGTTCACCCAGGCGGCCCCTGTGGATTGGCTTTCCCAGGCAAGCAAGGCACCTGGCTACTTTCAACATCTTTCCCCACCCCCACCCACATGGGTTTTATTTGTGTAGTCCCAGCTGTCCTAGAACTTGTTCTGTAGAGCAAGCTGGCCTTGAACTCAGAGAGCTGACTCTGCCTCCCAAGTGCTGGGATTCAAGGCGTGAACTGCCACCACCCCATTGTCTCTTTGGATTTATAAAGACCTTATCTTGGGGCTGGCTACATTGTACGCTGGTTAAGAGCACTGGCTTCTTTCTCTACAGTGGCTTATAACTGCAACTCCAGTTGTAGAGGATTCAAAGCCCTGCATTATCTTCACTGGTGTGAGCCATGCATATAGTGCGCAGGCATCTATGTAGGCAAAAAACCCATACATGAAAATCAATCAATCAATCAATCATCAATAAACCATTTGAAAAGGATCCCATCTCAGGCTGGGGAGATGGCTTGGTATTTTAGAGCATCAGAGGTCCTGAGTTCAATCCCCAGCAACCACATGGTGGCTCACAACCATCTCTAATGAGATCTGATGCCCTCTTCTGGTGTGTCTGAAGACATCAACAGTGTACTCATACATAAAATAAGCAAATCTTTTTTTCTTTTTTAAAGAATCCTGTCTCTATGTGCTGATCTGTTCCATCCTCAGAGCGATCTGAGGCCTCCTAATGTTGAACCACAGTGTAGATCAGAGAGTGCTCAGCAGGAGCACAGCAACGCTGAGGACTGGACGCCATTACTCAGTACACCCCACATCCCCACACACAGCTCCGCAGAGAGGTAGTGCAGAGCCTGCTGCAGGTCTCAAAAGGAATGTCTGGGTGCGTTTAGGGACGAAGGGAGGCTCTCTGTGCTGGCAGAGGGCTCTTTTTCTGGACCCTAACATAGTTAGAAAGTCCGGTATTCATGTAACTGTGCAGTTTATCCCAAACCAAGTAGTTGTTCCAGTTTGCCATGAAGCGACTACTTCCTTCCCCTAGAGACCTGAACATGTCCCTGAGAAGCAGAGAGCATAGCCACAGCCTCATGAAGGATTTCCCATGAGCAGGTGACTAAGGAGGAGAAGGGTTTTTGTTGTTGTTTTGGTTTGGTTTTTCCAGACAGGGTTTCTCTGTGTAAACCCTGTCTCGAAAAACAAAAAACAAAACAAAACAAAACAAACAAACAAAAAAAAACACAAAAAAACCCCCACACAAACAACTTATCAAGGGACTGAAGGGAAGGTGCCTTATTAAGAACACTGGCTAGCTGGGCGTTGGTAGCGCACGCCTGTAATCTCAGCACTTGGGAGGCAGAGGCAGGCGGATTTCTGAGTTCGAGGCCAGCCTGGTCTTCAGAGTGAGCTCCAGGACAGCCAGGGCTATACAGAGAAACCCTGTCTCAAAAAACCTTAAAAAAAAAAAAAAAAAAAAAAAAAAAGAACATGGGTTGGTGCCAACAGTGGGATGTAAAGTAAATAAATAAATAAATTGATGGGGAAAAAGGAACACTGGATGCTCTTTGATAATTTCAGGATTTGATTCCCAGCATCCACATGGCGGCTCACAAGTATCTGTAACTCCAATTCAAGGGGATCCAACACCCTTCTGGTTTCTGCAGGCGTGGTGCATAGGCACACAGGCAACACACACACACACACACACCACACATATTCCCCCCAAGAAAAAATATTAAATAAGGTTTCAGTGCAGAGGAGGAGGAAGCTGGTCTATAGTGTGAGTTCCAGGACAGCCAAGGCTACACAGAGAAACCCTGTCTTGAAAAACCCACCAACCAGGCAAGCAGACAACTCGTACCCATGGGGCCAAGATGGAGTTTGATTGGTAGAATACTGGTAGAACATGCAGGCAGCCCTGGCTTCCATCCCCAGCAACATACAAACTGGGGACGGGTGACTCACACCTGTAATCTCGGCTCTCAGGAGGTGGAGGCAGCTGGAGCAGGCATTCAAGGTTGCCCTGGGCTGCGTAGTGACTTTGACACCAACTTGTGCTTCATGAAGGAAGAGGGAACCAAGACTGACCTGTGGATCTGAGGTCATGAACAAAGAACACAAAGTAACAATCAGGTCCTGGGCTTGTTTTCAGAAGGACTTACCTGTTGCCCATGCTGGGCTGGCTTTAGAAAGAATCACTATGATACAGTTTGTGAAGAGGTTTCCCCTACCAGTTATAGACCAATTGAACCCCTGTCTACTTCAACAATATGGTGACTTATTCTTTTAACTCTCTCTTTTTTTGAGATAGTCTCCCAGGTGTTGGGCTTAAGGGTGTGCACGAGCTGGAGACATTGCTTAACAGTTAAGAGTACTAGTTGCTCTTCCACAGGACCTGGGTTCAATTCCCAGCACTCACATGGTAGTTAAGAAATGTCTGGAACTCCAATCCCAAGGGACCCTACCTCCTTCTCTTGCCTTCACTGGGCAGTGCCCTGTGTGCAAACATACATGTAGGCAAAACACTCACATACACCTTTTTTTTTTTTTTTAAGACATGCATCTTTAAATTTTTTTTTTGTTGTTGTTTATTTGTTTTTGTTTTTTCGAGACAGGGTTTCTCTGTGTAGCCCTGGCTGTCCTGGAGCTCACTCTGTAGACCAGGCTGGCCTTGAACTCAGAAATCCACCTGCCTCTGCCTCCCAAGTGCTGGGACTACAGGCGTGCGCCACCACGCCCGGCTGCATCTTTAAAATTTTAATTTTATTTTTTAATGTGCCTGAGTGTAGCCGGTGGAGGCCAGAAGGTGACAGAGCCCCTGGAGGTGGAGTTACAGGCAGGGTTTCTCTGTGTAGCCCTGGCTGTCCTGGAACTTACTCTGTAGACAAGGCTGGCCTTGAACTTAAGAGGTACCTGCTTCTGCCTCCTGAGCTGGGATTTGCCATCACCACCTGGCTGCTGTAAGAGCTCTTAGCTGCTGAGTGGTCTCTCCAGCCCTAAGTTTTTGTCTTAAGACCAGACCCAACTGTGTAGCCCTGGCTGGCCCAAAACTCAGTGTATCCTTGAAACCATAGAGATCTGTCTGCTTCTGCCTCCAAAGTGCTGGTATTAAAGACATGGGGTACCATGCCGGGCAACTTTTGTTGTTGTTTTTTGTTTGTTTGTTTTGAGACAGGTTTTCTCTGTGTAGTCCTGGCTGTCCTGGAACTCACTCTATAGACTAGGCTGCCCTTGAACTAAGAAATCTGCCTGCCTCTGCCTCCCAAGTGCTGGGATCAAAGGTGTGTGCCACCACAGCTCGGCCATGCCAGGCAACTTAAAAAAATTTTTTTTTAGTTTTTTTGTTTTTTTTTTGGTTTTTCGAGACAGGGTTTCTCTGTGTAGCCCTGGCTGTCCTGGAACTCACTCTGTAGACCAGGCTGGCCTCGAACTCAGAAATCCGCCTGCCTCTGCCTCCCAAGTGCTGGGATTACAGGCGTGCGCCACCACGCCCGGCCAAAAAATTTTTTTTTCTCCAAATCTCTGCGTATGGTCTCTGCATTTGAGTACAAGTTGAAGAGGACATTCAGGCCCCTGGAGCCAGGGCAGTTGTGAGTCCCCTGCTGTGGGTGATGGGAACTGGACTCTGGTCTTCTGTAAGAGTAGCAAGTGCTTTTACTCACTGGCCATCTCCCCAGCCCTTAGCCACTCACCACCATAACAGTGCTTTATACATCGTAGTACCTGCCTAAGAACCTGACCTTATAGTAGCCTGCATGAGAGCCACTGACTTTGTCATCTGTACCACTGACCGGAAGTGCTTAGCTTACTTTCTTTGTGCTCGGACTCAGATTTAGATTGGTGGCCCACTGTTCCTCTGGAACCTTAGGGTCCTTAGGTAGATGCAAGGCAATGGCTTCAGAGGTTGCATTCTTTTTTTGGGGGGGGGGGTCGAGACAGGGTTTCTCTGTGTAGCCCTGGCTGTCCTGGAACTCACTCTGTAGACCAGGCTGGCCTCGAACTCAGAAATCCACCTGCCTCTGCCTCCCAAGTGCTGGGATTAAAGGTGTGCGCCACCACCACCCGGCTAGAGGTTGCATTCTTTTTAGATTCAGAACCCACAGTTCTGAAGGTCCTAAAATTCTAATTACATCCTTCTTGTGAATTCCTTTCCTGGGCTGGAGAGATGGCTCAGAGGTTAAGAGCACTGACTGCTCTTCTAGAGGTCCTGAGTTCAAATCCCAGTAACCCATGATGACTCACAACCATCTGTAATCAGTTCTGATGCACTCCTCTGATGTATCTGAAGACAGCAACAGGGTACTCACATATATAAAAATACATAGCTGGGCGGTGGTGGCGCGCGCCTGCAATCCCAGCACTTGGGAGGCAGAGGCAGGCGGATTTCTGAGTTCGAGGCCAGCCTGGTCTACAGAGTGAGTTCCAGGACAGCCAGGACTACACAGAGAAACCCTGTCTTGAAAAATCAAAAAGCCGGGTGGTGGTGGCGTATGCCTTTAATCCCAGGACTTGGGAGGCAGAGGCAGACGGATTTCTGAGTTCGAGGCCAGCCTGGTCTACAGAGTGAGTTCCAGGACAGCCAGGCTACACAGAGAAACCCTGTCTCGAAAAAACCAAACAAAAACAAACAAACAAAAAAAACAAAACAAAAAATTCAAAAAAGAAAAGAATTCCTTTCCTGATTAAATGATCCAGAGTCACTTTTCCAAGGCCAGCAACTAAAAAGTCTAAAGAATCTATGTAATTAATGCCAAAAGCATCTCTCATTGTTCCATATGACATATGTATTCTACACAGTATAGGTTACAGGTTACAAAGAAGTTGGGTGGTAACCAGGAAGCATGTTTGGATCAATCTGTAGGATCGGGGTTCTTCTGTCTTTCTTTCTTTTTTTTTTTATTTTTATTTTTATATTTTTTTAAGACAGTGTTTCTCTGTGTAGTCCTGGCTGTCCTGGAACTCACTCTGTAGACCAGGCTGGCCTCAAACTCAGAAATCCGCCTGCCTCTGCCTCTCAAGTGCTGGGATTACAGGCGTGCGCCACCATGCTCGGCTCTTCTGTCTTTCTTACTCAGCACAGGCCACTAGTCTTACAGCTCAGGATGCTGAGGTCAGAGGACCATTTGAAGCCAAGAATTTGCACCACACTGTGCAGTACTGTATGAGCATGATTAAAAAAGCAAGCAGACAGGCCGGGCGGTGGTGGCGCACGCCTGTAATCCCAGCACTTGGTAGGCAGAGGCAGGCAGATTTCTGAGTTCGAGGCCAGCCTGGTCTACAGAGTGAGTTCCAGGACAACCAGGGCTACACAGAGAAACCCTGTCTCAAAAAAAAAAAAAAAAAAAAAAAAAAAAGGCAAGCAAATAAACAAATGAACAGACACCAAAACCCAACACTGGCACACATCTATGTCCAAGCATTAAAGAAGGTAAGGCAGGAGGAATAGCAGTTTCAGGCCAGCTTGTACTACATAGTGACACTGCTTCAAACAAACAAAGACAAAGAGCTATACCTGCAGTCATATGCCTGGGAAGTAGAGGGAAGGATCAGGAGTTAAAGAACAGCCTCAGCCACATAGCCAATTTGAAGCCAGCATAATACCCTGTCTCAAAACAAGTCAACATTTAAGAATATATCTCTCTTACCTTTTTTTTTTTTTTGTTTGTTTGTTTGTTTTTTGTTTTTTGTTTTTCTAGACAGGGTTTCTCTGTGTAGTCCTGGCTGTCCTGGAACTCACTCTGTAGACCAGGTTGGCCTCGAACTCAGAAATCCCCCTGCCTCTGCCTCCCAAGTGCTGGGATTACAGGCGTGTGCCACCATGCCTGGCTCTCTCTCTTACCTTTAAAGAGACCTTTTGGCATGTAATTATTTATTTGTGTGTGTATGTGTGTGTGTCGTCATATGTGTCACAACTTGTCTGTAGAAGTCAGAGAGAAACTTTTGGGAGCTAGATCTCTCTTCTCTCTCTCTCTTTTATTTTTTTATTTTATTTTATTTTAGAGACAGTATCTCTCTATGCTGCCATTGCCTCCAGAGTGCTGGGATTAAGGGCTTGCCAATCTACCCACCAGGTTGTCTTCCTGTGGGTTCCAGGAATTGAAAACAGGTCAAAAGGTGTGGTGGCAATGATCTTTACCCATGAGGCATCCTGATTGCCTGTCAAATAATTTTACTCACTTGGGAGGCAGAGGCAGGTGGATTTCTGAGTTCGAGGCCAGCCTGGTTTACAAAGTGAGTTCCAGGACAGCCAGGGCTGCACAGTGAAACCCTGTCTTGAAAACAAAACAAACAAACAAACAAAAAAAACAAAACAAATAACTTTACTCTGAAGACAGCTATAGTGTACTTAGATATAATAAATAAATCTTTAAAAAAAACCCACCCAAGTCGGGCAGTGGTGGTGCACGCCTTTAATCCGAACACTTGGGAGGCAGAGGCAGGCAGATTTCTGAGTTTGAGGCCAGCCTGGTCTACAGAGTGTGTTCCAGGACAGCCAGGACTACACAGAGAAACCCTGTCTCGAAAAACCGGAGGGGGGGGGAAACCAAAAACCACCCACTATCACCAAGAAAGATCTGAAGCTCTGCCTATTTTGGGCCTGCGTTCCTATAGCTGCACTCTTTGAACAAAACTCTAGCCTTTGTTTACCAAAGAACTCCTGTGGCTCTCTTTCTTTACTTTGGTGGCTTATGAGTTCCCTATTGGTAAGTATACCACTCTCAGAGCTCAACCAAAGTAAAGTGAATACATAATAAATTAGTTGGCAATTAGTACTTGCTGTTTAATTTTCACTTCATTTCTATTCACGAAACTATATTGTAATAAGCCATTTAGTGGGCTGACTCCTATTAACTATTTTTCTTCAAATTACTTTTTCTGTCCTCAAATCTATTAATAAGCATTCATACAGGTTCCTAAAACCTTTCTTTTTTCTCCAGAGCCCACCCCGAGGACACTGTATTGAGCCACCAAATTGATGACATTTGGTGCATGTGCCTGAAATTTCATCTTAGTGACTAGTTCCCTAGGCCAAAGCAAGACTGGTAATTTGTCAAGTAGACATTATTTCCAGGTAACACAAACACATAACTTTGTGAAGCCAATTATAGACAGGACGCCATCCTTCCTATGGTGAGTTCTGGCTGAGGTGTGGAAGTTCATAGCTGGGAAGTGGGAAAGGTGCCTGGAGGCCACCTGGAACCATGCTCTGGAATTTAACCCTGGCTTAGGGTGGGGACTCCAAGAAAGTCAGTGAATCCACCCTGGGGGTGTGGCTCGCTCCGGCGTGCAATCCTGGAACAGCTTCAGGACCCTCTGGATCCAAGCCTTCGGGAGGGAGCTCACTATTGGGACTGACTTATCTCCAGCTCTTGTCCCGGCGTGGGTGGCTTTGCGAAGTGATTGCCCCCAGTCTCTAGGTCGTGCCTCTCCGCGAGACACGCTTTTTCTGCATCAATTTCCCCAAAAGGCACGGCGACTTGGGGGAAACTCCCTGTTTTCCTTCCGGCCCCGGGTTGGGAGACGCGCATTGAGGTCTCCCTGAGACCTCAGCTGGTGGGGGTGGTCTCCCAGGAGGAGCTCCCAGACTCTGGGACACCCCAAGCCACCCATCTCACTCCTGAGCTGCAGCGGACCAGCCGCGCAGGGGCGCTCCGGGGCCTCCCCGCCCCCGCCGCGCCGCTCCCGCGCTCCCCCTAGCGGCCGCCGCGCCGCCTCGCTCTGTCCCAGGCTCGTCGGGCGGCGCAGCTCACGTGACCGCGCTCCGGGCCTGCGGCCGCTGTCGGTTCCCCCAGTCACCGAGCGAGAGGGAAGAAACAAGATGGCGGCTGCAGGCGATCCGGAGCGGGGCCCCGGCAATTCGGACTGAGCCTTCTCTCTCCACCCCGCCGCTGCCGGGCCGCGCCCCTCCCGCCCGGACCCCGGCGCCCTCCCCTCCCCCTCGGCCCCGGCGCCCCCCGGAGCCCCTCCCCCCACCCCTTCCGCTCCCCCCCCCCACCAAAGCCGCGGCTCCGACATGAGGGGCCGGCGGGGCAGGCCGCCCAAGCAGCCCGCGGCTCCTGCTGCGGAGCGCTGCGCCCCGGCCCCGCCGCCGCCGCCGCCGCCACCACCGCCACCACCTCCGCCACCGCCGCCGCCGCCGCCGCCGCCGCCGCCGCCCGCCTCCGGACCCATCGGGGGGCTGCGCTCGCGGCACCGCGGCAGCAGTCGGGGCAGGTGGGCCGCCGCCCAGGCTGAGGTGGCGCCCAAGACCCGGCTGAGCTCGCCCAGGGGGGGCGGCCGCAGGAAACAGCCGCCACCGCCGCCGGCGGCCTCCGCCAGCAGCGCCAGCGGCCCGGGCCGGGGGGGCCGAGGAGGCGGGGGCGGCAGGACGGGGGGCGGGGGCGGCCACCTGGCCCGGACCACCCCAGCCCGCCGCGCCGTCAACAAAGTGGTGTACGATGACCACGAGAGTGAGGACGACGACGAGGAGGAGGACATGGTCTCGGAGGAGGACGAAGAGGAGGAGGAGGATGGCGACGCCGAGGAGACCCAGGATTCTGAGGACGATGAGGAAGATGACATGGAAGAAGACGACGATGACTCCGATTATCCGGAGGAGATGGAAGACGACGACGACGACGCTAGTTACTGCACGGAAAGCAGCTTCAGGAGCCATAGTACATACAGCAGCACTCCAGGTACCCACCCAGGCCGGCTGGAGACTCCTTCCCCACCTCCTCCCCTCCCCCTGGCTTGCTCCCTCTCGAGTGCAGTGCATCCTGCTTCCTAGCTCCCCCCTCTCCCGGCCTGTCCCCCACGCGGAGGCCACGGCGCGTCTAGTGACAAAAAAAAAAAAAAAAAAAAAGACAAAACAAAACTAGATTTGCAAGAGGAAAGAGGCGCATTGTTCAAAATGGAGATTGCATTGTTGCAGTTTGCAGGCCACACACTCCTTCGCTCTTCTCCCCCCCTCCCTCTCTTTCCTCTTCAAAATTTGTGCCAAGTGCGGTGTCTCCACCAGGCAGGATTGAAACTTTGGCACACACGTAGCCATTGAGTTCGTCTTTCTCCCCTTGTTTTGCTATGAGTATCTTATTTATTTATTTTGCAATGAAAGAAGCCTCCTGCTCTTGCAAACCATCTCATGTCTAGTACGTATTGTTATATATTTGAGAGAAAAATTATCTGTTCCTTAAAAAGAGAGAATTTAGATCGTGGTGACACACACAGACGTGCTCCCTTTCCTACCCCCCAGTTATATAGTTTGGTAATTGTTTGGAGGAAGGGTTGTTGTTCGGGGAGCAGGGAGCTTCATGGGGTCCTGAGCACTTGTTTGTGTTCTTCGAGTGAGTACTCGTGGTCGCGTGCAACAGTTAGCTGGTAAGTGGCTGATTAAAGAGCAAAGCAGAAAACGAGACCAAACCAAGTTTGGCAATCTTTCCGATTTAAAAATTACTTTGGTTAAGTTCCAAATAAAAGTATAACATCACGGGGCCGTGTGTCCTAACCAGTTTGATCTTGGCTTTGCGTGGGAGATGCAGTTTCGTGGCACCTGTTGCGGAAGATGTGTGGTTGATCATCTAGGCGCAGTTGCCAGAGATGAACTTTTTGAAGCCACGGTGTAGAAGTGTCAGCTTGGACCCGACAGGACTTTTTCTCGTTATTCTGTTTCTGAGGAAAAAGCCCTTCCTGGGTCAGCAGTGGGCTTCATCAGTGGTGGTGAATTCTCGGATGTTTTCTCGCATAATTTCTTGAGGTGGGCCCTGAGCTGTGATGTGTGTCTTGTTCAGGTTAAAGGCACACATGCAGTTGCTGCTTTGTATTAATGAATAGTTATGGGGGCAGAAGGACCCGAGCTTGTAGCTACAGACTGTCAGGCTTCTCCTTTCTGTGTCTATTAGCCTGGATAGATAACATTAAGATCTAATTGTAGGGACATTTACAAAGTAAATGAGGACATCTGAGGGTCTTTCTTCTGAAAGCCTGTCATACGTTTTCAGAGAAGATGAGGGTACTAGGAGTGGCTAAATTGAAGTGTTTTCATTTTTTGTAACTGCTTAAGTTCCTAACTGCTGCAAGGATGAGAATTAAGCCAGATTAGATAGACTAACACCATGTGAAAAAAGCTAATTTCCTTTGCCTGACTGTAAGAAGGTTGCCTATTTTATGGGGCTTGGAGGGAGGCTATCTTTTAGCAAGTTTGATTTCTTGCCTTCTTAGTTTAGTGTGTCTTTTATAGTACTAGGTTTTTACTTTAAGAAATTACGCGTCCGGCATCTGAATCAAGAGCTCAGAATTGAACTGGAGACTGCGGGAGTGGAGGAAGTTAGTTTTTGAGTTAGGACTGAGGCGTTTTGGCAGGGCAGTTCAGCTAGCTTTTAACTCCTTGAAGACCTGGCCAACAGCACTGATGAATTGAAGGCCATGAAAATGGTGAATTAAATTGTAATTTGTGGTTAGGGATCCTTTTTTAAAGAACCGTGTAAAATTTGGCTGCTTTTTTTGTATAGTTTTTTTTTTCTTTCTTGTGAGACAGGGTCTTTCTACATAGCTCTGGCTGTTGTGGTGCTCACTATATAGATAGATCAGACTGGCCTTGAACTCACAGAGATCCACCTGCCTCACTGTCTCTAGAGTACTTGGCAAACGTGTACATAAGATTCTTCAATGCCATTTTTCTTCTTGAATGACACAGTCTACCTCTGTGTACACTTGTCCTATGATTATGTGAATTAATAACTTTAGGAGTAAGTTTTGCTCTTAAACATTCAGTAGCTCCTAACAGACACATGCACTGCAGATATGCATAAAAAGACTGACTGGATAACTTGCTGTTAGTAGGTGAGAAATTTTATACTTCTCTAGTAGGTGCCATAACTTAAATGTTCCGGTTTTAAGAATTTCAAGTTGGTGTAACTAGATTTGGATAAACGCGTCAACCAGTAACTCTTCCTAACAGGACAGTATACTTTTTAAAAAATAGCTTTTAAAGAGTTGTATTTTCAGCCGGGCGGTGGTGGCGCACCCCTGTAGTCCCAGCACTCTCTGGGAGGCAGAGGCAGGCGGATTTCTGAGTTCGAGGCCAGCCTACAGAGTGAGTTCCAAGACAGCCAGGGCTATACAGAGAAACCCTGTCTCCAAAAACCAAAAAAAAAAAAAAAAAAAAAAAAGAGTTGTATTTTCATTGTTATTTTTAAAAATTGTGTGCATGTCTGTGTGAGTGAGAGCATGTGCGCACCTGGTAGAGGTGTCTGCAGGGACCAGAGGTGAGGTGTCAGATGTCTCTGAGGGTCTGAGAGCCACGCAGGTGACATGGGTGCTGGGACTCAAACGCAGGCCTTCTGGAAGAGTGGCAAGTGTTCCCCTTTAAACTGTTCTTCCATGGGGCCTGCTAGGCCTTGTCTTTTATTTATTGCCTTTATTAACTTGAGCATTTGGCTTTTTGAAACAAATAACTTCTTCAGATGATGGTTAAAGGATGTTACATTTTGTGTTTTTGACTTTTAGGGTTTGTCCACTTGTTTTTAGTGAGTATCCATGGTGGGAGTGAATTGTCAAAGCCAGGGAAATTGTGCCATTAGTTTTATTGTTGGTCCTTCTGGGAGGAGACTTTAGGTCAGTGTGTATGCTTGTAAAGTGTAGATTAAGATACCTTAAGCTGCTCTAGAACAGTAGGGCTACACAGACAAACCTTGTCTCAAAAACCCAAAAGACAAAAAAAAAAAAAAAAAAAAAAAAAAAAAAAAAAAAAAAAGGATACACTTTCGAGCAGGCCCAGCTGGGTGTGGTGGTCCACACCTTTAGTCCTAGAACTCTGGAGGAGAGGCAGGAGGATCTTATTATGAGTTTGAATATAGTCTGTAGTCTTGTCTATGCAACAAGCTCCAGTACAGCCAGGACTACAGAGAGACCTTGTCTTGAAAGAAAGGCAGGCCGGGCAGTGGTGGCGCACGCCTGGAATCCCAGCACTTGGGAGGCAGAGGCAGGTGGATTTCTGAGTTCGAGGCCAGCCTGGTCTACTGAGTGAGTTCCAGGACAGCCAGGGCTACACAGAGAAACACTGTCTCGAAAAAAAAACCCAAAAAAGAAAGGGAGGGAGGGAGGGAGGGAGGGAGAGAGAGAGAGAGAGAGAGAGAGAGAGAGAGAAAGGAAGGAAGGAAGGAAGGAGGAAAGAAAGAAAGAAAGGCAGGTCCAGAGAAGAAAGGTGTTAGGCAATGTAGACTAATTTGATTAGTTTTTGTAGTTTAGAAAATTGAACTGGGCGTGGTGGCGCTCGCCTGTAATCCCAGCACTTGGGAGGCAGAGACAGGTGGATCTCATGAGTTTGAGGCCAGCCTGGTCTACAGAGTGAGTTCCACAGCCAGGGCTACACAGAGAAACCCTGTCTCGAAAAACAAAAACAAACAAACAAACAAACAAACAAAACCAAACAAACAGAAAAAGGAAATTGGGTTGAGTATTACTGGCATATTAAATTCCTAGTGTGTTCACCTGTAGTTCACCTGTAGTTCAGCTGGTACAGTGCTGGCTTAGCATGCCTGAAGCCCTGGCTTCGATTTTCAGCACATAAGCTGGGTTTGGTAGGGCGTGCTTCTAATCCCAGTCCTGTGGTTGTGGAGACAGGAGGGACAGAAGTTCATAGTCATTCCCCCTCTGCCCGAGACGGGGTTTCTCTGTGTAGCTCTGGCTGTCCTGGAACTCACTCTGTAGACCAGGCTGGCCTTGAACTCAGAAATCCACCAGCCTCTGCCTCCCAAGTGCTGGGATTACAGGCGTGCACCACCACTGCCCTGCCTGCCTTTCTTTCAAGACAAGGTCTCTCTGTAGTCCTGGCTGTACTGGAGCTTGTTACATAGACCAGACTACAGACTATATTCAAACTCATAATAAGATCCTCCTGCCTCTCCTCCAGAGTTCTAGGACTAAAGGTGTGGACCACCACACCCAGCTGGGCCTGCTCTAAAGTGTCTAAAGTTGATAATGTTAAATAAGTGATACTTAAAAAAAAAATATGTTTCTAGTATCACAAATATCACTGACCTATTTTTTGAGTCCTCTGAGATAATGTAACTGTTGGTGCAGACTGTCTTAGTGTTACTGTTGCTTTGATAAATACCAAGACCAAAAGTAACTTGGGGAATGAAGAGTTTCTTTGGCTCACATATCCTAAGTCATGTCCATTGAGAGAAGCCAAGGCGGGGACACCGACCTGACTGGGACCTGGAGGCAGGAGCTGATGTAGAGGCTTTTGGTGATGAGGCTTGCTCGCCCAGAGTTTGCTCAACCTGTTTGCTTTCTCTCTCTCTCTCTCTCTCTCTCTCTCTCTCTCTCTCTCTGTCTCTCTCTCTCCTTCCTCCCTTTCTTTCTTTCTTTCTTTTTTTTTTTTTGTTTTTGTTTTTTCTTTTTTGAGATAGGGTTTCTCTGTGTAGCCAGGCTGTCCTGGAACTCACTCTGTAGACCAAGCTGGCCTAGAACTCAGAAATCCCCCTGCCTCTGCCTCACAAGTGCTGGGACTAAAGGTGTGTACCACTACCGCCTGGCTTGAACCTGCTTTCTTATAGCACCCAGGAGTACCAGGCCAGGGATGGCATCACTCACAGTGGGCTACCCCCCCCCCCCAACTAATTAAGAAAGAGTTCTACCCTTCTACCTCTTTGTTGGCTTATAGCTCGGTTTTCTTTTATTTTTTTTTTTAAAGATTTATTTATTTTATGTATAAAGACACTGTAGCTGTCTTCAGACACACCAGGAGAGAGTATTGGATCCCATTACAGATGGTTGTGAGCCACCATGTGTTTGCTGGGAATTGAACTCAGGACCTCTGGAAGAGCAGTCAGTGCTCTTTGTTTTGCTTTGTTTGTTTGTTTTTTAAAGATTTATTTATTTTATGTATGTGAATACACTGTTGCTCTCTTCAGACATCCCAGAAGAGAGCATCAGATCCCATTACAGATGGTTGTGAGCTACCATGTGGTTGCTGGGAATTGAATTCAGGACCTCTGGAAGAGCAGTCAGTGCTCTTAACCGCTGAGCCATCTCTCCAGCCCTTGTTTTTTTTTTTTTTTGGTTTTTTGAGACAGGGTTTTTCTGTGTAGCCCTGGCTGTCCTGGAACTCACTCTGTAGACCAGGCTGGCCTCGAACTCAGAAATCCACCTGCCTCTGCCTCCCAAGTGCTGGGATTACAGGCATGTGCCACCATGCCCGGCCTCCTTGTTTTGTTTTTTGAGACAGGGTTTTTCTGTGAAGCTCCGGCTGTCCTGGAACTCACTCTGTAGACCAGGCTGGCCTCGAACTCAGAAATCCACCTGCCTCTACCTCCCAAGTGCTGGGATTACAGGCATGCGCCGCCGCCGCCGCCGCCGCCACCACCACCACCTGTCTGCAGTAAGTGCTCTTAACCGCCGAGCCATCTCTCCAGCCCCACAGCTGGGTTTTCTGTGAGGCATTTTCTCAGTTGAAGCTTCCTCAGTCATCATTCTTTCAGATGACTCCAGCTTGTGTCAGACTGACATAAAACTAACCAACACACAGACATTATTTAAGTCACAGACTTTAAAAGGTCTTTATTTACTTATTAATTGGTGTGTGTGTGTGTGTGTGTGTGCGTGTGTCTGTGTGTGTCTCTGTCTTTGTTCCAGTCAGGGCTTCTTTGTGTAGCCCTGGCTCTCCTGGAACTTGCTCTGTAGACTAGGCTGGCCTCAAACTCAGAGATATCCCCTGCCTCAGCCTCTGCCTCCCAAGTACAGGGAGTAAAGGCAAGTTCCACCATTTCTGTTTTTTTTTTGTTTGTTTGTTTTTGTTTTTGTTTTTCGAGACAGGGTTTCTCTGTGTAGCCCTGGCTGTCCTGGAACTCACTCTGTAGACCAGGCTGGCCTCGAACTCAGAAATCCTCCTGCCTCTGCCTCCCAAGTGCTAGGATTAAAGGCGTGCGCCACCACCGCCCGGCCCATTTCTGGTTTTAAAAGTTTATTTTATTGAGGAATTTTTTTCCTTTTGTGACAGCAATTTATTCTAGGCTGGCCTGAACTCACTGCCTTCCTCCTGCCTCATCCTTTCGGGATTAAGGTGCATGCCAGCAGCCTTGCAGTGGTGGCGCACGCCTTCACTCCCAGCACTTGGGAGGCAGAGACAGGCAGATTTCTGAATTTGAGGCCAGCCTGGTCTACAGAGTGAGTTCCAGGACTCACAGCCTAGGCCTGTCTCAAAAAAAAAAAAAAAAAAAGGTGCATGCTAACACACTACTAATTTCTTTTTGTGGAGAGAAAAGACCTTTTTCCTACAGGGCAACCACTACTGATTGATGTTGGTTATCAATCAATGCAAACTTGAAACCGTCTCATTTTGCTTGAGTTAGATGCATTTGGTTGACTAATTTTCTTTCTTTCTTTCTTTCTTTCTTTCTTTCTTTCTTTTTTTTTGAGACAGGGTTTCTCTGTATAGCCCTGACTGTCCTGGAATTCACTCTGTACACCAGGTTGGCCTAGAACTCAGAAATCCGCCTGCCTCTGCCTCCCAAGTGCTGGGATTACAGGTGTGTGCCGCCACTGCTCAGTTGCCTTGAATTTGACAGTCTTTCTGCCTTAGCTTACCAAGTAGTGTATACTACCAAATCAAACAAACAAACAAAAAAATCAGTGTTTTCTCTCCTTCCTTTTCAAAAAGGATCTTACTCTGTATCTCTGACTGGCCTGGAGTGAACTCAGTGTGTGCCCAGGCTGGCCTTGAACTTGTGTCGCTCCTCCTCTCTCAGCCTCTGCAGTGCTGGGATGACAGGGATGCACCACCATGTGCTGCTCAGAAAGCGCAGTTTTGGTAGACATTGGACAGAATTCTGACAGCGCTTTGAAACTTAGCATTTCTGATAAAAATGAAAAAGATTTATGCCATGTTTGAGACAGAACGGCCCTTGCATGAGACTTCTGGGAATATTTAGCTATGGTTTTAAAATTTGGCATCTTTTACGACTTCAAAACAAAATCCTGGTATCCTGGGAGCCTTAATGATTTATGTCCTCTAAGGATGATGATAGCAGAGGTTGGTGGCAGAGACATTCTGAATGAGCTGTAGGTTCCCCAGAAACAGAGAGCAGTACTCCACTGGCAGTGTTTCCTCCTTCAGTGACACCAAAGTGTGTCTTTTTAGTATACACACAATTCCATATTGCTTCAAGGGAGGTACTAAGTGGATACTTATGGGCTGTGGAAGGCAGGCAGCATCTACACTCTGGTTTGGTGGCTGTTGGTGTGGGCAGAAGCTTCCTGGACGGGCTTGTAGGGAGGGAGGCGGGGGAGGGAGTAGCATGATCTCAGCGCTGATAGTCAAGTGTGGGCAGAGGCGAGTGATGTTTAGCAAGAGCTGGAGTGACTCGGAAGGCAGCTGTGAGGCTGCATCTGATGCCCTGTGCTGGGCAGCTCCCTGCGAAGCAGGCTGTGGCCGCCCGTGCCCTTTCTCCTTCTCTTGCTGCTGAATTAAGGATTGGGCAGTTGGGTGGCACCAAGTGTTAGTCCCGATCAGGAACCCTGAATGGAGGTGTAGTATTCTCCTCAGCATTCCCTCCCTGTGTGGAGGAAGCTTGGCCTCCTACCCCACGGTAGGCCACAGAGATGTGCTGTGCTTCCCCTGCACTGAGAGGTGGCCTGAAGCCTTCCTTTTCTTCCTGTCTCTCACGGATCTGTGTTGCACGCTTTATTCTGCTTCCTGGATTCAGAAGATCTGGGAATAGTGGGATATGGTCTCAGTGAAAAGCTAGACTCCTGCTCTCCAGGATTCAGCAGGACGGCAGGGAGGAAGGGGAGCTAGCTGCTGGGATCTGGATGAATTTTGTAGTGCTGCTTGGCAGCTCAGCCCAGGAGTTTGCTGGCCTTGACCCCCTAAAGTGTCAGAAAAAGCACCAACAAGGCCTCTGTGAGGAAGGGAGGCTGTGTGACCAGGATGAGAGGAGATCGCTTTTGACCACCAGCACCTGTGGAGGTTAAACTTGAGAATTAAATGAGGGCCAGGAGCGCTGTTACAGTCAGGCGACATCGTCGGTGAGTGTCAGTGAGGCATGTCCTGTGTTTGTGAGAGGAAGCAGGCTTGGCTAAGGTTCAGCCTCACCTGCTCTGGAAACGTGGCAAGTGCAGCAGAATCCAGGAGGGTGGTCCCTTTTGTTAGGCTGTCCTTTCTCACTCTTGAGACCCTTTTCTCCCTGTGACTGTAACTGGCAGGGGGTAGCCAGGGCCGCAGTGATCTGGTCAGAGATCTGGAACACCTTGGTCTGTTCTGCTTCGACTCCTAACCCTTGCTGGGATTTATTACTCAGAGTCCTCTTGCTCTTGATCCATTTTCTTCATCTGTGTAGATTAGCTAAAAATCTCAGCTTCATGTGCATGCGTGCGTTTTGTCCGCACGTTTGTCTGCTTGTCATGAGCCTTGGGTGTCCTCAGAAGCAGGAAGAGGGTGTCAGGTCCCACGAGGCTGGTGTTATAGATACGAGACAACATCTTGATATTGAGAAATGAACCTGCATCCTCTTTTTTTTTTTTTTTTTAAAGATTTATTTATTTATTTATTATAGTATGTGAGTACATTGAGAAATGAACCTGCATCCTCTTTTTAAGATTTATTTATTTATTATAGTATGTGAGTACATTGAGAAATGAACCTGCATCCTCTTTTTTTTTAAAGATTTATTTATTATAATATGTGAGTACATTCTTGCTGTCTTCATACACACCAGAAGAGAGTGTCAGATCTCATTATGGATGGTTGTGAGCTACCTTGTGGTTGCTGGGATTTGAACTCAGGACCTCTGGAAGAGCAGTCAGTGCTCTTAACCACTGAGCCATCTCTTCAGCATCCTCTTTTTTTTTTTTATTTTTTGGTTTTTTTCTAGACAGGGTTTCTCTGTGTAGCCTTGGCTGCCCTGGAACTCTGTAGACCAGGCTGGCCTCGAACTCAGAAATCTGCCTGCCTCTGCCTCCCAAGTGCTGGGATTAAAGGCGTGCGCCACCACCGTCGCCCAGCGCTGTTTGGTTTTTTTTAATTAAAAAAAAAAAAAGATTTATTTAGGCATTGAATGTTTTGCCTGCATGTATACATGTGTATCAGGCTCATGCCTGGTGCTCAGATAGGTAAGAAGGGGCGTTAGGTCCCCTGGAACTGGCGCCGAGAACTGAACGCCAGGAACGCTGAGCTCCAGAGCTCCCTCACCAGCCCCCATTATTATTGAGACAGAGTCCCTTTTTTTTGTTTTTTGTTTTTTGTTTTTTTCCAAGACAGGGTTTCTTCTCTATATAGCCCTGACTGTCCTGGAACTCACTTTGTAGACCAGGCTGGCCTTGAACTCAGAAATCCACCTGCCTCTGCCTCCCAGAGTGCTGGGATTACAGGCGTGCGCCACTGCTGCCTGGCTCAGAGTCCCTTTTATAACTCACAGCAATTTGCCCACCTGAGCCTTCCTACTGCTAGGATTATGAGTATGAGCTACCACATATCCAGTGTGGAGCTGAAATCCTGTGGGAAGAATGATGCCCAGCACCCAGGGGCATCCCCATAAACCCTGGGCTGCCATGGCCCATGTGGCTTGGTTCTTGGGACCCAGGCCAGAGGGGTGGGAAAGGAATGAAGAAAAGGCACGTATGGGCATGGGCACAGTGAAGCCAGGGTCGGGTGGGGTTTGTAGCTGGGGCGACCTGGAAGGCCCCTCGGCATGCTCGTCTGGTGCAGCACAGGGACAGCAGGGACAGGGTTCCTAGCCCTAGGAAGCGTGAGGTCCAGACTGTAGGCGTCCCCGAGGGGGGAGATGGGTTGCCATTCTTTGTACACACTGACCAACCTTTTCTTTTTCTTTTTTTTTTTTGGTTTTTCAAGACAAGATTTCTCTGTGTAGCCCTGGCTATCCTGGAACTCACTTTGTAGACCAGGCTGGCCTGGAACTCAGAAATCCACCTGCCTCTGCCTCCAAGTGCTGACATTAAAGGCGTGCGCCACCACCTCCCGGCCCTGACCAATCTTTATACACAGTCATGTTTGAATTCCTAAGGAGAGCTCTTGAGTCTGGTTCATATGGGTAATGGCTTTGCCAATTTCCTGTGAGTCTGTTGGCCTTGGAGTCCTTCACAGGCAGAATCCATGTCACTGTACACTCAGGGTTCCTGCCACTCTACATTGCGCTTGAAGGCTGAGGCAGGAAGGTCATGAGTTCAAGGCTAGCCTGGGTACAGAAAGAAAAAGGAAGCAAGGAGTGATGGCCTTTAATCCTAGTATTTGGAAGCCAGGTTTGGTGGCACATGCTTTTAACTCGGGAGGCAGAGGCAGGCAGATCTCTATAAATTTGAGGCCAGTCTGGCCTACATAGTGAGTTCCAGGACAGCCAGGCTCCATAGTGAGACCCTGTCTCAACAAACAAAAAAATCCTATTACTTGGGAGGTGGACACAGAGATATCAAAAGGAAGGGAAGAAAGTGCATTATTAAATTGTGTTGTTTTACATTTACTTATTTATTTTGCAAGGGTGGGGTAGGTGGCAAATGTGACACAGGTTTGTATTAGGGTCAGAGGACAAGTTGTCCATCTGTCCTTCTACCATATAAGTTCAAGTCCTTAGAGCATCAGGCTTGGCTGCAAGCCCCTTTTATCTGCAGAACCGTTTGTTTTCTTTGCTAGCCTATGTCTAATGTTATCTTGCTTTGCTGCAGCATTTCAATACTTCTGGTTCCCTAGTGGTGCTCAGTAATAATAACCATCATCTGATGGACCCTGACTGATCTGGTGACTGATTTTAAGCAATATTTAGGAACTATTTTAGGTTTTCTTTTTTACGAATGCTGGGCAAGTGTTCTTTCTCTGTCCACCAGCCCTAATCCTGCCCCCCCCCTCCACCCCTGAGGCCAGATTCATTCATGATGTACCCCCAGGTTGGCTTTGAACAGAGAAGCATATATCCAGCACTTGGGAGACAAAGCCGGAGGAGGGTGAGTTCAAAGCCAGCCTGAACTACCTAGTGAAACAGTGTCATAAAGCAAAAAGATGCAATCCTGTATTATATGTCCTTTTTTGTTTTGCATTTTTTTCTGGGACAAGGTTTCTCGATGGCCCTGGTTATCCCGGCACTCCATTTGTAGACCAGGCTGCCCTTGAACTCAGAGACATCAGCCTGCCTCTGCCTCCTTAATGCTGGGATTAAAGGCAAGCGCTACCACTACTCGGCTTTAGCATAATGTTTTAGAAATTCCTATTTTATACTGTGTGCAGTATTTGAATGGTACCGTGTTTTGTATGAGTTTCTCAAACTGCCTGATTATTTTATGAGTTCATAGGCATTTGAATTATTTCTACTTGGTTTTAAATAATTCGTTGTGGAATTTATTTAATGTGTGTTTGGCATATATCTTCATTTCTTTCAGGTGTATATACCTAGAGGTGGAGGCAGGTGGATCTCTGTGAGTTCAAGGCCAGCCTGATCTACATAGTGAGTTCCAGGCCAGCCAGGGCTACATAGTGAGACCCTGTCTCGACAAAACAACAAAAAGTCTTGACTTCTTTGAAGTGGATGTATAAAGCAATAGGTTTCATTATGGCGTTTACATATATGTGCCAGGATGATTTTTCACCTGCTGTTGTATGTTTCTTGTTTCCTGCAGATTCATTTGTAGCATTTTTGTTTTATTGACAGGGTCTTTGTCATAGCTCAGGATGCTCTTCCACACCTGCTGTCTTACTGTCCCGAGTGCTGAGTGCTGGGAGACAGGTGCCAGCCGCCCTGGGTGGCAGTCAGCTTTTTCTTTTCTTTTTTACTGGTACTGTTAGGGTGATCCTAGTCTGCATAAAGGCAAGCACTCTACTGAGATACATCCTTAGCCCTTTGCAAACTCAGCTTGCTTGCTTGTTTGTTTATCTATCTATCTATCTATCTATCTATCTAGGTTTTTCAAGGCAGGGCTTCTCTGTGTAGCCTTGTCTGTCTCCAATCTGTAGACCAGGCTGTAGAACTCAAAGATCAACCTGACTCTGTCTCCTGGGTGCTGGGACTGAAGGTGTGCACCACTACCCTGTCAGTTTGCATGCTTAAAATCGTGTGTGTGTGTGTGTGTGTGTGTGTGTGTGTGTGTGTGTAGAGGGGACAGGACAACTTGTAGGAGTTGGCTTTCTCCTGCACCATGTGTCCTGGGGGACTGAACTTGAGGCATCAGGCTTAATTGGCAAGGGCTGTTTACTCATTATCTCCTTGACCCTGCAGTTAGCCACAGTAGTGGGTTTTGTTTAACTTTATGTATATACATGTTTTGCCTACATGTATGTCTGTGCATGCCTGGTGGAGGCTGTCAGATCCTGGAGTTACACAGCTGAATGTGAGCCACTGAGTGGAAGCTGGGAATTGGACAGAGGTCCTCTTAACCGTGCAGGGAGGCATCTCTCCACCCACTCCCTCCTCCCATCCCCTCCTCTCCTCTCCCCTCCTTTCCCCACTTGGTAGAGCTGGGATGTTGCTCAGTTGCTAGAATGTTTCCCTGGAATGTACAAAATACTGAGTTCAATTCCCAGCATTGGCTCTGTCTGTCTACCAGAGTAGGTAAGGGGATCTCTTTAGTGCCCGACTCTCGCTTGCAGTGGAGTCCTTTCACTTTCTAGTTCTAAGCGTTCAATGTGGTAGCTGTTTAAATGCAAATTCATTAAAATGACCTAAAATTGGGACCTCTAGTCCTCAAGTAGGTACCTTGCAGGTGATCAAGAGTCATTTGAGTCATTGCTGTTACTGGCTGCTGGGAATTCTTGCCACCTCTGTGGGGTCAGTGACAGTTTACTTAACGCCTCTGTCTCTGGCCTTTTGTTTTTCCCCATCTCTGCTGCCTTGTGGCCTTGGTAGTCTGGCTATGGTTCCCCTTCATTGAGGGTGTTGGCCGAGCATTGTTTATTGAGATGATAGTATGCAGTAAGACTTTGGGGTCATCTTTAGGATACTTAGAAATTACTAATGGTTCTGGGTGGCCAAGGAAGAGACAGCCAGTTAACAGTGTTAGAAAATCTGGCACAAACTTTATCAAGTCTTGATAAAATAAAGCTGTTATACTCATACACGTAAAATTCATACTTTGTTGAAAAGGTGACTTGATAACTCAGATGTCCTGTGTTGTAAAAGTTATATGTAAACTGAATTGTGAACTAAGTGCCCAGGGCACTTGGCATATAAAACCTCTCAGAGTCCCATCATTCCCTGGGATCTTGGTGGGTTCCTTCTGCCCTAGTGATGACGTTGTTCCTTGACTCTGCTAGGAGAGATCCTGTTCGGCTTCTCCCTGGCCATAGCTATGTCCTGTGACTCACAGGCTTGAGAGACAACCAGCCTAGCCCCTTGGTGCACACCACGGTACTCCAGTAGAGGCAGCTTCCTGTTCAGGACTTACCTGTCCACATTGCCTCCTGCCAGGTCATATTATTTAATGACATTTTAAAAATTTGGTTTTGTGTTTAGAGTTTTTTTTTCAAGATTTATTTATTATTATATGTAAGTACACTGTAGGTGTCTTCAGACACTCCAGAACAGGGCATCTGATCTCATTACAGATGGTTGTGAGCCACCATGTGGTTGCTGGGATTTCAACTCAGGACCTTCAGAAGAGCAGTCAGTGCTCCTAACCGCTGAGCCATCTCACCAGCCTGTGCTTAGTTTTTAAGCATTAATTTTTTTGTGTGTGTGCATTCCATGTATCTCAGGTGTGAGTTTGGAGTGCTGCATGTCAGAGTCAGCCTCATCCCCCCTTCAGGGTCTAGTTAGTGTCTGGAGTGTGGTCATCAAGGACTTTGGCTTAATCTTCAGTGAACGTGCGTGTGCACATACACACTCATACACAAGTGCATATGGATATTGGAAGACAATCTGTGGGTGTTTGTCTTTCTCTTATGTGGATTCCAGGGATCTAACTCATGTCATGGGGTTTGGTAGCACCGCCTTGACCCACTGAACCATGTCTGGGACTCTCTCAAAATTGCTTTTGTAAAAGACAACTAAGTATTAATAGCAAATACCATTATGTATCAATAAAGATAAGAAGTGCTTCCTGTCCTCACATACATTCCAGGACCCTATACACATGTCCCCCTATGACCCTTTTCCTGTCTCCACTGTTAGGCTTCCCAAGACAGGGTGGACTCACAACTCAAACTATTCAGGCCAGGCCGGGTGGTAGTGGCGCACACCTGTTTTTTTTTTTGTTTGTTTGTTTTTGTTTTTGTTTTTTGAGACAGGGTTTCTCTATGTAGTCCTGGCTGTCCTGGAACTCACTCCGTAGACCAGGCTGGCCTCGAACTCAGAAATCTGCCTGCCTCTGCCTCCCAGGTGCAGGGATTAAAGGTGTGTGCCACCACTGCACAGCTTTTTTTTTGGAGGCCAGCCTGGTCTACAGAGTTGTTCCAGGACAGCCAGGGCTATACAGAGAAACCCTGTCTCAAAAAAACCAAATCCACCCCCCCAAAAAACAAAACAAAACAAAACAAAACAAACAAACAAAAAAAACCCTCTTCAGGCCATTAAGGCCTGAGGTTACCAAGGTTCACCGCAAATGCTGAATCAACATTCAAATGCATATCTGAAGTTACCTGAGTGTCCTTTTGAACTGTGTTGTTTGGGGATGGCAAGCCTGTTGCTGGGTAGGCCTCTGCCCTGGGCTTAGGGCCTCAGGCCCTGTCACGTTGTCGTTCACACTGGCTTTAAACACAGGGTCCTCTTTCTGCCTCCCTAGAACTGGTGCTGTAGGCTTTTGCCCACACTTCCAAATCTAGTAAATACTGGCATTTCATTAGTTATTTATATTTTTATGTGCATTGGTATGTTTTACCTTTATGTGTGTGTGTGTGTGTGAAAGTGTTGGATCTTGTGGAACTGGAGATCCACACTCTAGCTTACAGTTGTGAGCTGCCATGTGGGTGCCGGGAATTGAACCTGGGTCTTCAGGAAGAGCAGCCAGTGCTCTAAACAGCCAGGCTGCCTCTCCAGTGCCCTTTGTTACTTTAAGGGTGAAGTAAATTACAGATTTTCCTCTCTTTGCTTCTTTGAGGTAAAAAATTTCTTGTGAAGTTGGCATATGTTTTTCCTATCACTGTTTTTATACTTGTGGTATAGTGTTTCTATATTAGTGTTTCATCTTTCTTATATTATCATGGATGGACTATTGTATTAATGTTTAGCTTTTTCAGCTTTTAGACAAATTGTTCCTTATATATTAATAGACCTGACCTGATTCATCTAGTCTCCTGGGCAGGGTGTCGTGGATTGGAACACATGGCCTCCTTGATATGCTGAGCACATGCTTGACTGGGCCTCTTGCTCCCTACCAGGCACGCTCATCTCAGACAGGGTCTCACAGGTACACCTGCCTCTGCCTCCTGAACCCTGGGATTAAAGGACGAATGTCTGTCATCTCACCCAGCCTTTGTTTAGCATTTTAAATCCACGTTAGGTTCCTGTCTGTTTGCTTACTTCCAGCCAATGAACCTCAGTAGGCTCTTTCTAGTTTTCTCTTAGCACATGTAACACACACATTCAGTGTGTGTGTGTGTGTGTGTGTGTGTGTGTCCGTGTCCATGTGTGCACCAGCATTTGGGCATGGATCTTGTTAGGGGTAGGTGGGAGGGGTTTAAGATCTGATGATTACATGTCTTCATTTCTGTTTAGGCGGATTTTGTTTGTCTTTGTTTGTTTGTTTGTTTGTTTGGTTGGTTTTTGGTTTTTTTTTTTTTGAGACAGGGTTTCTCTGTGTAGCCCTGGCTATCCTGGAACTCAGAAATCTACCTGCCTCTGCCTCCCAAGTGCTGGCATTAAAGGTGTGCACACCACTGCCCAGTTGTTTGTTTTTGTTTTTGTTTTTGTTTTTTAGAGACAGGGTTTCTCTGTGTAGTCCTGGCTGTTCTGGAATGCACTCTGTAGACCAGGCTGGCATTGAACTGAATTCAGAGATCTGTCTGCCTCTGCCTCTCAGGTGTTGGGATTAAAGATGTGTGCTACCACTGCCCAGATTCAGAAAAAAAAAAATTATTGGAAATCCATTGTGTATATTTTTATTTTACAGCTCTTTTGAAGAGGAATACAGAGTGAGGGCTGGCCGTTGGGGTTACATAGTATAGACCCTGGTTTTGTTGTTTTTAAAAGTGTATAGAAGTTTTTAGCCTCGTTTTGAGCATGCAGTGGGTTGTAGTTGAACTCCAATTACTGTGTAGTGGTCTCTAGATTTATTTCTAGATCAGAACTGTCCAACAGACCTTCTTGTGATTGTAGGAATGCTCTGTGGTAGCCACTAGCCACATGTGGCTGGTAGGGACATAACATGACAGCTCTTGGTGACATTTTAGTTCATATCTCGTACTTCTTAATCCTTTCTAGCTTTCACAGAATTCGTGTGTTATTTCTCAAAGGCAAATTCATTGACAGATTAACTCAGGTGGTTAGATTTGACCTAAGTATTAAAGACCTTAAATACCATGGGGTTAGGTGTTAGCATAGCTTTGGTACTGGCTGAAAACTCACAAAGTGTTGCGCCCGTATGTGCGGCTCTGACTGTGTGGAGTGGGTGTGAGGATGGAATGAGATGGGGATTTGAAAGTGCCCAACACAGGCCAGGCCTGGGGTGGATGCACACACGCCTCTAAGCCCAGTGCGGCGGTGGCAGAGGCAAGGCGGGTCTCTGAGCTAGAGGCCAGGCCTGGGATGCAGAGTAAGTTCCAGGACAGCCAGAGGTACACACAGGGGTACACAAAACAACAACAACAACAACAACAACAACAACAACAACAAAACAAAGAAACCCACACCGCTGGCTGCTGCCTTTTCTATTCCTGGCCTGCGAAGATGAATGGGGTGTCCGTGCACATCTTCTTGCGAGCACAGCCCTATTCTAGATTGGGACACTGAGTCCCAGCACAGTCTTGTGAATTTTGTTTTGTAATTTTTGTTTTCTTTGTTTTTTTTTTTTTTTTTTTTTTTTTTCTTTTTTGAGACAGGGTCTCTCTATGTAGTCCTGGTTGGCTTAGAATTCTATATGTCTCAAGTTCACAGAAACCTGCCTGGCTCTGCTTCCTGAGGGCCGGGATTAAAGGCATGTGCCACCACAACCAGGTGTGTCTTAAATTTTAAAAGATGACTGATAAGTAGATCACAGTTTTAAAAAATTACATCATTCATAGCTTGCTAGTGAAAGCCTTTTGGTTTTACTAGGGACAGCTCAGCAGCGGCTAAGAGCACTGGCTGCTCTTGCAGAGGGCCTGGCTTCCATCCACCTGTCTGTAACTGCAGTTCCAGGACTTCCAACATCAACACCCTCTTCTGGAGGCAGCAGGCATGAGTGTGGTGCACAGATGTATTTACAGGCAAAACAGCTAGCTATACCCATAAAATAATAGGAAGGGAATTGGAATTTGTTGGTTGGGGAGCACCAGCATGCAGGAAATGCACTTCCCTCTTGCTGTCCCAGGGCTGACACTTCCCTTCCTTTCAGATGTCACACAGGGAGTATCCCTCCATTTTCTTCACGTACTTAGAATGGTTTCTGTGAAATCTAGAAGCTGAAAAGGCCACAGATATCCCTTCAGGAATAATAAAATGAAAACCCCGGGAGCAGTGGGCACTCCGCAGTTTCACTCCTTAGCACCGTTGTTCTGTGTGCTGTCTGTCTGTCTGTCTTCAGCGTAGGTTTTCTTTACAAGGTCTCTTCTGTTGGTTGCTCCTGAGGCAACCTTTTGCTTTTTCCACAGTTTCTAGAAAGCCCTCCTTTCTGCTTGCTTCTCTAGTAGTTTTCAGATGTTGTCTGTACCTCAGAATGAACTGAGCAGAAGGGTAGGATACAGAGAACCACACTTCTTTTTCCCGGGGTTCCATGCACTTGTGGTCTACACTGTAGGCCGGCCTGTGTGACTTGAAGGAGTGTTTGAAGGCAGCTCACACGTGAAGGAGTCAAGCAGTAGTAGGTACTCTGTGGACAAAAGAAGCAATTCAACCTGAATTAAAAGCATAAAAGCAAGTTTATCGGGGCAGGTTCACTGGCCCCAAAGAACCGGACCAGGAAAACGGGACTGTAGATGGACGTGGTGGGGGTGGGGTGGGAGCAAGGGACAGGGACTATAACTATGGAAGGGGGTGGGGAGAGCGAGCACAGGCATGTGCGCACAGGCATGCTCGTGAAGAGGAGTACAGAGGGGGTGGAGGTTGCCCGTGTATTAATAGGGTTTGGGGTGCTGGATTTGAAAATCTGACCGGTGGAAACCTAATTTCCTAGGTGGGAATAGGGCAAGAGATTGTGAACCGGACATATCACAGATACATTTCTTTCTCTTTTCTTTCTTTTTTTCTGGGGGGGTGGAGGGGCAGGGTCTCTCTATTTAGTCCAAGCTGTCCTGAAATTCACTACTAGACCATGCCTACCAAGCGCTGGTATTAATGGTGTGTGCTGCTGCTGCTGCTGCTGCTTTGGGCACGCCCCAGCCCAGACCACAGGTGTGCACCACCACAGCGTAATCTCATTTATGGAAGCTCACCTTGGTCATTAGTAGCAACGTTTCCTGATTCGTCCCCCCCCCCTTCCTTTTATTTTGAGAAAAGGTTGACCTCTAAAGAGTTGCAGTGATGTTTTACCCAAGTCTTCTGAGTGCTAGGATTACCTGTGAGCCAACACACTCAAACACCCACTTTTTTCCTGAAAACAATAGGAAAATGAGTGTGATATCTCAAAAGTATAAAAGTGCTAAAATTGGGGCTGGACAGATGGCTCAGAGATTTAAGAGCACTGACTCCTGCTCTTCCAGAGGTTCTGAGTTCAATCCCCAGCAACCACATGGTGGCTCACAACCTTCTGTAATGGGATCTGATGCCCTCTGCTGGTGTGTCTGAAGACAGCTACAGTGTACTCATATAAGTAAGAATAAATCTTTTTTTTAAAAACTGCTAAAAATGGAGCCATGTTTTTGTTTTTGTTTTTGTTTTTTGTTTTTTGTTTTTTTTTGTTTGATCCCCTGCTCTCCCCAGAAGTAACTCCTTTAGAAGTCACATCCCTGAATCCTTCCCGCCAGTGTAGCTTTCCTCATTGTTCTTCGGCTGAGGCTGCTTCCTCTGGAGCACTTAAGCAACTAGGGTAAAAGAAAGCAGCAGGAGGCTTCGGGTCCCAACCCCCTTACCGAAACAGGGGGCAAAAGACCTACCTTTCTTTCTTCTTTCTTCTTTTTAAAAAAGCGACTGCATATCCAGGGAGCTGGTTCGTTTCAGTACTTAGATGCTTGTGCATGCTTCTTAATTGAGCTACTGATACATATTGAGGTTAAAAAGAAAAAATAATTACAGTCGAGTGAGTGAGGTGTGTTTGCATTTCGTTGTGTATGATGAGTATGTCCATCTGTGGGATAGATTCAGGAGGCACAGGGAATTTCTTGATTTTGCCACATTCTGTAAAAAAAGTTGAACTCATGGTAGCACATTTCCTGGCAGGCAGATGTCTTAAGTTCAAGGTTGGCCGGGTCTACAGAGTTCCAGGATGGCCATGGCTACACAGAAGGAACCCAGTCTTGGGAAAAAAAATTGAACCCAAGTCAGGAGTGGTGGCCCACTTGGAAGGCAGAAGCAAGTAGATCTCTGAATTCAAGGCCCGCATGGTCTACATAGTTCCCATGCAGCCAGCTTGGCCTGTATTAAGAGAAACCCTCTCTCAACCCTGTGGGCCCGTTTCTTGTTAGGGCTGGGGTGTGTTCACGCTGTTCAGTATATGTGGAAGCATAGCCTGTGCTTCCGTGCGGAGGCTGGAGGCTTTCTTGCTGTGCTTCTCTAGTCAACAGTATCTGCTACTTGGGTACTTAACCGGCCAGACCTCCTGCTTAAGTTCCCCTGTACTTCATGAGGGACATAACGAGGCAGTTTACAGTTTGGATCAAATGGAGGAGGGGGAAAGAAATCTAATACCCTTTCCCACAGAGCCAGTGGCTTATTCAGAATTTATAGAAAGCCAACAAACAGAGGCAGGCCATATGTAAATGTAATTGTGGGTTAGGATGATCTGTTTTTTCCTGGGTGGGGGAAGGAACCAGGTCCCTTTCTGTCTGGGAAAGCTTTATTTAAATCTCTTCCTAATAAAACAGGGTCTTAAAAGTCTCCATTTTGAAAGAGAAAAGAAACAGTTTTGTGGGATGGAAGAACTCCAGGTGGGTCTCTGTTGGTGGAGGCCTTCATCCCGGTCCTCTGTGAGAGGTGGGGAGTTGCAGCTCTTCTTGCCTTAGGAATGGCACTTCCTAAAGTGCCTAAAGTGTCAGATTCCTGCATTCCTAACGTTTTGCAAGTGAAAAAAGTTAATTGTCTGAACAAGGTCAGTCTTTCTTTAGAGCCTCTTCTCTCACCCTGCCCTGCTGATCTGTGAGTGCTACAGTGACTTGGAGAAACCTGAGTTGCGGGTCGTAGGGTCTGTCTGCTGTGTGCTCACCTTGTGAAGAGCAGAGGAAACCTTGGGGGAGTCCCAGTTTGTAGGTCCTGGGCTGGAACTCCGTACCAGTCTTGGCAGCAGATGCCTTCACACAGCCTTCTCAGCCCCACTTCAAGGACTTTTATTTCTTCTGCTTTGTTCTTATTTTCTGGGATTTTATTTGTTTATCTATTTTATGTATGTAAGTGTTTGCGTGCATGTCTGTGCACCATATATACGCCTGGTGCCCACAGAGTCCAGAAAGAGGGTGTCAGCTCCCCTAGAACTGGAATTACAGATGGTTGTGAGCCACCACATGGGTGCTAGAAATTGAACCTGGGTCCTCTGGAAGAGCAAGCAGCCAGGGTTCTTAACCTCTGAGCCATCTCTCCAGTCCCCTTCAGGATCTTTCTAACAGACGTGTTCAGTAAGCTTCTGAGGAACTTAGGAATTTGTTCCATAAGCCATTCCTTTGATTTGGTAACTTCCATGTAGGAAGTGATGAGACCCGAGTCATGTGTTAGATCAGAGGTGGACTGACTGTCACACTGCGGCTTAGCTAACAGGCTGGCTGGTTCTGTAATGTGGCATTGGTGCCACTTGAATTTCTGTCCCTCTAGATGTCATTTTTGCTAGGTGTGTTGGGGTCAGGGAGTTGCCCTTCTCCCTGTGTTCTGCAACAGTGTTGTCTGGCCGACAGTGTGGCCAATCTCTTTCACAGAAAGCAATGACTATGTTTTTATCTTGTTCTCCAGAGGTTAGGTCCATGTTGTGTACATCAAGAGTCTTTTCTGTTTGTAGATTCCGGTGTTTGTTTTTCTCTAGTTCCATGTACCACTTCAGTTTGCAGGTAGAAACCCAGGGAAGGTGTCCTGGCTAATAAAACTTAGTTATATACGAATGAATTTAATCAATCCCATTAAGGCTACTCTTGAAAATTAGAAACTTACATTCTACAGATACCAGAAATCATGTGTAATAGAAGGAGTTGAGGAATAACTTGTTGTTGTTGTTGTTTTTTTACCAAGTCTTTCTTTTAAAGCATCAATTTAATTTATTTTATACACACACACACACACACACACACACACATATGGTTAGAGTGGGGGCATGCCACAGTGTGTGCATTTTGAGGTCCGAGGACAACTTTAGAGGTTTCCCCAGGCTTGTTTGAAAAGTATCTTTACACCGGGCGGTGGTGGCCTTTAATCCCAGCTCTTGGGAGGCAGAGGCAGGCAGATTTCTGAGTTCGAGGCCAGCCTGGTCTACAGAGTGAGTTCCAGGACAGCCAGGACTATACAGAGAAACCCTGTCTCGAAAAAAACAAAAACAAAAAACAAAAAAACAAAATCAAAAAAACTATTAGTGGGGCTGGAGATTTGGCTCAGTGGTTAAGAGCACTGACTGCTCTTCCGCTGGTCCTGAGTTCAAATTCCAGCAACCACATGGTGGTTCACAACCATCCTTAAAGAGACCTGATGCCCTCTTGTGGGGTGTCTGAAGACAACTACAGTGTACTTACATATAATAAATAAAAACATCTTTTTTAAAAAAAGTATCTTTACATACTGAGCCCTCTCTTGCATGCAAGTAAGGGTTGAAGCGGGGCTGGCTATTATACCTCAGACTTGTTTAAAGGCTTAAATGCTATATGCGAACATGTTACAGACTTAAGTTTTTGGGTGTATGTGTGTGTGTGTGTGTGTATATATATATATACACACACAGATCTAGTTCGCGTGGTCCATGTGTGTACACAGAACATGTGTTTGTACATAGACAAACAGACATCTAGATCTAGTACATAGTCTCTGTGTGTAGCTAGATAGTGCACAGATGGATGGAGGGATGGATGGATGGAAGGATGGATGGATGGAAGGAAGGATGGATGGAAGGAAGGAAGGATGGATGGAAGGATGGATGGATGGAAGGATGATGGATGGAAGGATAGATGGATGGATGGAAGGATAGATGGATGGATGGAAGGAAGGATGGATGGAAGGATGGATGGATGGAAGGAAGGATGGATGGATGGAAGGATGGATGGATGGATGGAAGGATGATGGATGGAAGGATAGATGGATGGATGGATGATGGATGGAAGGATAGATGGATGGAAGGATGGATGGATGGATGGAAGGATGATGGATGGAAGGAAGGATGGATGGATGGAAGGATGGATGGATGGAAGGATAGATGGATGGAAGGATAGATGGATGGAAGGATGGATGGAAGGATGGATGGATGGATGGAAGGATGATGGATGGAAGGATGATGGATGGAAGGATAGATGGATGGAAGGATGGATGGATGGAAGGATGATGGATGGAAGGATGGATGGAAGGATGATGGATGGAAGGATAGATGGATGGAAGGATGGATGGAAGGATGGATAGAAGGATGGATGGATGGATGGAAGGATGATGGATGGAAGGATGATGGATGGAAGGATGGATGGATGGATGGAAGGATGGATGGATGGAAGGATGCATGGACGCCGGGCGTTGGTGGCACACACCTTTAATCCCAGCACTTGGGAGAGGCAGGCGGATTTCTGAGTTCGAGGCCAGCCTGGTCTACAGAGTGAGTTCCAGGACAGCCAGGACTACACAGAGAAACCCTGTCTCGGGAGAAAAAAAAAAGGAGGATGCATGGAAGGATGGATGGATGCAGTGCATGGCCTGTGTGCACTTCATTGGTTAACCCCCCAGCCCTTCGTTGGTTTCCCAGAGGAGACACTGTTCTGCTCCGCAGTGCTGGGGCTTCCTGCTTGCTTGCCTCCTTCCGCGCTTCTCCTGAGCCTGTGCTTCACCCGCTCTGGGGAGGTGGGACACCCTGGATGTCTGTTAGTGGGGAGGAATCTGCCTGGCAGAGCGTGAGCCGTGCTGGGCCATATACAGAGCTATCTTGTCAAGCTCTTAGCAACACATTAAAAAAGACCAGTTACTGAGAGTTATTCTCAGGTAATTAAGAGGTAATGAGGTAATTAAGAGGTGATTGACTATGTGTGTGTGTGTGTGTGTGTGTGTGTATATATATATATATATATATATATATATATATTTTTTTTTTTTTTTTTTTAAACCTTCTGGTTTGGAATTGAATGGGAAGCCAGGAGCAGTGGCATACACCTTATATTTCAGTTCCAGGACATGCTAGAGCTATATAAACAAACCTTGTCTCAAGAAACCAAATGATTAGATAAATAGATAAATAAAAGAATTGAATGAGAAACTATGAATTTAGATTTTTTTTTTTTTGTAGACATAACAATCAGAACTAGCCGGGTGGTGGTGGCACACGCCTTTAATCCCAGCACTTGGGAGGCAGAGGCAGGTGGATTTCTGAGTTCGAGGCCAGCCTGGTCTTCAGAGTGAGTTCCAGGACAGCCAGGACTACACAGAGAAACCCTGTCTCGAAAAACAAAAACAAAAACAAAAACAAAAAATCAGAACTAAATCACTGTATTAGGCATTGCACTTGTAATCCCGTTTATAAATGGACTGCAGAGCTCCAAGCTAGCCTGGCCTACAACCGTGGGACTGTGCCGTAGAAACTGAAGAGCCAAGTCATTGATTGGATAGCTGCTGCTGCTACTGCTACTACTTTTTTTTTTTTTTTTTTTTTTTTTTTTTTTTGGTTTTTCAAGACAGGGTTTCTCTGTGTAGTCCTGGCTGTCCTAGAACTCACTCTGTAGACCAGGCTGGCCTCAAACTCAGAAATCTGACTGCCTCTGCCTCCCAAGTGCTGAGATTACAGGTGTGCACCACTACTACTATTATTATTGAAAAATATCTCACTATTTAGACCAGGCTGCCCTGCCAGGTAGATTTACCTGGGTATCGGGATTAAAGGTAGCATGTGCCCACACCCAACTGATGCTATTTTTGCTATGTCATAATTCGGGGTCTGAGCCCAAGATCTAGGTACTCTAAGTAAGTGCCCTGCCACTAAGCTATACCCCATAACCTCTGATCTTGGCGGTCATTTAACCCGAGTGTATTAGAAACCTGACTGGCGTGTTTGTGGGAGCACAGTTCCATATTAACCTGTGACGATGTCGTGTCCTTTATTACAGGTAGGCGGAAACCAAGAGTACATCGGCCTCGGTCTCCAATATTAGAAGAAAAAGACATCCCACCCCTTGAATTTCCGAAGTCCTCTGAGGATTTAATGGTGCCTAACGAGCATATAATGAATGTCATTGCCATTTATGAGGTCGTGCGGAACTTTGGCAACGTTTTAAGGTTGTCCCCTTTTTGCTTTGAGGACTTCTGTGCAGCTCTGGTGAGCCAGGAGCAGTGCACACTCATGGCGGAGATGCACGTGGCGCTTCTGAAAGCAGTTCTTCGTGAAGAGGACACGTCTAACACCACCTTCGGCCCTGCAGACTTGAAAGACAGTGTGAATTCCACCCTGTATTTCATCGACGGGATGACATGGCCGGAGGTCCTGAGGGTCTACTGTGAGAGCGATAAGGAGTACCACCATGTTCTTCCTTACCAGGAGGCAGAGGACTATCCATACGGACCAGTGGAGAACAAAATTAAAGTTCTGCAGTTTCTAGTCGATCAGTTCCTTACGACCAATATTGCTCGTGAGGAGCTGATGTCTGAAGGGGTAATTCAGTACGACGACCACTGCAGGGTCTGTCACAAACTGGGAGACCTGCTCTGCTGTGAGACGTGCTCCGCTGTGTACCATTTGGAGTGTGTGAAGCCACCTCTAGAAGAGGTGCCGGAGGACGAGTGGCAGTGTGAAGTCTGTGTGGCACACAAGGTGCCTGGTGTGACTGACTGTGTCGCTGAAGTCCAAAAGAATAAACCGTACGTTCGACATGAACCTATTGGGTATGACAGAAGCCGTAGGAAATACTGGTTTTTAAACCGAAGGCTCATAATGTAAGTAAACCCGGCCGTAATTTTTGTACATATATATATATTTTTTTTTTTCCAAGACAGGGTTTCTCTGTGTAGTCCTAGCTCTCCTGGAACCCACTTGGTAGACCAGGCTGGCCTCAAACTCAGAAATCCGCCTGCCTCTGCCTCCCAAGTGCTGGGATTACAGGTGTGCGCCACCACGCCTGGTATTTTTGTACATATTTTAAAGGGAAGCCTTTTTCCTCCATGGTTGATATGATCGAGTGGTGCCATGTTAATGCGATTATTGAACCTGTGGTTTAATAAGGAATTGTAGTTAAAGACTTGAGATGGACAGTGTGGGCATCGAGACGGCATTTTAGAGATTGTGAAGGGGGGGGCGAGTTCATGCAGACCCCAGGGGAAGAAGCAGGCCTAGCTGGGGTCTGGCCCTGCTGCAGCCCGCTGAGAGCTTTGCACCTGGTCACCTGCTTACCTCATGGCAGCAGCATGGACTGTGGGAGCAAACCTGCCGGAGGCTGGGCATTCATTAGGATCACAGTCCCCCAGGAGATCCTGACACTCGTGGGACTATAGTTTGAGTTATGGGCTCTCAAGAACCAATTCAGAATTAGGCCTGTGGGGCAGGAGGATCACAAGTGCAAGGCCTGCTTTGCTCGACAGAGTGAGTTTCAAGGTTAGCCTGGGTAGATTAGACAGGTCCTGTGTCAAAATAAGAGAAGAGGTTGTGGTTGTAGTTTAGTGTTGAGTAGAGTGTTTGCCTAGCATGTGTGAGATCCTGTGTTCAGCCCCAGTACAACAGTGAACAGAAGTGCAAAAGAAGCTGATATCGGGCAAGTGGGGTCAGGGGTCACGGTGCTTTGCCTCCTCAGGACATCAGGTAGCGCTGAGAATTGAGTGTCCCCTGAGCCCTGGTAGAGGGATGGACCAGTTGGTATTTTGACGCTCTCTTCCAGTTCTTAGAATTAGGCCATGAGAAAACTTGATGCCTGATGCCTGCCTGAACTTCAGTGTTGGGTGGAGGGGTGTGGCTCCAGTGACGTTGCTGCCTGAGACCCGACACTTGCTTTGTTGTGTAATTTATTGATTTCCTTTGCCGGAAGCCTGTGAAATCTTCTGTCTCTGGCGGTGTATAGGTGTACTGTGATAGGCATTTGCACAATCTGTTGTCACCCGTTGAGTATTTTCTTGGCATCCATCATAGTAGTTGGGTCCTGTGGCACTGGGAGTGTGCCAGCACGCCTCTCCTGAGCTCACTTTATTGGACATCGGGGGATTTTTGCCTTTCATTTTTCTTGTCTTTCCTTTGCTGTTTTCCTTTGCGGTGTGTGTGTTCCTGTGCATATGAGGAATTAGTTATGGCTGGCCTGGAACTTAACCATGTAGCTCAGGCTGGCCGTGGACTCAGAGATCTGAGTGCTTCTGTCTCCCTTAGGTTGTTTTTTTAAATATTGATCTCCAAACCCTACTATTTACTTTTTCTTAGCTGCTACCATGTATTTAGCTTTTCGCCTGCATGTGTGCCGTGCAGCATTTGCGTGCAGTGCCTGCGGAGGCCAGCATGGGTGCTCCTATGGGGGGGGGGAGGGGCGAGGAGCCAGTCCTTGGTCCTCGTCAGGAGTAGCCAGTGCTTTTCATCCTGAGATCGCTGACCATTCCTCATACTTTTGTTTGCTTGTTTGTTTTGTTTTGTTTTGTTTTGTTTTTGTTTTTTAAGTCAGGGTTTCTCTGTGTAGCCCTGGCTGTCCTGGAACTCACTTTGTAGACCAGGCTGAACTCGAACACAAATCCGTCTGCCTCTGCCTCCCAAGTGCTGGGATTAAAGGCATTCGCTGCCCGCAAACATTTTGTTTTAATATTTTTTAATATTTGTCTTTCTTTCTTTCTTTCTTTCTTCCTTCCTTCCTTCCTTCCTTCCTTCCTTCCTTCCTTCCTTCCTTCCCTCCCTCCCTCCCTCCCTCCCTCCCTCCCTCCCTCCCTCCCTCCTTTCTTTCTTTCTTTCTTTCTTTCTTTCTTTCATATGAGACCACTATATATGGTTGTGAGCTACCATGTGGTTGCTGGGATTTGAACTCAGGATCTTCAGAAGAGCAGTCAGTGTTTTTAACTGCTGAGCCATCTCTCCAGCCTCCTCCCCATACTTTCACATCCATTTACTTTGTCTGTCTGATCTCTCTCTCTTTTGGTTTTTCGAGACAGGGTTTCTCTGTGTAGCCCTGGCTGTCCTGGAACTTACTCTGTAGACCAGTCTGGCCTCGAACTCAGAAATCCGCCTGCCTCTGCCTCCCAAGTGCTGGGATTACAGGCGTGTGCCACCACGCCCGGCTCTCTCTTTCTTTTTACAGTGCTGTCTGCACTATTTGTATGCCTGGTGCCCATGGAGGCCAGAAGAGAGCTTGCCTGCAACTGGACTTGCAGATGGTTGTTAGCTGCTGTGTGAGTGCAGGGAATTGAACTTAGGACCTTAGCAAGAAGCGTCTACCCCCTGCCCAGGAAAAAGGCCAGGTGTGATGGTGTACCCCTTTACTCTCAGCACTGGGGAGGCAGGGTGTGGTGGTGCACCTATTTAAAGACTCATTCAGCACTGGGGAGGCCGTGGCAGGCAGATCTATGTGACTCTGAGTCAGGCAGGGAGACATAGGGAGTCCGTATCTAAAAATCCATCAAAACAAAAACCAGTACATGCTCTTAACTGCTGAGCCATTTCTCCAGCCTCACTTTTTTAAAAGTAATTAATGTACACCCGTTGGCAGCTCCCCCTCCCTGCTCTCCCCAGCCCCAGTGTTTCCCCTCCCCACCCCCCATGTCCTCTTTCTTTTCAGAGAAGAGGAGGTCTCCCACAGAATATCAGCCACCTTGTTACAGTAGGACCCAGTGCATCTTCTCCTGATGAGACTCTGGACGAGACTGCCCAGATAGGGGAAGGGACCAAAGGCAGCAGAGTCAGAGACAGCCCTGCTCCTGCTGTTCTGTTGGCAAGCCCAGCTACACGTCTGTTACATACATGTAGAGCCTAGGTCCGACCCATGCATGTTTTCGGTTGGTAGTTCAGTCTCTGTGGGCCCCCATGCAGCCTCTTTTTTTTTTTTTTTTTTTTTTTTTTTTTTTGGTTTTTCGAGACAGGGTTTCTCCATGTAGCCCTGGCTGTCCTGGAACTAGCTCTGTAGACCAGGCTGGCCTCGAACTCAGAGATCCGCCTGCCTCTGCCTCCCAAGTGCTGGGATTAAAGGCGTGCGCCATCACGCCCGGCTCGCAGCCTCATATTTTTAAAGAGTTCTTTTGTGCTATTGTGCTATTATTTGTAAAAATAAAAATCTTGAATCTTTTCTTTTAAAAACTAATAACAAGGTTCTGATTTTTATTTTATGGATATCATGTTTTACCTTTCTCAGGGTATTTTAACTTTTTCTTGTTTTTCTTGAGCCAGGGTCTCTGTAGCACAGGCTGACTTTAAATTCACAGGAGTCTTCCCTCCTTAGCTTTGAAAGTGCTGGGATACACAATGGTCACCACACTCAGGTGTCCTCTGACTTTTGAGCTGTTGTCGTAAGGCCTAGGCTGGTCTCAGGCTCCTGAGTGCTGGGGTCACAGGTGTGCACTGCCATGCCCAGGTTCTAAGTGTGTTTATAATTGTTTCCTTACTCCGTTGCTGCATGGTTTAACTTCTAAGCTGTATCTGCCATTATTTGTTTTGGTCTTTAACCTCAGCTGTCTGTGATCTTTGCATTTAAGCCTCTGGTTAACACTGTGGAACTGCCTGCTAATTGGAAGCACTAAGCACGTGGGTGGGTGGGTCTTCTCAGCGAGGCTGGAGGAAGGCTCCACTTAACTCTGGGGCGACAGTCCCGTCACGGGGAAGCCCGCTGTCTGCAGCCCTCCTTAGCGCCATCTACTGTATCTGGTTCTCGGAACCACGTGCCTTTCTGGCGTCCTGCTTGGAGCACACAGGCCTGGTTGGCAGGGTGCACTTAGAAGTAGGCTGCATGTATTGTACTTGGAGCATTTCTTAAGTCACTGAAAGTCTCAATTCTGGATTTGTTCACACCAGGCATGGAGACTTTTGATCCAGAGAATTTTAGCTCTACTGCATTCTCTAGAGACCAGACCTGTAGCCTGTTCTGTTTCATAGACAGCCCCCCCCCCCCATTCCTGCGGAGAGTGGAGGATTCGCAGCAGCTGGGCTTGCTTGGGCTTTTCGCATTGGCAGTGATCATGTGACCACATGCTTTCAGCTTTTTAAATTACCTTTCCTCTCACCTGAATTTATGTCTTTAAAAAAATTCCTTTTTAAAAAGTTGGGTTTAGTTGTTTTGTTTTGAAATAAGCTATAGCTGTTTATGGCAGGCTGGCTGGACCCGGAGATTCTCCTGCCACGGCCTCTGGACTCACGGCTGGGGTTCTGAGCCAGCTGTGCTTTAGCATGGCTGTTTTTGTTTTGTTTTTCAAGACAGGGTTTCTTTGTATAGCCCTGGCTGTCCTGGAACTCACTCTGTAGATCAGGCTGGCCTCGAACTCAGAAATCCGCCTGCCTCTGCCTCCCAAGTGCTGGGATTAAAGGTGTGCGCCACCACCGCCCTTCCCAGCATGGCTTTTTATAAGTGCTTTCTCACTCCTTTGTGTGCCAGGCAGGGGGCATGTGCGCCACGCAGTGCCTGCCCGAAGGTTAGAGAGCATCTTTTTGGGAGTTGTTTTTCCGCTCTGTTCGGGTCCTTGGGTCCTTCAATAGCCCCTTCCTGGCCTCTTAGATGTTGGTTCCCGCAGCCTCGGTCTTTTCTTGAGCTGTTGTTTCTGCATTGAGACCAAAGGTGCTTGGCGCATGTGCTCGAACAGTGTGATGTCTCTGGCCTGTCTGGTCTTTAGTTGTAGAGACCTGTGAACAGTGTCTAGTTACTGTTCACGAAGGGTGTCCTGAACACTTGCATACAGTTTTTTTTTTTTTTTTTTTTTTTGGTTTTTTGAGACAGGGTTTCTCTGTGTAGTCCCGGCTGTCCTGGAACTCACTCTGTAGACCAGGCTGGCCTCGAACTCAGAAATCCGCCTACCTCTGCCTCCCAAGTGCTGGGATTACAGGTGTGCGCCACCACGCCCGGCGCATACAGTTTTTTAATTGGTCTTTACAGCAGTGCTGTAGTATAGGTTTTTATACCTGTCTTTAATTTATAGATGGTGAGATTAAAGCTAAGGGGGTTAAATAATTTGCTCTCAACCATATATATATATATATATATATATATATATATGCATATATGTTTGTAGTTGTTTGTAAGAATGTTTCTTTTTTAAAATTTATTTATTTATTTTCTATATTCTTTGTTTATGTAAGAATGTTTCTAATAGTAGTTAAAGTGTACCCAAGCTGGATAGCAGCTCCAGGGAGCAGATACCTTTGGGGTCCACAGACACTTAAAACACACACACACACACACACACACACACACACACAGAGTGAGAGAGAGAGAGAGAGAGAGAGAGAGAGAGAGGAGAGAGAGGGTTTTCTTTTTTTCACACACATACAGAAAGTTAAAAGTAAAATAAATATTGTTTCAAAAAGAAATGTTTTTAATTTTATTGTATGCTGCAGTCTAGCTTTTAAACATTACTTTGAAAGTCTGCAACTTGAGTTGTTTTAGCTTTTAAAACCTATGCGGTGGGGCCAAGAGATGGGCTGCTCATCAGTTAAGGTGCTAGCACTGACTGCTCTTCAGAGGACCAGCACACACCTCCCACTGTCGCTGTGCTTCCAAGGTGTCTGACGCCCTCTTCTGGCCTCTTTGGATACTGCATACATGTGGTATAAAGACCCATATTTAGGCAAAACACCCCTCACATATTAAAAAAAATACACACACACACACACACACACACACACAAAACGAATGCATATAACCTGGAGGAAAGCCTCTCTGATGGTTTTCATTCTCTGTGCACAGAATGTATCCAAGAACTCTTATTTAGAAATAAAGACACTTTTAGAAAACATCAACTAGCCGGGTGGTGGTGGCGCATGCCTGTAATCCCAGCACTTGGGAGGCAGAGGCAGGCGGATTTCTGAGTTCCAGGACAAGCCTGGTCTACAGAATGAGTTCCAGGACAGCCAGGGCTACACAGAAAAACCCTGTCTCGAAAAACCAAAAAAAAAAAAAAAAAAAAAAAAAGAAAGAAAAGAAAACATCAACTAAAATTTAACATTATTGCTTTTATTTAGTAAGTAGCTTAAGCAGCTCTACTCAGATAAAGAAGATAAAATAAGACAAAAGGACCGGCCTCATCAATTTGAAGGTGAATGTGCGTGAGCTGTGGCATCGAGTAGCCGGAAGGAAGGACTTGCATTACACTTTTAAGTGCTTGTGGGTCAATCAGTCATTCATTACTGGTGAACTTAAATAAATAGCCTCTTAGTGGAACAGCAAAGTTACTCATCTAACTTTAGTTAGGAAAGAAGGTTTTATAACATTGGGTTTAAATGTTGGTTTTTATCAGGTCTAATACCTAATTTCAGTTCTTGGTATATAGGAAAGTACACAGAACTTAATGATCACTTGAACAAATATGGATTTCTCTTTTGGTATTTTGTTTTGTATTTGAAAAAATAGTTACTTTTTTCTTCTGCATATGGGTGTTTGCCTGTCTATTTGCCTATCAAGTGTGTGCCTGGTGCCTAAGCAGGCTAGAAGAAGTTGCCCGATCTGGTACTAGAGTTTTGTGAGCTTCCGTGTGTATGCTGGGGATGGGACCCTGGATCTGTACTGGCAGCCGGTGCTCTTAACCTACTGAGTTGTCCTTTTAGCTCTCATTTTGTAGTTTGTTGTTTGTTTGTTTGTTTTGTTTTGTTTTGTTTTTTGAGACGGGTTTCTCTATGTAGTCCTGGCTATCCTGGAACTCACTCTGTAGACCAGGCTGGCCTTGAACTCAGAAATCAGCCTGCTTCTGCCTCCCAAGTGCTGGGATTAAAGGCGTGCGCCACCACCGCCGCCGGCTTTTTTTTTTTTTTTTTTTTTTTTTTTTTTGTTTTGTTTTGTTTTGTTTTTTCGAGACAGGGTTTCTCTGTGTAGCCCTGGCTGTCCTGGAACTCACTCTGTAGACCAGGCTGGCCTCGAACTCAGAAATCTGCCTGTCTCTGCCACCCAAGTGCTGGGATTAAAGGCGTGCGCCACCACCGCCTGGCTCTTCCCTATATTTTTGAGTGTGCACTTTATGTGTTCTTGATACCTTCAGAGGTCAGAAGAGTAATTACGGGTGGCTATGAGCCACAGTGTGAGCCATAGAAATGAAATTGGGGCCAGGGATTAAAGGCGTGCACCACCACCACCCGGCCATAATGAACTCTTATACTAGTGTGCTTTAATTCTTATATTATGAGTTTGTCTGTGCATATGTCTTTGTGTATATATGTACATGCGTGTGCTCAGAAGATAACTTGGAAGAGTTATCACCATGGATTCAGAGGATCAAACTCAGGCACCATGCTTGGGACAAGTGTCTTTACTATCTAATTGCCTCCTCCATTTTGTGTGTGTGTGTGTGTGTGTGTGTGTGTGTGTGTGTCCCCGTGTACACAGGAGTACAGTGTCCGTGGAGGCCAGCAGAGGGAGCCATCAGATCCCTGGAACTGGAGCTGCAGGTGGTGGCTGTGAGCTGTCTGACATAGGTGCTGGCAAGTGGGCGCTCCACACAAGCAGTGCCTGGGCTAGCCTCTGAGCCGTCTGCCCCGCACCACCCCTACAACAGTTGTTATGCATATTTCTGTTGTTTTTCACTTAAAATGTGTAGCTGCAAGCCACATATTACTTGTCAGTGGGGATGTGTGTTGACAAAAGCATCATAGGTAAACTGGTCTTCATTAGTGTGAACCTTATGGAATGTACTTACTAAGCTAATGCCACTGGGCCACATATTTGTGTAAGACCTCCACTGTCTGGGTTCTACCAGTGGACTTGAAATGCCATCATGTGGTATATGACCATGTTTCTGAATAAAGAAGAATGAAACACTTAAATAACTACGAGGGTGTAACTCAGTTGGTAAAGTGCCTGCGTGCCTGTCAAGAATGAAGCCCTGGGCTCTCTCAGAGTGTCCTAGGCCAGGCCCAGTGGTGCATAGCCGTAATTTCCAGCACCTGGAAGTGTAAAGGAGTTCAGGGTCTGCCGGGTCACAGGTCACAGGACAGGCGGGGTTATGGATAACCTCTCAGCACTTACCTTAAGTCAGAACCCACTTGAAACTGTCAAGTTTTCACACAGCATTGTGTTTAAGAGCTTTTAATCAATCTTTTTGCTGAGAAGACCGGCGTCATTAGCTTTGGAGATTAGATTAGTAAGATCATTGTCATAAGAACTAGTCATAGGAACTCAGTAGACTCCCTGGTCATCTTGGCAGCTGCTCCTGGTTGGACGCTGTCCTGCACCTAAGGCAGGACGATGGCTGTTGCAAAGAAGATGGAGAGGCTCTGGAGCTGATCAGTTTTAGACTTGTTATGACAAATGGAAAGTTATACTCGGGGACAAACATACTCTGAAGATGATCTGACAGGGCAAAGCAAATTGGTTTTCCTTGCCAACAAGGGCTCAGCTTGGAAGCAGTCTGAAATAGAATATTATGCCGTGTTGGCCAAAACTGGTGTCCATCACTTCCAAGGCAGTCACACTGAAGTGGGCAAAGTATGTGGAAAATACTGCCCGTCGCTGACTCGGGTGACTCTGATATCAGCACGCCAGAGCAGACTGGGAAAGGAAAGCCAGTGTGTGTGTGTGTGTGTGTGTGTGTGTGTGTGTGTGTAATGTCATTCATGAAATTTCACCAGGGCTCATTAGAAGGAAGGAAGGGAGGAAGAAGAGAAAGAAAAAGAAAAAGAACTTAGAAGTATTAGTTAGAGTGACATGTAGAGCAGATTTATAAAAAATATTTTAAAAAGTTTTGTATTTGTGACAAATAAAAACCAAAAGAGAGCTGGGTGTGGCTCTCCCCTGTAATCCCAGCACTTGGGAGGCAGAGGCAGGCGGATTTCTGAGTTCGAGGCCAGCCTGGTCTACAGAGTGAGTTCCAGGACAGCCAGGACTACACAGAGAAACCCTGTCTCGAAAAACCAAACCAAACCAAACCAAACCAAACCAAACCCAAACCAAACCAAACCAACAAACAAACAAACAAAAACCCAAAAGCCAAACCAGTGTGGGTGGGGCCGGGGAGCCGGCTCAGTGTGGAAGAGCACTTTTGTGCAGGCTCCAGGCTCTGGATCCCAAGCACCCAAGGGCCATGCTGCAGCCCGTGAACGGTGGGCAGACACGATCACTGGGCTTTCAGATCCAGCTGAGAGCTCCTGTCTCCTCAGACAAGGTGTAGCCTATAGAGCAGGATACTTGACACTCCCCTCTGGCCTCTGCACACGTGGGCTGTACACACTTGCACCCATGTTTGCACATATGCCGAAAAGAAAAAATGCTGTGTAAATTTTTTCCTTAAATTTTTGGTAATTAATATATCACTAATATATCCCTCCAGAATTTCTGAGTAATACATTCCTGGAATTCCTCTAAATTTTCACTGTCTTAATAATAATATTTTATGTGTGTGTTAATCACTAATGATGTTCTTATTCACTCTGATAGATGCTCTTGTCTAATGTCTTAACATCTTGCAGCGGCCTGATGGCAGTGTCCAGTGCCCTCACTGTACAAGCGAGGTGCAGGAGTGGCTTGGAGGGAGCTTGTCGTGGCCATGACGTCTATATCAGGGGACCAAGCCCATTCAGAGCCAGATCTTTTGCAGTTGGAAATGTTGAGTCTAGAACCCAGGCCTTGACCTTTGTACACTGATTCACATTCCTAGACTCTGTGTGTGTGTGTGTGTGTGTGTGTGTGTGTGTGTGTGTGTGTGTCTGGGCTTAGTTTAGTGTGAGTGTGCTCTCTGCTTGTGGTGTCCTAAGCTGTAAGACTTCCTAAGGCTCAGGGGTTAAGATTCTCCCTCACCCGGCTGCTGCAGTAAAGTTGCTTAAGGTCTGGACTGTTCTTTGCTGAACTTTCTGGTCATGACTCTGGAGTCAAGTCATGTTATTGTTATATGTTTAGGTATTTGCAAGTAACCTCTCCATTCATTAATACTGAAAATTATTTTGACCTAAGAATCCGTGGGCTCAGAAATCCAAGTTATTAGAGGTTGTTTAGGTTTGGATGGATGAACAGTAAGTGGATGTTAGCGTGTAGTCTTCATGCTGAACTTGGTGGGTAGATGTTTGTTGTGGGAGCGCTCTTATGTCTGATATTTTCCTTCACTGGTTTCACAACAGAGAAGAAGACACAGAAAATGAAAACGAGAAGAAAGTTTGGTACTACAGTACAAAGGTCCAGCTTGCAGAATTAATAGACTGTCTAGACAAAGATTACTGGGAAGCAGAACTGTGCAGAGTTCTGGAGGACATTCGGGAGGAGATGCAGCAGCATATGGACGTAACCGAAGACCTGACCAACAAGGCTCGTGGCAGCAACAAGTCCTTCCTAGCGGCAGCTAACGGTGAGGCAAGCCCTCTGTGGGAGCACGCTAAGGCTTGGAGATGTCCAAGCTGATGCTTTGATGCTTGCTTTGACTCTCATTGTCTCTCTGTGGGGATTGTAGCCATGCCATAGTAAGTCAGGATGCTGTTGGTGCCCTGCACCCACGAATCATGTGGTTCTTGTCTGTTTAATGACAGTGTCTATGTAGCTCAGGCTGGGTTCAAGTTATTCTATAGCCTAGGTAGGCCTTGAACTCCTCACGGTCCTCCTGTGTCGGCCATCAGGGGGCTGGGCCTGCGAGGGGTGGTCCACCTTGCCTAGCTCATTGTGTCCTCACTCCATCCCTTCCACACTGTGGACACCTGGAGAGAACATTAGGTTTATTTCAGCTGGATTACTCCCACCACACACAGTCAAAGGGACACAGTTCTTGTTTCCTGTGTCCTCAGCTTTTAGTGTATCTTGTTTTAGACAACTCCCCCAAAAGTGTTTTGTATTGTTTGTCTTACTAATGTTAGGGATCACAGGCTAGACAAGTACTCTATTACTGAGGCTTGCTCTCAGTCTCTTGCAAAGTTTTTCTAATTCTGGACAAATGGACAAGATAACTATAATTTAAGAAATACAACCAAAATGAAGCCGGGGCCTGCTGAGGAGGGAGCAGAGCCGATCCGCAGGGGAGCACTGCGTCCCGTCCCTCCCGTCCTGTCCGGTTGACCTCGAGCTGCAGTGCGGCTTCGCTTGGTCCCGAGGAGGTTGTTTCCCATGGCTGTCCTTCACCCGCCACTGGAGTCTCTGCAGGACATGGCCGGTCCATCATGTGCAGACATTTCCTGTGTTAGGGGACCCAGATTGTACAGCTTCCAAAATTTTCCTTTTTTCTTTTTTTTTTTTTTCTTTTCTTTTCTTCTTCTTCTTCTTCTTCTTTTTTTTTTTTTTTGGTTTTTTGAGACAGGATTTCTCTGTGTAGCTCTGGCTGTCCTGGAACTCACTCTGTAGACCAGGCTGGCCTCGAACTCAGAAATCTGCCTGCCTCTGCCTCCCAAGTGCTGGGATTAAAGGCGTGTGCCACCCGCCTGGCCATAGCTCCAGTTCTAATGCTGTCTTCTGGCCTCCAAACATACATGCAGCACAAGACAATACATGTAGCACACATAAATACATGCAGGCAAAACACACACACACACACACACACACACACACACGCACACACGCACACGCACGCACGCACACACACACACGCACACACGCACACACGCACACGCGCACACACACTAAAATGAATGTTTTATTTTATTTGTTTTTCAACAGGGTTTCTGTGTGTGATCCTGGCTGTCATAGAACTTGCTCTGTAGATTAGGCTGTCCTCGAACGCACAGAGATCCTCCTGCCTCTGCCTCTCAAGTACTAGGATTAAAGGCATGTGCCACTACCACCTGCCCCCTCCAAGGCCAACACTGAATTCGAGTCCCATCTGAGCCTCATGACAGTCCACCTCAAGCAAACAATGAACAGACGAACTAACAAGAAAAGATGCTTAATTTTGTGTGGTAGCATATCCCAGCTACTCAGGATGCTGAGGCAGGAGTGATACACATTTCAGCCCAGCCTGGGCCTCATAACAAGAACTCATCTCTAAGGATATATTTTATTATAACCCAAGGAGTCTGTTTAGTACTGTGTGTCCCTGGCTGTTTCTCTCATGCTGGTTCCATGCCATGTGGCACCCTGCCCAAGGTGAAAGAGGAGGCCCTTAGCTAGGCCCTAGTGGCTTTCAGAACAGTTACAGAGCTTCAGAAAGAAGCATTTCCATATGTGCATCTCTGCACAGGGGAAGCAGAGGTGTGCGGGCCCAGGGGGCTTCCTCAGGCCCAGTGAGCAGAGTCACTACGGGTCTTTACTGGGTTGCACGTCTGGGTTTGATCCTTGTATAGACTGAGTCTAGGTCAGATTGGAGTGTGCTCATGGCAGGGCATGTGACAGTGATATAAACATCCAGTCTCATTTAAAGTTTTTGACTGGGGCCATGTACTGCTGTGTATATAGCCTGGGTGTGCCTGGCTTGTAGGTGTGATCGCTGAGCTCTGCCTTGGCCATTTTATCTTACAAAGAACGTTAATTTTATAAGTAGCACATACTCTTTAAATCACTAAGTTAGGCTAATTGTAATGAAGTATGTTTTATTTTGTTCTCCCCCACCCCCACACCACTCCCTTTTGTTAGGTCTTTCTATGTAGTCCTGGCTGGCCTGGAACTCAACGTGTAGGTCAGGCTGGCGTCGAATCATAGTTTAATCTGTTAAAGGTCTGCACCACTGCGTGGAGCCCTAAAGATCTTAAAATTATTTAGTTAATGTATGTGTGTATGCGCTTGAGCATGTAGTTATCTGTGTGTGATGAGTGCCTCCGGAGACCAGAATTAGATCTGCTGGAGTTACAGGTGCGATCTGAGAGCCTCCTGATGTGAGTGCTGGAAACTGAATTCAGGTCTCCTAGCTGGTGTAGTTTTCTTTCTTAAAAACTTAAAAATATTGGATATTTACCCACTCCCTCCCTTCCTCCTTCCCTCCCTACCTCTTCCTCCCCACAGCCCTCTCTGGAACAAGGTCTCATTCTGTAACCCTTGGCTATCCTGGAACATGCTATGTAGACCGGCCGTGCTGGCTTTGTACTCAAGGGTTCCCCTGCCTCTGACCCTGGGTGCTTAGGTTAAAGGTGTGCACCAACAAGCCCAGCAAACATTAAAATTCCTAAGTGGCATTTGTTAGTAATTTTATATTTAGATGTGGAAAGAGAAAATTACATTTGTTGTTTATTACAGAGGAAATTTTGGACTCCTTAAGAATCAAACGAGGGGAAGATATTGACTGTGATCAAAGCCCGGAAGACACAGAGAAGGACAAGCGTGAGGGCGAGAGTGACGGCTCCAGGGATGCTGAGAAGAGCAGGGCGGAGGCCGAGGACCCGTCCCCGGACAAGGACAAGGACAAGGACAAGGACGCTGACAGCAACATTCTGGAGGAAGAGCCGGGGCCAGGAAAGCCTGAGGGTAAAGAATTACTTGGTTCAAAAGAAATAGTTTGTTAATGCTGTTCGTGAAACCTCCAATTTTACTTGCTAAATGAAAGTGAGAATTTTTACTTCAAACGGCTATTTTTGATTCCTAAAGATGTTTAGGAGAGTCTCTCCCATGTAACATCACAACGGTTGTAATGAGTTCTATGTATTGATGGATTTGCAATAATGTAATACTTAAAATATAAGAAGTTGGAAATTGACATCCCTATGAAATTTGTTGATGAAAAGTTACTGTTTTTGTACCAGATTATATATGGTATATGCCAAAATATGTTCTTTTAAAAAATTAATTCTAAAACATTCTTAATATCTTACTCTTTATTTTTGGATGACTCATTACAAAGCTCTTCCAGAGCCTGACTTTTTTTAAAATGGCCGTCAAAGAGGAGCAGGGTTTTTGGTGGCTGATGATTTTTAGTACTTGATTGAATGTGGCCACTTGTCCGAAAGCAATCTTAAAGCATATCTTTAAAGTTTTGTTGTGCGTTTTGCTGTAGAGCCAACAGAAGTTGGGGATAAAGGTAACTCTGTGCCAGCAAATCTTGGCGACAACACAGCAAATGCTTCTTCAGAAGAGACTAGTCCCTGTGAAGGGAGGAGCCCCGAGGGCTGTCTCTCAGAAACCCATGATAGCAGCAGCATGGCAGAGAAGAAGGTGGCATCTGAGCTCCCCCCGGATGTACCAGGTACAGAGGGCAGCGTATTAATGCCTCTGTAATGGGGGAACCCTTCCCTTTGCAGTCAGAGCTGCATGTCACCCAGAGCCTGACAGTCTGCATTCATTCATGCCGCTTGCTCACAGTGCCATTCCTGATTGCTAAACTGTCACCTAACATTTGATGTTTGGCAGATAGCTCGCAGTTAGTGCCTGGAATCCCCTCTTAGTTGTCATGCTTGTGTTTATTAGATGGTTTGTGTGCCTGGTCACCAGACATCCTGACAGATTTGATCTGAGTTACTCACGTAGTAATGTGTTTCTCCATGGTGAGTGACTTGGCCCTTGTGGCTCTGGTTATACTAACACATTAATTTTCTGTTTGCATGCTCATGTAGTGCTACATGTCAGATCATAATATTAGTAGATAATCCATCATCACCGACAGTTTTGCAAGGTGCATTGATATGTTAACCAGTAATTCCAATTTTAACCTTTATAACATTGAAATTTGACTTGGAGTAAGTTATCATACTAAGAATGTGATTATGACCGTTTGCTTTTCAAAAAGTCCAATGGTATTTTTATCATAGCAGCATATGTAATCATACATATATAATTCAGGTGACTAAAAGTCAGAAAATAAGCATCAACAATCTCAAAGTCATAGTTGGAGGGAATCCTTAAAGGTCCTTGTTGTGAATATAAAAAGATTCCTGTTTGCAAGCTTTGAGTTTGGTATTGCTGTGCGTCAGTGATACTGGGATGTGCCTGGTGTGCTGGAAGCACTGTTGTGGAGGAAAGGTATGCAGTCCGGGCTGCTTCAGCCCCTGAGCTCACGCTACCAATCTTGTAAGGGCCTCTGTGGGATTGGCATGGGAAGGCGTTCTGTCAACCAGTTTTGTGCTGAAAACCACAGGGAAAGCTTAGGTTACCTATAGGCTCCATGTGAGCCCCAGCTGTCAGCAGAATGTCTACAAACGGTTGACACTGAGGGCAGTGTGCTCATTAAGGTGTAGAAGATCTGGAAACTATACTCCAGTGAAGCAATCGGCTGTTGTGATGCTTTAGCCGCATGTAGTGTTGGTGCCGTGAGGCAGCCAGGAGCTCAAGCCTCGCACAGTGAGCTCTAAGCTCCTCCAGGTCGGGCAGACCCTGTGTCAACACAAAAAGGAAGCTATAGGGTTGGCAGTTGGTATTTGGGGCACTCAGCCAGGGAGACAATAGAAATTAGTCTTGCTGAGATGTGGACTATAGTGGAATATTGACTGAATATTAACTTTCTTAAAATTAGAATTGTTTAGAAGATAAGACTGTCAGTGAAAGGGTAGTATTTTCCAGGGACTGTTTTCTCAAGGGGTTGGTCAAATACAAGTCTTTGGTTCTAGAGCTGACTAAGTTCTAGGTTTTTGGTCAGTTTTATTTTCATTTCACATATTTGGGACTAAAAGTTTTGAAAGTGGAGAACTGTTGCTGAAATAATGTTTAGGGAAAAAAAACCTTCCGTGTTTGTTACTTTTTAATTATAATTTTCGTCCTTTTAGATTGATCAATAATTAATGTAAATCTTAGATGTACTGGTGACTTTAGGTATGACCTAAAGACTGACCTGTTTTTAAACCAAATTTGATTGAGTTTGATCACTTAGATCCTTATATTCTAGTCTTTGTATGCTGATATTTTACATCTCTTTATTTTGTGTGAGTGGGTATGGCAAACACATACTCATGGATGCTTGTGCCCATGTGACAGCAAATGTAGGCAGAGAGCCGAGGACAACTTGCTGGAGCCAGTTTTCTCCTTCCTGGGGACTGAGCCTTTCTTCCTCTCAAGCCATCTTGCCAGCCTGCATTTTGTATTTTTATCAAGTAGTTAATAATATAATATGTTTAAGGCTCAATAGTCTAAATATACATTCTTTATCAAAGTAGAGTGCCAGTCCTTGCCAACTGGGCTTTGGTGGATATCAGACATGGAATAACCGTTCTTGCCTTGAGGGAGGAGGCTCCTGTGTTTTCCAAAGCTCTGCTTCTCTGTATTCTTACTATCCAGCAAGTAACTTAGTTTTCTGTACCTGGGGAGGGTGCTGTGTGCTTTGTGATTCCCTGAACCAATCACTGTTCTCATTACTGGCACCTGCTCTGGTCAGTAGATGAGCTGGTTGTTGGGATTTGGGGTGGGAGAATTGCCCCAACAGATTAAAAATGGCAGCCATGGTATGAAACTTCTTACTTGGTTTTTTTTCTTTAGACTTACAGAATATGTTTAGACTTGATATTTACTGAATAAAGCCTTTTGATAGGATAATACTGTCAGATTGGGTGGAGAGGTGTTCTGGGTTGGTTACCTTTTCTTAACTAATAGATGATGGATGATTAGGAAGTGAGCACACAGGGAACCAGCCATGCACCTGTCCACCAGAGAGACAGATTGGTGTCTTCCAGTTCCACCAGGGCACTTTGCCTTTTTTGTCCTTTTGTTTTTATAATTTTTAGATTTATTTTCTTTCATATGTATGAATGTATGAATGCTTTGCTTGCATGTTTATCTATGTGTCATGAGCATGCACGGTGCCTGAGGAGGTTAGACAGAGAACAGCAGATCCCCAGAACTGGAGTTACTGTTGGTTGTGAGCCACCATGTGGCTGTGGGAATCAAACTTGAGACCTCTGCAAAAGGGACAAGAGAAGTTATGGTTTCTTTAGAAAGTCAGTTGTGTCGCCGGGCGTGGTGGCGCACGCCTGTAATCCCAGCACTTGGGAGGCATAGGCAGGTGGATTTCTGAGTTCTAGGACAGCCTGGTCTACAGAGTGAGTTCCAGGACAGCCAGGACTACACAGAGAAACCCTGTCTCCGAAACAAACAAACAAACAAATAAAAGAAAGTCAGTTGTGTTGGATGGTATTTTGCTGGGGCAAACATGTGAAGGAATTTTTTCCTGAGGCGGACAGGGGTGAAGGGATGTTTTCTAAAGCAAGCATGTAAAAGGGGCACATGATGAGGATTCCTTGCCAGCGACCCGCTTGTATTGGTTCTCTTTGCATTGCATTGTTGAGCTCCGTTTGTCATGACTCCACAGAGAAGAAACACACCAAAAACCTTGTGGTGGTGTGCTAGGGGCTTCTTGCTGTCCTGTGGACTTGCGACAGTTGGCAGAGTGATGTCAAGTGATACAGACTCACATGGAGCTTTGCTAAGACAAACTCGAATGGCTGAGGCAAGACATGTGGTGAGGCAAGACCAGGGGAGGACATGTGATGTCGGGAGGGAGGCTCGAATGGGAATAGCTAGCCTTGTGACACTTCTTGGTCTCAAGTCTTCGCTGGTCTTCACTTGATTGAGAGAGGCACAGCAAAGAGCTTCTGGTGTCCCTGGTTTCCTCCTGCTGACTCATGCCGATTCTGCTGAGGCCTGGCTGTTTCTGTTAGGTCGGGTCGGGCCACTGCTGCTGGTTTATGTTTGCTGTCTTGGCACCGCTGAACTGGACTGCTGGTATATCCATGGATCAAGCTGCTGCTGCTGAATCCTATGAGCTGAACTGTTGATTTCCTGACAACATATGGGATCTGTGGCAAAGAACAGTTTCTAAACAGGTCCACTTCCCCCATATGCTAATAACCTTTCTTTTCTACTACCTCTGGTGGATGGTGGGCTAGAAGGGAAGTTAAAGCATTTAAGAACTGATAGTAAAAGTAGGATTTGGAAAGATCTAAAACTATAGGCAAGTGTTCTAACTGCTGAGCTACCAATCCAGCCTCTGAGGGGAAAAAAGGGAATCATAATACCAGGTGCGTGTGTGTTCTGTTGTTGTTATTGTTATTATTGTTGTTGTTATTATTATTAGGCATGATCCTTCTATGTAGTCCTCCTTATCCTAAAACTCACTCTGTAGCCCAGGTTGCCCTCAAACTCAGAGACCTCCATCTATCTCTGCCTCCCGAGTACTGGGATTAAAGGCATGCACCACCACTGCCCGGCCTTATAATATATAATTTTTTTTGTTGTTTTTTTTTGTTTTGTTTTTGTTTTTCCAGACAGGGTTTCTCTGTATAGTCCTGGCTGTCCTGGAACTTACTCTGTAGACCAGACTGGCCTCCAACTCAGAAATCTGCCTGCCTCTGCCTCCCAAGTGCTGGGATTAAAGGCATGCGCCATATAATATAATTTTTTTTTTTTTTTTTTTTTTTGGTTTTTGGTTTTTCAAGACAGGGTTTCTCTGTGTAGTTCCGCTGTCCTGGAACTCACTCTGTAGACCAGGCTGGCCTCGAACTCAGAAATCCGCCTGCCTCTGCCTCCCAAGTGCTGGGATTAAAGGCGTGCGCCACCACCGCCCGGCCTATAATATAATTTTTAATGTCTGCTTTTAAAATTTTGTTTGTTTTTTCCTTTGAGAACAGGGTCTTATTATATAGCCTTCACTGGCCTGGAGGCTATATAATAAGACCAGGCTGGTCTTGAACTCACAGATATCTGTTCACCTCTGCTTCCTAAGAGCTGGGATTAAAGATCTAGGTCACCATGTATAACTGGTATCTGATTTTCACAATTATTTTATACTTAATAAATTACCAGTAAGAACAGTAATGTCGAGTGTCATGTAGAGCATCATCCTTTGCTGTCCCGCCACTATGTAGATGTAGTATGATTAATTTATCCTTTTTATATACATTGATGCTCATCTAACCATTTATGTATTTTTCTGTGTATCTGTAAGTGCTTCTAAGTATGTATATTGTGTGTGTGCCCTGTGAAATAAGAGATCAGAAGACAGTATTAGATAGATCCTCTGGAGCTGGAGTTATAGGCTGTTGTCAGCCATCGTGTGAGTGGTGAGAACTGAACCTGGGTCCTCTGCAAGAACAAGCACACTTGTCTGCTCTCATCTCTCCAGCTTCCAATGACAGTTGTTAAAAATAGTTTCCAGTGTGGAGCCATTATGAACAATACTAATATGGTTATTCCTTCTTCTTTTATATATGCACATATATTTCTAGAGGCATCAACCTAATCATGGGTCCCCTGGTCTTTAATATTGTCTGTGCTTGCCTTCATACGTAGCCTGTACCAAGTAGACACACGCAAGTAGTGTCTACAAGTACTGTGTGTGCGCACGCGCACGAGTTCAGCTATTGATCCAGGTTCCTGCCCCAGAATCTGTGAAAGTCACGTGTGATGATGGATAATCTCAGAACTGGGAAGTCTGGTCAGTCAGTCTAGCGTACTTACCGAGTCCCACGCCAGTGAGAAGCTTGTCTCAGATCATGTTGGGGCTGGTGAGATGGCTCAGTGGCTCTTGATGGGCAAGGCTGACCATGTGACCTGCCCCCAGCACCTTACTCTGGTCTCCACACCCAGCCATTGCGTCCTGACCTTTCTTATTTCCTCCCTTCGATTTCCTTTGCTTTTTGTTCCCCATGGCCCAGCTTCTGAAGACCTTCCATGGCGGCTTTCTCCTGGGTTGCTGCCAGTGCTTCAGTTTCCCTCCGCACTACTGTAGCTGCAGGTTATAATTTGTTTTTGCTGTTGGGTGATGCTGGGTGTGGGACCCAAGGCCCATAGTCAAGAAGCAAGCGCTCGGGCTGGAGGGATGGCTCAGCGGTTAAGAGCACTGACTATTCTCCCAGAGGTCCTGAGTTCAAATCCCAGCAACCACATGGTGGCTCACAACCATCCGTAATGAGATCTGATGCCCTCTTCTGGTGTGTCTGAAGACAGCTACACATAATAAATAAATCTTTAAAAAAAAGGGGGGGGGAAGCAAGCACTCTACCACTGAGTTATTGCCCCAGCACCAGTTTGACTCTAGTAAATGTCTCATATATACTTGATGAGCATAAACAGCGCGCGCGCACGCACACACACACACACACACACACACACACACACGTTGTTGGGTACAGCATCAGACAGTCAAGTTAAAAATTTTTGTTTTGTTTTTGTTTTTTGTTTTTTGATTTTTGTTTTTTCGAGACAGGGTTTCCCTGTGTAGCCTTGGCTGTCCTGGAACTCACTCTGTAGACCAGGCTGGCCTCGAACGCAGGAATCCGCCTGCCTCTGCCTCCCAAGTGCTGGGATTAAAGGCGTGCGCCACCACTGCCCGGCCTTGTTTTTGTTTTTTGAGACAGGGTTTCTCAGTGGAGTCCTGGAACTCACTCTGTAGACCAGGCTGGCCTCGAGCTCAGAAATCCGCCTGCCTCTGCCTCCCAAGTGCTGGGATTACAGGCGTGCGCCACCACTGCCTGGCTAGTCACAACTTTAAATTGTATTGTTCTAATGTAAGTCTCTTCTTCCCCTTCATTGGATGTTTAAAATTATTTACAACTATTTACTCTGAAAGCACTTTTCTCTCTTTTTGCGTGCCTGTTTTGTGGTGCCTGCGATTGAACACTGTAACTTCTCATGTTAGGCTAGTGCTTACCACTGAGCTACCTTCAGCCTGTCCAATTTTTTTTAGTTAATTTTTACCAAGTGCTTTCAAAGTTTTATATTTTATTTTGAATTAATATTTTAGTCATTTTTCAATGTGCATTATATTTAACATTTCCAAACTATATTACCTTCCTTTTAATTTTTTTCTGTAGTAGGTGTGTGTGTGTGTGTGTGTGTGTGTGTGTGTGTGTAGACTAGACCAGAAGAAGGCATCAAATCTTTTGAAGCCAGAGTTGGAGGCAGTTGTGGACCACCTGATGAGGGTCCTGGGAACTGAACTCAGGTCCTCTGGAAGAGCAATGAGTGCTCTAAACCTCTGAGCTATATCTGCAGCCTAAGCAGTAGAAAAATTCTAACTTGAAATTAACTAATTCATTCATTCATTCATTCATTCATTCACTCACTCACTGTGAAGTAAGGTTTGCCATGACATGTTAGTAGAGGTCAGAGACAACTTATAGGACTTCTGGAGGTCAGAGGACTTGAGAGAATTTGTTCTCTCCCCTGTGGTTCTTGGGAATGGAACTCACACAGTCAGGCTTGACAGACAGACAGAAAGTGCCTTTACCAGCCGAGCCATCTTCCCAGGCCTTAATATGAAAATTTAAAATCTAAAAATGCATCCATTTTCAAAATTTACCTCGACATAATGTTCCAACAGCAAGCACTATCACTTTGAGGGAGTTTGATAAATGACAGTGTTATTCCAAAAAATGAAGGATCCAAATATTAAAGTGGACAGATCTTAGGCAGCCATCATAGAAGGTACAGCCAGCGATCCAGAGTGTTTTCCATGGCTCAGATGACAGAAGGTTGGACTAAAAGATGGGGTGGGGGTGGGGGAATTATTTTGAAAGACAGCATTAATTTTACTTACTGTATGCCTGGAACTTGGCAAGCACAAGTAGTAGGTAGCACTGCTGTCATTTCTATAAGGCCCTTTCTGTTATGTTTGGTTGTCTATTTGAGCCTAAGTTAGTGTCATACTGGACAGTCTTCCTGTCTAGGGATCACAGGTGTGCACCACCGTGCTCTCTCTGTAGAGCTGAAGTTGGCATTTCTCTTGGCTTGAATTAAGTGGTCATCTTTCCATGTGTTTCAAGGCAGTCTTCATTCCTTTTGTAATTACTTCTGTACCCTCCTGTATTCTGTATGCTGTGGTAGCCATCATACTGAGTGCAGTCGGAGACCTAAACCACTTCCTGCGGGCACCGTCTGTTTGCTCTTCACCACGCTGCATCTGGCATTACTTAGGAATGTTGCGAATAGTACCTTTTCAGTGACAGAGAAATGCAGACAGGGACTTTGTGAACTCCTGTAGCTGTTGGTTTTTCCCAGTACTACTTTCTGTTACTGGTGAGGAATAGACTGCTGGTGATGCTGTAAAATCACCCAGAAAAGGTGACTACACTTAGGTGGGGGACTTCAGAGCTACAGAATCCGCCCCAAATCTATCTATCTATATATATATTTTTTTGGATTTAGTTTTTTTCGAGACAGGGTTTCTCTGTGTAGCCCTGGCTGTCCTAGAACTCACTCTGTAGACCAGGCTGGCCTCGAACTCAGAAATCCGCCTGCCTCTTCCTCCCAGAGTGCTGGGATTACAGGCGTGCGCCACCACCGCCCGGCTAGAAATGGGAGGATATAAGCTTCCTGCTTTGGGTCTTTCCTCGGAGACCCCCTTCCTCCATATCTGATGTGCTTGCTCTGTGTTGTGCGGTAGTTGTGCTGGTTGCTTTTTCTTCAGTTCTAGAATGTTGAAAGATTGTCTGCCTTGTACTAGATGGTAATGAGGAGCCTGTGAGCTGATAGACGAGACTGACTGTGCGTGTCACTGTCCCGCTGTGGTTGGCTTGGCTTCCTCACCGAGTGTTGGGGCGGAGTCCTGCAGCCATTGAGTGCTTTTCTGACATTTAGATGTTGATGTGATTTTCAGTGTAAAAATCAGGTATTTTATTTTTCTAGAAGACTCTAACAAGACATGTGACAGCAGTAACACTAGTGCCTCCAGCCAGCCTAATCTGGAGAACTGCAGCAGCAGCGAGCTCACTTCCCCCCAGAGTGACCCTGCTAAGGCAGCGGATGATCCTGACACTGGAGAAAGAGACGCCCACACACCTGTCTCTGTTCACGAAGAGATAGGTAAGAGCGCTCTCAGCCATTCAAGGAGATGTTTTTTCTTTTTTTCTTTTTTCTTCAAACATTTTCAATTTTTTTAAGCAGTAGTTCAATAGATTGGGAAGAATTGGTGTTTTGTTTTTTGTTTTTGTTTTTTAATTAATATGCGCTCACTGCTTTTATTTCACATAAATAAAATCCTATAAGAGGAGAGAAATGGAGCCCTTTTTACCCTCCTGAAGCATAACCACCATCAGTATTTTGTATTTTCTATTTATTACATTCATATATGTATGTTTACAGTTTTTTTTTGGCTTTTTTTGTTTGTTTGTTTTGAATATATACATGGGATCATTCTGCATGTGTTAGTCTCCATCTTGTTTTGGTTTTCTGTTTTTCCAGTCAGTAACACATGGTAGGGACTCTTCATGTTAGAGGTAAACACATTTTTTTCTCTAGCTGCTACATAGTGTTTGGCTATTACCATGGTGGTTCTTCCCACCAGCCCCCACATCTCTCTGTATTCTGCAAGTATTCTGGCAGGGTGGGAACCAGTGACTGAAAAGACTGCCTGGTCAAATGGTAGGTGCCTTTCACAGAGAGTAGGGGAGCCCACCTCACAGTCCACCCTGCTCATCTCCAGACTTGCATGCTCCCTGTTGACACGCCTACACTGGGCACCATTTATCTTTCTGCCTCTGGTAAGAAGGTTTCATGGGAGACTCTGCATGTCCTTGCTCATGGATGTGGCTGCTGTTTTTATGTGTTTAATATCCTGTGCTTGATGATTCTTGTTTCTGCTCACTTTTTCCTATAGGAATTTGGATATTTAGGATTGCCTTATGTATTATGGTCATTAATTTCTGCTTTACATAAGTTCTTATATATTATTTTCTTGTGTTCAGTTCCCTATGTCTGAAATGTTTACATTTTTATGTCATTAAATTTATTCATCTTTTTCTGCAGGGTTTCTCTGTATGTTACATTGTGTCTTATTAAGGAAGATAATCTCACAAATATACATATAGTTGCAGTGATTTCTCATGACAAGTCTGTAGTACTGTTTTAAGTTTATCTTGAATATAATTTGATATATGACTTAAGGTTTTTTTTTTTTTTTTCTATAGCAAGTTGCCAGACTATCTTAAAATAGTGTAAATGTAAATAGTGGAAATTTAATTAGCTTGTATAACTGAGAAGTCCAAGCACTCTTGAAGTGTAAGTGGACCTAGTGGTATGACAACTGTTTCTGTCTCCTCCCCAAGCCCTACTCCAGCCCTCCCTTTCTCTACCTCCCCCTCCTTTTTGAACTGACTTGTCTTTGTGTGATAATTTCGTTCTCTCCTGATACAGACAGGCCTTTTCCAAGTCAGGTAAGATGGCACCAGCAATTTGTTTTCATGTCTTTCCAAGGTCTGTGGCCCAAAGGCAAAGGCCCTCCTCCTGCTCCATATCAAAAGTCTTTGAGGAAGGAATTTGAGTGGCTTATCTTGGATCATATTGTCCCACACCTGTGGCCAGGGCAGGCAAGGTATTATCGATGGCTCCAGCAAAACTCTGATTGAAATGGGGTAGGAATGCTTTTGCAAAGAGCAAGGGCTGCTTCGAAGGCAGGACCCAGCAGTGGCTGCAGCTCCAGCCTTTGATAGTTCAGTGTAGCATGGTTACTCCTGTCTGTTGACAGTAGTCGGCTCCCAGCACCTCTGCCTAACATGGGGCAGAGACCTCACTCTCACCTAAGGACTTCCAAAAGCCCTTGGCCCACAGTCGCATCCAATAACTGTAATTATATCTAGGCCCCAAGCTCAGAGCTCTGGATGCTATGCATTATGTTTGGCAGGATATGGCTTATCTTATAACCCAAGGGAAGTTATAAGTTCAGTTGTGTGTGTGTGTGTGTGTGTGTGTGTGTGTGTGTGTGTGTTTATATACTGTCCTGATAGTGGAGGGTCAACTTTGGTAGACTTGGGATGATAACAGTGGGTGAGAACTGAGAAGCGTGTGAGAAAGGTTCTTCTAGGGCCATTTTTTTTTTTTTTTTTTTTTTTTAGGGCAACCTAGTTCTGCTGTTCACAGTATGGACAATTGGGAATTGCTGTTGGGTGAACGATGGATCATACATACAGTTAGGCAGATTCAGAGAGTCCCCCACCCTCACTCCCCGTGTCAGTATGTCCTCTCCTTATAGATTTGTAGCAATTCTGACTAGTACCTAATGCTTAGTAACTGGCCTCAGGCTCCATAGACATGTGCCCTCTACTTCCTGACTTTGTTTGGTGGGTCAGTAGTCTCTGCCCTTTGCCTATGCTTGCCAGAGACGCTGCAGTAAAGCAGGTATCTGCTTTGCCACCAAGCAGAGATTGGCTTCTTAATGGCAGAAATGTGGCCCTTGGGTAATGTGTGTTCCTGTGAGGGCCTCTCCCTGTGAGGGCCTCTGCTCTCTGTGTCTTCAACTCTGGCCCTTAAACTATCAGGTAGTTAATCTCAGCAGCATTGAATTGTGGCTGTATACTGTGAGGCTTTGTCCAAAAAGCCTTTGCCAGTCCTTCTGTTTTTAGGAAGTCCAGCCTAAACCCAGACAGCATCCATAAAGTTGATTATAGGATGTTATAAGTGGTCCCAAGAGCTCAGCTCCAACACACAGAGAGTCAAAGAGAAGCTAACGTACCCAGGATTACTGTCCGGCCTAGCATGGCAAGATATTTACCCTCTACTCTAGCTTGATTTAATCAGTGGCATATTTTGTTGACAAAGACTTAAAAATACTTTCTGGATTATTTAGGATTTATTGCTGTCAACAGAAATCTACCATGTTTAAAACATAAATGAAATGTTATTAGTGGAGTTGACAGGAACATCAAGGACTGTCTGCAGCCTCAGGTGCATTGTCAGGTTCAGGAAGCTAAGCAAGGTTATCAGCATCAGATTCTTCCCTGGGATTTTTTCTTCTGCGTCAGGGTACTGTGGAGTATTGTTTCCTGCAAGCCACAGTTTTTCTCCCAGAGAGGTGTAAGTGACCAACCAGCCTCGATAACACCCTCAATAATTTACACCCTTAGTAACCGGAAAGGCAGAATCCTAAACTGGGCACCCAGCCAGAGCTAGGGCGCTTGCGCGTCACGGAGGCTCTCCATTCAGTCCCACCAGAGAGAGGAAAGGGAGAGGGGCCGAGAGGAGAAACCAGAATTAAGAACCGAACCGTGAGCCGGGCGTGGTGGCGCATGCCTGTAATCCCAGCACTTGGGAGGCAGAGGCAGGCGGGTTTCTGAGTTTGAGGCCTGCCAGGGCTATACAGAGAAACCCTGTCTCAAAAAACCAAAAAAAAAAAAAAAAAAAAAAAAGAACCAAACTGTTGGACTAGCGTGATGCCTGGCTGGGGGAGTGAACTTGTGAGGCGGGGATTGCTCTGCTCAGTTCTGTCTGGGTGCTGAAGTTGCTGCTTCCACAGGCAGGACTCATGGTCCTATTACAGTTACAATGGATAGACTCGCCCCTCTGGACGGCAGGGTGCGAAGGGACACGTGGAGCCTACCAATGGTAACAGGTCCCCATTTGCACATCTGTACTTGCCTAAAATACCACCATCTACAAACGGTGGTGAATTCCCATCCTTAGATTTACCAATTCTATACTGTTTAATTCCTTTTTTAAGCTTTAAATTAAAACTCAGGTCTTGTTCAATTTTCTTGCCAATGGGAAATGTACTGTGTTGAATAGCTGGATATGTATGTTCATTACCCAACATGAGATCTGTGCATATAGAAAGCAGAAATTGCTTCTGGGCATTTTAGTCTTTTGCCATCAAAAGCAGTTGTTGAGAGATTCTTAATATGTTAAAAGAATAATTGTTGCAGTGAGTTTTCATAGATAATTGTATAACTTCTCTAGAGAAAAATTCAGTTGTCACTAACCTTTAAAATTCAAGACTATTACTATTTAAGCTCAGTGGGGAATCTTTCTAAAATTAACTCTCCTTTTAACATACAAATCCTATTATATTAGATATGCAAGGCAACATCTTTATATGCATTTAAGGTGTTATGTTTGTTATTTGCAAAAGAGGGGCCCCTCTTTTCCAGTAGATGAATTTCAAAACAGGTACCTCTGTTTTCAGTAAAATGATAAACACGTCCTGGTATTTTTTGCCTTCGGTGTTGGCTGTGGAGGAAACCAAGGATTGATAGCCTTTGCCCTGCCTGTGAAGGACGTCATCTGCCTACTTCTTGGATTAAGTACAGATGTGATGAGTGTTGGATAAATGCGGCGATCGTGGTTACTTACTTCCAGTCCACATCACTTCGTGGCCTTTTCATTTGATAATAGGTGACTTCAGATCGGAGAAGTCCAACGGAGAAGTTTCTGAGTCCCCTGGAACTGGGAAAGGAACGTCTGGGTCCACTCGCATCATCACCAGACTGAGGAACCCGGAAAGCAAACTCAGTCAGCTGAAGAGTCAGCAGGTGGCAGCTGCGGCCCATGAAGCAAATAAATTGTTTAAGGAGGGCAAAGAGGTATGTTCTGTTTAAAACAAGAATGTGTGCACGCTGAGTGGTCACCGTTGTGCATTGGAGAGATGGCCTGGAGAGACTGACTGTTCCTCCAGTGGGTAACTCCCAGCTCCAGCTCCAAGGGGCCTGAAGCTCGGGCCCTTCAGGGGCACACGCACTTACCTGTCCATTCCCACAGGCACACACATGTGGACTGTACCCTTGAGTCTTTAAAATAGATAGGAAGTGTATAGATCTCGTTTTGAATTGTATTTTCTTTCTTGTAGTGAGTTGCAAAAGCAACATTGTCAGGCTTGTATTATGGTAAATACATTTATATACCTGAATTTAGTCCATTTATTAGAAATTCAGTGAGCAGGAGATATTACAGAGTCTGCTTTATTGCATAAATATCTCTTTTGTTAGGTTTTTGTTTTGTTTATTTTTTAAGCTACTGTTTTACTGTGTAGCCTGGCTAACCTGGGGCACTTGGTATGTAGAACAGGCTGGCCTGAAACTCAGATCCATGGACCTCTGCCTTGTGAATGTTCAAATTAAAGACATGTCACCATGCCTGTCTGTCACCATTTTCTGTGGCCACTTCAGAACTCTCATAACTTGTAGTTCTTGGTGGAGCAGAGTGTGCTGTCTGCAGTAGCCCTGTCTGATGAGCATGCTCAGAACCGAGGCTATGGGCACAAAACCATTATAGCAGAGTCTCAGATGATTATTTACGGGGCTGTAAGCAGGACAGAACTCTTAAAGGATGCAGGAGCAAGAATGTAGCCAGCTTGAGGAAAGCCTGGACTACTGTTGAGTACCAAGCCGACTCGGGCTGTATGGCAAGGCCCTGTCTAAACCCCTGACCTCCCCATCACCCCACATTAAGGGAGGGGAGAAGGAACAAGTACTGATTTTATGGGCCTCTGAAAGACTGAACCCAAGGTTTTGGGAACATTTTAAAGACCCTGGGGCCTATGGCAGCTGAAGTTGGAATAATGAACAGGAAAGGATTTTTTTTTTTTTTTTTTTTTTTTTTTGGTTTTTCGAGACAGGGTTTTTCTGTGTAGTCCTGGCTGTCCTTGAACTCACTTTGTAGACCAGGCTGGCCTCGAACTCAGAAATCCTCCTGCCTCTGCCTCCCAAGTGCTGGGATTACAGGCATGCGCCACCATGCCCGGCCTCAGGAAAGGATTTTTATAGTTGTTTATTTATTTATTAGGGGTTAGTGTGTGTAATGCTTTCCTATTTCACTGAGATATGTGTTAGAATCTTTACAGGGTGGTAGATGTTCTGAGAACCATGAAATGCCCAGGGGTGGTATAGCCTGATCATCACGTCACCAAGACCTCCCCTTTCCTTCTGTAGCCATGCTTTCCTTGTGTGTGTAAATCACTAGCTAGTGTGATTGTGTGTGTATGCGCGTGCACACACACATACACACAAACACACACACGAGGGTGGGGGGCAGAGAGAGACAGAGAGAGACAGAGACACATCTGTCCTGGAACTTAGGCTGTAGACCAGGCCTGCCTCTGTCTCCCGGAGTTCCTGGATTAAAGGTGCATGCCATCACCTTTTTGTTTGTTTAACTTATATTTTATTAGTGTACGGGCATGCACACAAGCACCTGGATTTATGAGGAGGTATCCGGACAATTTTGTATTTTTTGTATTAATTTTTCTTATGGTATCTAGGGATTAAAGTTGGTCACCGGACTTATGTGTCAAGTACTTGTACCTGCTGAGCTGTTTCACAGGTCCTTTGTGGTCCCCACCCTAAGACAGTTTTGCTCTGAAGCTCTGACTAGGCTTGAGTCCATGCTCCTCCCACCTCAGCCTTTTGAGTGTCCAGACTAAGGGCGTGGCTGCCAGCCCAGCTCCAACCTCACTTGGGATGTGGCTTCTTCTTTTTTAATAACCTCATACTCCCCCAAATTTGCATTTAAACTTCAATCTCTTAGTCATAAGATGTCGCCTATTTGGAATGATCAGTTACAGTTATTGAAAGACAGTTGGCCAGACAACATTTGCATCTTTGACACAAATAATGACGTCTTATTTTCCTCCTCAGGTGCTGGTGGTTAACTCCCAAGGAGAGGTGTCGCGGCTGAGCACCAAGAAGGAGGTGGTCATGAAAGGGAACATCAACAACTATTTTAAGCTGGGACAAGAGGGGAAGTATCGAGTCTACCACAATCAGTACTCGACCAATTCATTTGCTCTCAACAAGCACCAGCACAGAGAAGACCATGATAAGAGGAGGCACCTTGCACATAAATTCTGTCTCACTCCAGCTGGGGAGTTCAAATGGAACGGGTCTGTTCACGGCTCCAAAGTCCTCACCATCTCAACGCTGAGGCTCACCATCACACAGCTGGAGAGCAACATCCCGTCGTCCTTTCTCCACCCCAACTGGGCCTCACACAGGTGAGGAGCGCTGACATGCATTCACTGCTAACTACCTATTAATTGATCCTTACCAGGGCTGCCCCTTAAAATGTTATCACCAGTGAGTTCAGCGACGTCCCAGCGGGTAGGGAGCGGAAGATGTGTGTAGTCAGAAGTGCCAGTGCAGCGCTCACATCTGGATGACTTCAAGTGTCAGGATTTTATCCCTAGAGTCAAGTGGAGACCGAAGTTAAAGAATGTTATAGGTGGAGGAATTGAGAAGGCTGATGCCTGGTGCTGCTCCTGGTGTATAAAAATCTTCTTAAGAACAGCCAAGTGACATGATTTCTTCCTTCTGAAATGCAGGGCTAATTGGATCAAGGCCGTTCAGATGTGTAGTAAACCCAGAGAGTTTGCATTGGCTCTCGCAATTTTGGAGTGTGCAGTTAAGCCGGTTGTGATGCTGCCAATATGGCGGGAGTCTTTAGGACATACCAGGTGAGTGCAGTAAAGACTGTCTCTTCTGCTCTTCAGTAATTCATAGGGTGCAGAATTGTGAGGAAGATGAGAAGAGACCAAATATGGTTTTGTTGTTTTAAATTTGTGTGTGTGTGTGTTCGAGTGTGCGTGTACTTGTGCATGCCATGGGTATGAGCAAATGGTCTATTCTTGACAGGTGTCTGTGCCCCTTGAGCCATCTTGCAAACGATCTTACAAGTAAAAAGCATCTTTGAGATGATAGGTCCTGAGCCTTAGAGGAAGCGAAAGCACGCAGATGTGCCATCTGTGACTGAGCAGTCCACAGACGCTGCTTTCTGTCTGTGACCTGCTGTGAATGTCTGAGTTAGCCACCCTTCACCTACACTCAGGCACTCACATTCCAAACACACACAGATGTGCACATGGACAAGTGAGTAAAATAGCTGTCAGAGTCTTGGGTCTAGTGGGTAGAGGCTCCTGCTGCCAAGCCTGAGGATCTGAGCTTCGTGAGATCCTGTCTCAGAAAGTAACAAGCCAGGCCTGGTGGCATGTGCGTTCAGTCCCAGTGCTTAGGACATGGAGGCAAGGTGTTAGGCCATCATGGGATACATGAGGTCATGTCTCAGGAAATAACCAACAATAAAGCAGTGTGTGAGAGAGCTGGCTTCGTGTAAAGAGCTCTAGTTGCTCTTCAGAAGACCTGAGCTCAGCTCCGAGCACTTGTGTGGAGTCTGTGACTCCAGTCCCACAGGATCTGATGTATTTTTCTGGCCTCCGTGGGCCCCTACAAACATGAGGTATACATAAACTCATGCAGTCTCTTGCATCTACACTTTTTTCCCGAGACAGGGTTTCTCTGTGTAGCCCTGGCTGTCCTGGAACTCACTCTGTAGACCAGGCTGGCCTCGAACTCAGAAATCTGCCTTCCTCTGCCTCCCAAGTGCTAGGATTAAAGGCGTGCGCCACTACTGCCCGGCACATCTACACATTAAATAGTAATTATTCATTTAAAGAATAGGTATTAAATTGAGGTACACAACCTTTACTTTCATCTCTATGTCAACTAGTTTGGACAGTTAAGATTGAGGCCAGCCCGAGCTACATATAGCTACATAAGCATAAACCTTGTCTCAACAAATATAAAAACATGTCTGAAGTTGTCAAAATGCCCCCTGGTCTGAAGAAGTGATCAGTGCTCTCAGCAGTCCTTAAATTGGCCTAGAATCCATGCAAGCTGGTCATGCAACACCACATCATTAATAAAAGAGAATGTGTGTCAGGAAGAGACCTCAGCTTGATCTAGACCTAAAAAGCAGTGGGACAAATCCGCATGCTAATGGACGAAACGCAGCGGGTGAATTAATTTATAGTTTTGTTCTGACACTTTTCTTGTAAACATATAAAACCTGGGTGCCATAGAGGAGATTGGTCAGGCATATTTAAAATTCTGAGTGGAAAACCATTATTGTAATCAAACTCAAAAGAGAGATAGCAAGCTGAGGGGAGCATTTGTACCACAAATGGAAACTTTGCTCAATTGGCAAAGACCTTTTCTAAGTAAAAGGACCAATAGTCCAGTACAAGTGAGAGAAAGAAAGGACCCAGGAAGGCGCTGTGCGGGGAAGAGATGTGCAAGGCAGGCAGGCAGGCAGTCGTGGCTTCTTTCACTAGGAACTGTATGTTCCCTCCCAGTTTGACTAGCAGTTTGGAAGTGTGATACTCACGATCAGAGAAGGTCTGAGGCAGTAGGATGACTCTGGTTGATGATCCCTCTGCCGCAGGAGTCACATGTGCGGCATCAGTCCTGTTATGGCAGGCCCTCGTGGGCCCTAAGTGTTGGCTTGTGCATGGGTCTTTCCCAGAGTGAAACTTGTTTGGTGAGGTGCTTAGAAAGGCCACTCCTCTCTGGGGATGGTAATCTGCTTGTTTCTGTCTGTTGGGAGCGTCTTGGGTGTGTGGTTGTAACTAAGTAATCTGGTTTTCTTCCTAATTTTCAGTTTTCATATCTTTTTTTGTTTATTTTTCAAAATGAAATGTGATTAGTTTTTTTAATCTGTGTATTATCAGGTTACATAGGATGACATCAATTGAAAGGGAAGAAAAGGAAAAAGTTAAAAAAAAGGAGAAAAAACAAGAGGAGGAGGAGACAATGCAGCAGGCCACGTGGGTAAAATACACATTTCCAGTGAAACACCAGGTAACTGTCACTGTGGTCGCCGTGGTGCACATGGGGTTCTCAATGTGATCAATTACTTTGTCATGATCTTGAATTAATGAGGTGGTATGAACACATGTAAGCCTGGTTTTCTCAGAATTTGAGCCCAATTTGTTGAAATTAGTAAATAAAATACAAACATTGTTAAATTTAATAGGAGTGTTAAGTTCTTTCACAGATCTTTAGATTACTATCGAAAATAATTGTTTGATAAATTTAATTAATTTGCACAAATCTTTTATTATAATTTTTTAAAATTATTTATTTTATGTATGTGAGTACACTGTACTATCTTCAGACACACCAGAAGAGGGCATCAGATCCCATTACAGATGGCTGTGAGCCACTCTGTGGCTGCTGGGAATGGATCTCAGGACCTCTGGAAGAGCAAAGGCTCTTAATTGCTGAGCCAGCTCTCCAGCCCCCTCTTTTTATAATTTTATTTATGTGAGATTGTATGTGTGCGGGAGGGAGAAAGCCCACAGGCAGACACACACACACTCACACAGGTCACAGCATAATTGATAGGACTTGGGTCTCCTTCTTCCGCCATGTGGGGCCATGAGGGTCAGGCATGCTGTGCCTGTCTGTCCTTCCCCACTGCATCTCTCTGGGCGTGTGCCTGACCCACTGCTTGTGTTTGACAGACGCTTCTCATACTCCATGTGTTTCTTTAACTGTTGTATTTTCTTTGTCACCAGGTTTGGAAACAGAAAGGCGAGGAGTACAGAGTGACGGGGTACGGCGGCTGGAGCTGGATTAGCAAGACACACGTTTACAGGTTTCTTCCCAAATTACCAGGCAATACGAATGTAAACTACAGAAAGCCCTTTGATGGGGGTTAGTAATCAACTGTTTTTAATACATACAGCTAATATGAAATCTTTAATATTTCTAATTCTGATGGTTTTGGGGACTTTTATTTGTTTTTGTTTTTTCAAAACGGTTTTTCCGTGTATCCCTGGCTGTCATAGAACTTGTTCTGTAGACCAGGCTGGCCTTAAACTCACAGAGATCTGCCTGCCTCTGCCTCCTCAGTGCTGGCATTAAAGGTTTGCAGCACCACCACCCAGTGAAATATTTATTTATTTTTAATAAGGCCACTTTTTTTTTTTTTTCCGAGATAGGGTCTCTCTGTATAGCCCTGGCTGTCCTGGAACTCACTCTGTAGACCAGGCTGGCCTCGAACTCAGAAATCTGCCTGCCTCTGCCTCCCAAATGTTGGGATTACAGGCATGCGCCACCACCGCCCAGCTAATAAGGCCACTTCTTAAGATTTCATAGTATATTGAACTTATTGTAGATAAGTGTATTCTTATGACTTTTTAATAGTATGTAGTAAATTACTGTTTTGATTTACTAGTTAGATGTTCTAATTTTTTTAAATTTAAGATTATTTGTATTTTATGTATGTGAGTGTTTTGCCTTCATGTTTATACCTGGTGCCCACAGAGACCAGAAAAGGAACATTGAGTCTCCTGGCCTTTGAGTTAGAAAGGACTTTAAGCCATTGTTAGTTATGAGTGCTGGCAACTGAACCCAGGTCTTCTGCAAAACCCACAGGTGCCCTTAACCAGTCTAGCAAGTTGTCCAGCCCCATAAATGCTATAAAGATTTTTCAGTTACCTTTATTTATAAGTCTTCAATAGATAGGATTTTAGTTAAAGAAAGATGAGAAAAAATAATTTTTAAAAATATTCAGCTGTGTAATTACAATATTATTTTCAAAATGCTAGTAGTGGTGGCTCAGAAGTTAGGAGCATTTTGTAGAGACCATGGTTTAGTTCCTAGCGCCCACATTCAGGAGCTCAAAACCCTGTTAATTGTGGGGACTTTCTCACCTCTCAGGGCTCCTGCACACTGTAGATATGTAAACAGACACAAGACACATACATTTAAAACTCTTTTAAAAATTCTAATATTAGCGGGGTGATGGTAGCGCACGTCTTTAATCCCAGCACTTGGGAGACAGAGGCAGGCAGATTTCTGAGTTTGAGGCCAGCCTGGTCTACAGAGTGAGTTCCAGGACAGCCAGGGCTACACAGAGAAACCCTGTCTCAAAAAAAAAAAAAAAAAAAAAAAAAAAAAAAAGAAGAAGAAAGAAAAATTCTAATATTAAATATCTGTGGCCATACATGTGATTCTTTTTTAGCCAAAAATAATATGGATGAAAATAAGGATGAATCAGATAAAAGAAAAAGTCCACGAAGTCCAAAAAAACTGAAGACAGAATGTGATTCCGAGAAAGGCGAGGTGAGAGAGGCCGACTCCACAGCTGGAGCTGCCGCAGGGGTGGCAGAGACCTCCAAGGCCACTGAGAGGAAGGACCAAGGTGAGCAGGGGTGGGAGGCAGGGAGGGGTGAGTGCCGGGCTCGGCTCGGGGTCCACTGGCGAGCACCAGCCTCTCACCACAGCCTCTCAGCACAACGCACCTCACCTGCCAACTGCAGTGCTGTAGATGGTCACAGACTTGCTCTGCATTTATGACAAATGACAGCATTTTCATCATACTAAAGGAAGTTGCTTTCTGATCCTGCCCTGTTGGTCTGTTCTCTGGATCTGTCTGCTTTAGACAGTTGAGTTTACTGAGCATAGGAATCTGCTGCCCTCCTTTATCCAACACGATGCTCTCAAGGTTCCTGCACATCACGGCATGTTCTAGAGTACTCAATTGTGTGGGTCGGCCACACTTCACCTGTCCAGTTGTTGGCCAATGAATAATTCAGTTTTTCTGCTTTTTAGCTGTTATGAACATTAACACTAAGTTTTTAGGTCTGAATGGCCTGAAACTCACTGTGTGGGCAAGCCTGGTTTGGAGCATACAGCGATCTGCTTGTGCCTCTTGAATACTGGGATAACAGTGGCACCATAACCAGGTTATCTTCTGTATGTTATAAAAACATTCAGTTTATTTATTTGTCTTGTGGGTTCCAGAGATCAAACTCAGAGCCTCATGTGCTGGACAACTCTGAGTACAGAATCCTGGAGAAACAGATTTTCTTCCCCCCCCCCAAAAGATTTATTTATTTGTTTGTTTGTTTATTCATTTATTTATTATATGTAAATACACCGTAGCTGTCTTCAGACACCAGAAGAGGGCATCAGATCTCATTATGGATGGTTTTGAGCCACCATGTGGTTGCTGGGATTTGATCTCAGGACCTTAGAAGAGCAGTCAGTGCTCTTAACCGCTGAGCCATCTCTCCATCCCGATAAACAGATTTTCACTTCTCAGTGCTACACCAAGGAATGGAACTGCTAGATCTTGCAGAACACCGTATCTAAGCTTTTGGGAAACTTTAGGGTCAGTGAGATATAGAAATAAAAATGGTTTGTTTTTTTTTTTGTTTTTTTGTTTTGTTTTGTTTTGTTTTGTTTTGTTTTTGTTTTTTGAGACAGGGTTTCTCCGTGTAGTCCTGGCTGTCCTGGCACTCACTTTGTAGACCAGGCTGGTCTCGAACTCAGAAATCCGCCTGCCTCTGCCTCCCAAGTGCTGGGATTACAGGCGTGCGCCACGACGCCCGGCTTATAAAAATGATTTTAAACTATTTTTTTTTTTATTTTAAACACATAAGCAAACTAGAGAGATAGCATACTAGATAATGTGATATTTAAATATGAAGACTGAGTGTATTCCCAGAATGCATGTGCATTCTGGTTGGGATTTGGTGGCCTGCCTATAATTCTAGCAGCTGAAGCCAGAGCCTGGCTAACTAGACCCTGTATTAGTGAGTTCTGGTTCAGCTGAGACAACTAGTCCCACAGAGTAGATAGAGTCATTTCACGGGTTATTTGTTGAGATTGGTTTGCTGTTGCAGCCCAGGATGCCAAACTCATGCTACTCCTGCCTCTGTTTCCCCAGCCTGGGTGACATGCCTCAAGGTCAACACAGTTGATAAACTGACCGCACCTATAGGCATAAGGTACTCAGTAGCCTGTCATAGGCTGTCAGTTCTCACTATAATAACGCATCATTTTAGGAACCAAAACAGTGTTTGAAATGTATCTATTTTTTAAGCCACATTTAAAGTTCAGCAGTGTCCATGATATAAGTATGAAGATAACAAAACGTAGATACTTTTGGAAATAAAAACAGTCTTCACGAATTCCTCATTTCAGAGTAAAAATTACTCTTTTTTTTTTTTTTTTTGTTTTTTTTTTTGTTTTTTTTTTTGTTTTTTTCGAGACAGGGTTTCTCTGTGTAGTCCTGGCTGTCCTGGAACTCACTTTTTAGACCAGGCTGGCCTCAAACTCAGAAATCCGCTTGTCTCTGCCTCCCAAGTGCTGGGATTACAAGCATGTGCCACCACGCCTGGCTTTTTGTTTGTTTGTTTGTTTGTTTGTTTGTTTTTAAAAAATTACATTTTTATCAATGTCTTTAATCCACAGATTTAAAAGAACTTTTAGATTCTGATAATGACAAATCCTTCAAGGAAGAACCAATGGAGATTGATGACAGTGTGAAAACAGAGTCCCATGTGAACAGTCTAGAAAGCACACAGGTAGACGTGGTCAATGTCAGCGAGGGCTTCCACCTAAGGACTAGTTACAAAAAGAAAACGAAATCCTCTAAGCTGGACGGGCTTCTGGAACGCAGGATCCGACAGTTCACACTGGAGGAGAAACAGCGCCTGGAGAAGTTAAAGCTGGAGGGTGGGGCAAAGGGGGTGGGTAAGCCCCTCACAGGCGCTCTGACAGGCTCCTCTGAGCCTCCAGTGTCCACAAAAGCAAACGAAGGGCATCAGGGGGACTTGCTTAGGCAGGAACACAACCCCAGTCAAAGTCAGGCCAGCCCTGCAGACTTGGGGCTGGGGGACCCGCAACGTGATCCCTTGGCTGTTGGCATCAGTCCTCCTAGCCTCAGCACACACAAACCTGATCCAAAAGATCAAGTGTTAGATGATGTCTCCATTCAGAGTCCAGGGCCGAACTGTCAGAGGCAGAACTCTGTTGAACTCGACCTAGATGCCAGGATCTCCGAACCTGCCAGTAAGGGACTAGAACTAAGTCAGACTAAAACAAAAGTGACTGACTCTTTGACTGATGACTCTAAACCCACCAGTGCAGACGATGCTGGCACTTTGATCTGTAAGAACAAGAAACTGCTCCCACAGGACGATAGCAGCGCCGTCGTGTCTTCTTCCAAGAGTACTTTACCTGCGTCAGTCCCTAAGAGTCCCTGTGACAGAGATGCCCGGGCCTTCCCAAAAGCAATGGACTCTGATGGGAGACTAGGTGGTGACTCTGAATATAGTAGCACTTTGGAAAATAGCTCGGATACCATGTCTATTCAGGAGAGCGCTGAAGAAGATATGGTTGTTCAGAACAGCAATGAAGCCACCTCTAAACGGTTCGTAACTCCAGATCAAGGCGTGGAAAGTGTGGAGCCGACAAAATGTCAGTTAGGTTCTTCTAAGACCACTGAAAACTGTGAAGAGAAACTACAGGGTAAAATAACTGAAGCAAATGGTAAGAAAGTGGGCCAGCATCCAAAGCTAGAGGAGAAAGCTGGTAACAGATACACTGAGCAAGTCAGCCGAAGACACAGCACTGACAGAAAGAACAGTGACGCACGAGAGTCTGAAAAGAAAGGACAAAAAGCAAATAAATTTCAAATAAACGGCAAAGATAGTAAAGCTAAGACCTATCTGAAGGGGCCAGGCATGAAGGATGGCACTGATGGAAAAGTCGTGAGTGGTACTGTTGAACCAAAGGTCAATAACATCAATAAAGTCATCTCTGGCAATATCAAGTCACTGGCTGGGAAGGAATCCTCTGTGAAACCATTTGTTAACGGTGACATCATTATGGAAGAGTTCAGTGAGCAAAACACATCAGAAACCAACTCGTATTCATTGAGTTCTTCAGATGCCAAAGGTAATCACCAAGATGGCCTCCATACCCTACCGTCCACCAAAGAGTCCGCCAGTACCCAGGTAATCATACCCCCAGCCCCTTGTCGAGATCAGAACTCACTGAATCAGGTAGAAGATATGGAAACTGAAAGTCCAGAGGTTAAGAAAGTTATCCCATCTCCTGTTATGACTGGAGAGGACTCTAACCTTAGCAAGGACTTCGTGGATGAAAATGGTCTATCTTCCAGCAAAGATGAGAATGTCAATGGAGAATCCCAAAGAAAGACAGTCATCACAGAAGTCACCACAATGACATCCACTGTTGCCACAGAGTCAAAAACTGTCATTAAGGTAGCAAAAGGAGACAAGCAAACTGTGGTTTCTTCCACAGAAAACTGTGCCAGATCCACTGTCACAACTACCACTACCACTGTGACAAAGCTCTCCACCCCTTCTGCAGACAGCGGTGTGGATACCATATCTGTAAAGGAGCAGAGTAAAACCGTGGTCACCACGACAGTGACGGACTCCCTGACCACTGCAGGAAGCACCCTGGTGACATCGATGACAGTGAGCAAAGAGTACTCCACAAGAGACAGAGTGAAGCTGATGAAGTTCTCCAGGCCCAAGAAGACCCGTTCAGGAACAGCCCTGCCGTCCTACAGGAAGTTTGTTACCAAGAGCAGCAAAAAGAGCATATTCGTGTTACCTAATGATGACTTGAAAAAGCTGGCCAGAAAAGGAGGAATCCGGGAAGTCCCTTACTTTAATTATAATGCAAAACCTGCCTTGGATATATGGCCATATCCTTCTCCTAGACCGACCTTTGGTATCACGTGGAGGTATGTACTTCAGAATCTTGGGGGGGGAGGCTTTTTAAAGAGTAGTTTGTTTGCTTGCTTGCTTGTTTGTTTGTTTGTTTGTTTTAAGCAAAATGAGATGCCAGCTGATAAGGACGCACTTCTGTAATGGCCAGGGTTAGTGGAAAGCATGAGCTACAGGAGGCTGCTAGCTCGGCCAGCGGGTGGGGCTGAATTTACCCAGCGGCCACAGACTTACCAGAAATGTAAGGGATTCTTTTAACATGCATGTCCATTTTAACTTCCATGAGACCAAAGGAACATGCCAACCTTGTTTTATAGTCTAACCTTCCAGTTACTGCATGCTGTTTGCCCAGCACCGTGATAGCCATGGGTTATCACTTCCTGGGAGTCATAAAAACATGCCTGTACCTTCATAAAGCCCATCATGTCAGACCTTCCTGGTGGCATTCATTTGTATGTGTTAGAGTTCTTGGTTATTTATGAAAGAAAGATAGACTATAATTTCCTTAGGAGTGTCTTATTTAGAATTATTTTATTTAGAATGCCTTGGGCCCTCTGTGTTTGGGGAACAAGCGGTAAGTTTATAGTACTGACAGTTGTTAGCCTGTGTTCATGGGTTACTAGGAAGGGGACTCAGAGGTTTTTCCATGGATGGAGTAACTTGCCCATGGCCGTAGAGGCCAGTCATTCCCGACTCCAGCCCGGCCCTTCCTGTGCTGTTTGCGTCTCACTTGCGTGTCCGTGTTCTGTCCCTTTTGTGCCTCTGTTCTCTTTCACCCTGGTCGCTGGGATGAGCTTAAGCTGTACAAGTCAAAGACCTATGGCGGGCGGTGTTGGCTGCAGTTGGTTTCACATGATCGTTCCAGCAAGTTATTGAGCACTGTTTCTTTCTCCAGACTTCATTGCAGTGTCTTAATATTTCCAGCTTCTGTTCACATCATCCTTCTTTATGTGCTTTATATCACAGTCAGCTAGTTAGGATCAGAAAAGACCACAAAACCCAGTGTAAATGGGTTTTCCCTGAAGGAGTTCATTCAGTCCAGTGAGCACTCATTGTATGAGCACATTTTTATACTTCATCGTTGGTTTGAAGGAAGATGTCATCACTCCATGCACATGCACTAGAGACAGCTGAAAAGTGCACTTTCTCTGCAGGGCCTGCAATGAAGGATTTGCAGAATCCTGCAGGGAATCAAGGAAATCTTCATTGCAGTTTGCTCTGCACTTTTCTGCTTTCTTCATTGAGAGCGGTCCCAAAGTGCATCCTTGACAGTCCTGCAGGTAACTTCTTTCCCACTGGAAAAGTTACTGTATACACATACAAGTGGCTGAACTAAGATCCCTCAGCAGGCAGGGATCTTGTGTTCTGAAGCGAGAGGTAGTTTGGCCGGGAGGCACTGTTCTAGGAGCCTGGGCCCCAGAGCCCTGTGTGCATGGCCACACTGTGCACACTGTGCTGACATGCATTGGATCTGTTTGTTTGGTCAGTCTCTCTCTCTTTTTTTTTTTTTTTTTTTTGGTTTTTCGAGACAGGGTTTCTCTGTGTAGTCCTGGCTGTCCTGGAACTCACTCGGTAGACCAGGCTGGCCTCGAACTCAGAAATCCACCTGCCTCTGCCTCCCAAGTGCTGGGATTAAAGGCGTGCGCCACCACCGCCTGGCCTCCTTCACAGTCTTAACACACTGTTGCACTCCATTTTTGTTTGTTTGAATGAGTAGTGAATGAATTAGCAGACTGATAATTAGTGAGACTGAAATTACCTGCATTTTAAAATAGGATGACTTTGGGGGCTGAAGATCACTGTTAGGACTCTGGGTTCAGTCCTCAGTACAGTGCAGTGTGGGTAAGAGGGTCTTCTGTGTGGTAAAGCTGGCAGGGAGAGGATTTGACCCTAGAGAACAAGTAGAGGAGGAAGAGAGAAGAAGAGGTGCTTGCTCTTGCCGGGGGTGGTGGTGACCACACCTTTAGTCCCAGCACTGGGGAGGCAGATCTTTGTGAGTTCAAGGCCAGCCTGGTCTACAAATCCAGAACAGTCAGGGCTATACAGAGAAACTCTGTTTTGGGGGAAAAGAAAAGAAGTGCTCGTTTTTTTCTTCTGCTATACCAAACTTCCACAAGACTCTGTGGGGCGTGGCCTGAGAGTGACAGGCACTTCCTCCCTTCTGGGTTATCCCTAACTGGTCAGCATCTTGTCACTACTTTAAAGCCTCTGCAGGGTCAAGGATGCATAGGGTATTAAGGTGAAGCAAACATCTCCCAGGTACTGCTAGGAGTTGGCAAAGGTGCAGCAACCATTTGGCTAAAGCTTGACCTTTTCCCGTTGTTTGTTTTCTCACATGATAGTAACAGAGAAAGCATCATCTCTCCTGTACAGAATTGTCCCAGGATTTACTGTCTGCCTGCTAGTGGAGGAGATGGTTTTCAGTATGTCAGCTTCCTCTTCACTGCATTCAGCCAAAATGTTCACTCCATGGAGTGTGAAAACGTCCAAAGGGAAATCTGATTATGAAGGTGTCATGGGTAAAAATGTATGTTATTCTTGATTTTAGAGCACGTAATTCCCCCAAGAGGGAGTTGACAGCTGCTGGCTGCTGTAAGAGATGTTACAGTGACTTCTGTTTAAGGATACAATAGTCATTGGAATTGAGGGAATTAATTTTCAGATGCATTTTTAGTGTTAGTTTAAACAAGAAAAGTATGTTCAGCAGCTTCACAGGTTGCTTGAAGAGAAGCACAGTCCAGGTTTCCTTCTCTCCTGAGTAGCTGATGCGGGACGGGACATTTCTGGGAATGGATTTCTTCGTAGGCTTCCAAACTTAGCCAGCAGTGGCTCATAGTATTTGTGGTATTCGTGAGCAGTGGTCCATGTCTGGAAAAGCTGCCTTGAACTTCAGACTTCTGTTCAGTTGGAAAAAGGTCTTGCAGAGTGTTTTAGTTTTGTTTTACTCTTTGAAAAAATATAAACATTTTCAGATTTTTGTTTTGGCAAAAACTATTTTATGATTTTTTTTTTCTGAGACACGGTTTCTCTGTGTGGTCCTGGCTGTCCTGGAACTCACTCTGTAAACCAGGCTGGCCTCGAACTCAGAAATCCGCCTGCCTCTGCCTCCCAAGTGCTGGGATTACAGGCATGCGCCACCACGCCTGGCTCTATTTTATGATTTTTTTCAAGATTCCTATCGAATTTAGTAACACAGTTGCTGATTTTGTTTTTCTCTGTATTTTTCATGCAGATATTTTATAGAATAATATAAATCTTTATTTATAAACCTTAGATATTATTTCTGTGGCATTAGAAATGAGTCTCGTTGATTTAAAATTGTCAAGTGCACATTTTCCTGGGAACTCAAAGGTGTTACTTTAAAGACTGTGGAATGTCACAGTCTTCAAGCCATGTGCTCAGCCAGTACTGAGGTCATAGTCAGTGCCGGAAACGTGGCCTACAGTTTCACAGAGAGGAAGAGAAGAAAGTGTCAGAGAGAGAGAGAGAGAGAGAGAGAGAGAGAGAGAGAGAGAGAGAGAATGAGAGAATGTCGTTGATCCGGGTTGTTCTTTCAGGTATAGACTTCAGACGGTGAAGTCCTTAGCGGGAGTGAGCCTGATGCTGCGGCTGCTGTGGGCCAGCCTGCGGTGGGATGACATGGCCGCCAAGGCTCCTCCAGGAGGAGGCTCCACTCGGACAGGTAAGGGGTGGCACTTGACCTTTAGAACGTGTGGGTTGCTAAAGGGCATACATATCTCCTGCACGAGGGCCTGGGTAGGTTCCTAGTGCTGTATAACCTGTAAGTTCAAAACCAGCTTAGATTATATGAGACAGAGTAGCCAAAAAGGTAGGCAGATCTGGCAGCAGGTCTATAATGCCATCTACTTAGGAGGCTGAGGCAAGAGGATCTAATTAATGACCCACTTGAGCTACTTAGCTCAAGGCCAGCTAGAGTAACTGTCCCCCCCCCCCAAAAAAAAAAAAAAAAAAAAAAAAAACCAAAGGAACTTGAAATGGGTTGGGTCTGTGGCTATAGCACTTGCCTAACATGTGTAGGACTCTGGGTTTGACCCCTAGCAGTGCAATAAAATAAAATCACATGCTGTTCACTGGATTTATTAAATACTTGTCTTATTTTATAGAAGTTTGCCCTTGGGTGCCATAAAATGAAGGTTATGGGGCAAGGTTCAGATTGTAAGTGAGTCAGCTCACATACATACCCCAACTAGAGTTCCAAGTGGTAGTCATTATCCAGAGTGCCCAGCCGGGTACCGGGAGTCCCAGAGTCCCAGGTCTTGCTCTGAGGGAGTTACCTTGCACTGACACTACATCATTGTTTTTCTTCCTGCTACTTATGCTGGGGCAGAAGGATTGCTACAAACTCGATGGCAGCCTGAGCTTACATATTGAGTTCTAGGCCACCTTGGGCGTCCAAAAGGAAAGGGTTGGCCTGTCTGAGCAGTACAGTGAGAGAGAGCCCTAACGTAAAAACAGGCAGCAGGATCACCTGCAAGAGAGCCTCTTCGCCAGAGAACCCAAGAAGCTCACCTGCTGTAATGAGGCAGCGACCTCCTAACCCAGGTGACCGAACGGTCACTGCAGACTCACGTCCTTAAAGAAGCACCAAATGCTACATCTCCCGAACGTCCTCAGACCTCAGGTGCTTATTGACAGTGTGTAAATCGTATTCCCACAGAAACGTCTGAGACTGAAATCACAACCACAGAGATCATTAAGAGGCGTGATGTGGGCCCTTATGGCATCCGTTCTGAGTACTGTATCAGGAAGATCATTTGCCCCATTGGAGTTCCGGAAGCACCCAAAGGTAAGAAATGGAAGAAGATGCATCATGGTCGGCCTACTGGCTACCTACCTAACACTGCAGACTGCTTCTATAGTAAGGAACATGACCAAGACAAGAGATTGCTGTGAATCCTGGCCTAGTTTGGCCTACAGAGTGAGGCTTGTTTCAGAAAATAGACAGACTGGGGCCTGGAGAGATGGCTCAACAGTTAAGAGTGCTTATTGTTCTTGCAGAGGACCTGGGTTCAGTTCCCAGTGCCTACATGATTACTGGCCTTGCTTCCTTGTGAACCGGGGAAGGAGCGCCTTCGAGGGCTCCCTGGAGAGGGGTTATTGCCAGGAGTGCCACAGCTGGAAAAATTACAACATGCTAAATCTTTGGCAGAAATTGTATTGGTGTTAGAGTCTCAACAGTGAATTGCTTAGTCACGTGTGCAGAGAGGATATGGAATAGAGTTCCAGACAGAAGAAAGCTGTGTGAGCCTCGCCGCCGCCGTCACCAGGGTTAGGAAGCCATGTCCCAGGGGCCGCAGCCGCTGTTCACTTTCACAGCGGTTGCTGGCGCGTGGCTACATGGACCTCACACATGGTTTGTTTTCCCACTGATTCTTTTTTAAAATGATTTAATTATCTTTATTTTATGAGCATTGGTATTTTACCTCCATTTATGTCTGTTCAGATCTCTAGAACTGAAGTAACAGTTGTGAGCTGCCTGACACCTGGGTCCTCTGGGAGAGCCAGTCAGTGCTCTTAATCTCTCCTGCTGCAGGCACTTTGGTCCAGATTTGCAGTGTAGACCATCTGGCATGTGTAGTCTCAAGTATTTGCCAATATCTGGCACTTTAAAGGGAGAAGTTTGGCTGGTGGTGGCATCCTGGGCTATGTGACAGAGCATCTCAGGTTAGAAGATGTTGTTGGCCGACCACCACGCCTCAGGAAGTAGAAGTCAGCAGCACGTCATAGGAACAGTATTGCTGAAAACATTGTGATTTCTTTCACTAAGAAACACCCACACCTCAGCGGAAAGGCCTTCGATCAAGTGCACTGCGGCCAAAGAGAGCAGAGACCCCCAGGCAGACGGGCCCTGTTATCATTGAAAGCTGGGTGGCCGAAGAGGAGCTGGAGCTCTGGGAGATCAGGGCTTTTGCTGAGAGGTAACAGTTAACACCGTGTCACAGTATAGCTTCTGCATCCATTCTGATTAGTCTACCTCTACCCTTTGATTGTACATGCTAACTCTGGGTAGTTGATTTAAGCCTTGTCTATAAGTTTTAGTGTGTTAGTATTACATATTTTTTATTTTTAAGGTATCTTAAACATTTGTTTAAAAGAGAAATAGTCCATGCCTCTGTGATATCCAGCCAACCAGATTTCTTTTGTAAACAGTTTCTGATAAATTGTCCTCTTCCCTACAGAGTGGAGAAAGAAAAGGCTCAGGCAGCGGAGCAGCAGACCAAGGTCAGTGGTCAGTGGCGGGCTTTCGGGAGAGGCGCTGCATAGCAGATAAGCCCAGGGACTGTATTCACACAGGATATTAAAATGCACCTCATGTTTCATTCTTGAAAATATCTCAGTGATACATGAATCTGCAGTTCTGCAAACCGAGCATACTGTTGCAGGGTATTGAGTCCTCCTCATGACTGCTGATAAAGTTCTCTGTGTAGTTTCTAAAAAGAATCTTCCTGCTGAGCTCCAGTGTAGCCTGTGAAGAAGTAAGCTTCGCCAAGGCTCTCGGTTGGTTGGAATCAATGGTCACAAAGTCGTTTGCTGGTTTTTCTGTATCCCGTATTGTATGGGGACCAGTGCACTGTATCCACAAATCAGAGGACAGTGCTTGGTCCTCCTGACAGTGTAAATCTAAACAACATAGATAAAGTAGCGAGGGCTTTTAAGGACAGACCTGTTGACATAGCTACATATTTTTTATTTAATGGGTATGGTTGTTTCTCCTGCATATGTCTGTGCACCATGGTGCATTCCTGGTACGGATGATGTCCAGAAGAGGATATCAGATGCCTGGAACTGGAGTTAGCGATGACTGCACCACTATGCAGGTGCTAGGAAGGAGCCTGTTCCCTTTGAGAGCGGCCCTGCACTAAGCAGCTCTCCAGCCCCAGCTGCATGCATTTTAAAAACATTGAATTTTTAGGCTTTAAGGTTTTATAAACTCTGCCATGTCTTTCAGTTTACTATGCATCTGTCTATTCACTTGAAATTTGGGGAAGTAGCACTATTGGATGATGTGCTGAATTCAGCTGTGGAAACATACAGAAAAGCATCTGTTCCTATAGCAACCGGCTAGTTGTTCTGCCCTCCACTTTTATGGGTGTTTTGTCATCTCTTCAACACAACCCAACGTGGCACTTCTTAGTTTTCAAGTAGCTCTTCACGTTTTCAATGCATTTTCTCCTAGTGAAATACTCCCAGTCAATAATTATATATTCCGTTTCTTTGCCTCTGTTTTCCTTTGAACTAATTGGATCAGATGATGGTTCTAAGTATGCAGAAAAAAGCTGCTTCTCTTTTGAGAACTAAGCATTGCTAAGCAATCCTTCAAGTTCTGCTCAAGTGTAAAGGCTGGCTGCAGAAGCAGTCCAGGAGAGAGCAGTGATGCAATAGAGTCTGGATGGGGTCTCACAGTAGCTCAGGCTCTCCCGTACCTCAGTGGGTAGCTCAAGCTGGCCTCACACTTATGGGAGTCCTCCTGCCTCTGTCTCTCGTGCACTTCAGTTACAAACATGAGCCACCATGGCCAGCTCTTGTTAGTGGTCTTGAGGCACAGCGGTGCTCTGTCTCTCAGGAATCCTCAGATCAGATCCAAGGCAATCCTCCTGCCTCACACTTTTGAATGGATATAAATGGGCTTAATCCCAGCTCCATTGTACGCCAGTGCTGTGTCCTTGGGCCCCTTGCACAGCCTGTCTGTCTGAGCCTGAGTTTCTTCATGTTTAGCATTTACAAAGCCAGCTAACTGATTTGGTTACAAATATTGCTAAATGAGGTGTACTGCTCAGGCCCCCAGTCCTATCCAGTGCTTCCCATGTGGGAGCCTATGCTGGAGCTTATTAGACCACTGTGGGTAAGTTCCAGCAGTCTTTCATTTAAAACATGCACGGTGTCTTTTGTACCTGTTTTGTTTTGTTTTGTTTTGTTTGAGACAGTGGCTCTTTGTATAGTCCTGGCTGTCCCAGAACTCTATATATACATCGAGCTACCCTCCCTCTGCCTCACAGTGTTGAGATTAAAGGCATGTACCACTGGCCGGGCCTGGTTTTTGAGAGTCAATCCTACTCTAAAGCTTAGGCTGGTCCCAGAGTTGGGATTACTCATGTGTTGACTACACCCAGTTTGACCCTGTGGTTTTATTTATTTTCGTTTTCAATTTTTTACAGTGCAGAATAATGACCCCAGGGCCTTGTGCGTGCCAGGCAGGCACTCCACCAACTGAGTGGTGTCCCTAGTAAGCTGGTGTCTGGTGATGAGGTTTTCCCCTTCTGTAGAAAGCATTTAAAGTACCTTTTAATTACAGAGTACATGAAGTATTCCCAGTACTAAGAAGGCTGAAGCAGAAGGATTGCTCCAAGCTTAAGACCACATGGTGTTAGTTCCAGGCCAACTTGGGCTACAGAGGGAGACCCTGACTGTAATAAATAACAGTAACAAAGTCTCAAAACTACTTAAAATTTTCCTTTTAGCCGGGCATGGTGGCGCACGCCTGTAATCCCAGCACTTGGGAGGCAGAGGCAGGCGGATTTCTGAGTTCGAGGCCAGCCTGGTCTACAGAGTGAGTTCCAGGACAGCCAGGGCTACACAGAGAAACCCTGTCTCAAAAAAAAAAAAAAAAATTTTCCTTTTAGCTTGATGATAAGTTTGCTGACCTAAATAGTAATAATAAAAACTACCATCATGCTGTTTATGGTTAGATAACCTAAGCGTCTAGCGCTGACCGGTCCTCGCCTTTCTTCCTGCTCTGCCTCAGTTATAGGGGTTCAGTCTCCACTAAGATTTCCGGTATCCTTCTCACTCTGACACTGGATACTGGATAGAATATTTTGATCATTTAAATTTCTTATTTATGATAAATTTATAATGATGTAGACACTGGGATTAGAGCCTTCCTGGAGCATTTGGGGTAAATTTCAACAGGCATGTTTCCTTTTGGAAGTTCAACATCTGGGAAATCCTGCTGCAGGGATTTGCCATGGAGAACTGGAGTTCACATTTCCTCTCCTTGACTCTCAGAAACGTTTGGAGCAGCAGAAGCCTGCAGTCATTGCGGCGTCCACCACATCCCCAGCAAACAGCACAAGCAGCACGGTCTCTCCAGCTCAGAAGGTGATGGTGGCTCCCTTAAGTGGCTCAGTCACCCCTGGCACGAAGATGGTGCTGGCCACAAAAGTTGGCTCTCCCGCCACAGTCACATTCCAACAAAACAAGAACTTCCATCAAACTTTTGCCACATGGGTGAAGCAAGGCCAGTCCAATTCAGGTAGAGCCGGGATGACTGAATGGAACATTGCTTTTATTCCGGGTGGGGAAAAGCATTTCTAACCTTCATTTGCTGACAGAGTGGTTCTGCCGCTGCGTGTGCAGGCAGACAGGCTGGGTAGTCTTTGTCGTGGCTGCTCTCTGTGGCGCCTCTGCAGCCCTCACCGTCAGGACCCACATAGCCAGTGCACTTGGAGCAGAGTGCTTTTATAAACTACAGAATGAGCCGCAGTCCATGCATCGGTGCCCTTCCTAGACGTCACTTTGCTGCTGGTTATTTAAAATCTAAAGCTTATTAAATGTCTTATACCCCATTAGCCACCAGCACAGCTGCCACCTCTGCCACCACCATTGCCAGCACAGGTCAGACGTTCCAAATTACAGGCAGTCCCGTCAGTATGGCAGGAAAAGTAATTACCAAACTGCCACTTCCTGCAAACAGCAAGATTGTCGCTGTAAATGTGCCGGCCACACAAGGAGGTAAGGGAAGCCACCGCGCAGAGTGTGAGTCACCTTCGCCAGATCATGCTGTCGCCATCCTCCATCTCCTCCTCACTGGGTTCAGTCGTCAGGTGTCACATTCTGTGTAGCCCACTCTGCAACCCGCCACACGTAGTTCCTCCTCAGACACCAGCAGCACCCACTACCTTCCTTGAAGGGTAGCGGTTCATGTCTTCCTCGTCTCTCTTTAAGGCGTGGTCCAGGTCCAGCAGAAGGTCCTGGGAATCATTCCATCGACCACAGGTCCAAGCCAGCAAACCTTCACCTCATTCCAGCCCAGAACTGCAGCCGTCACCATTAGGCCCAGCACCTCAGCCTCTGCAGGAGCCACCACCACGTCACAGGTAAGCAGGCTCCATTTACAGCAGGCTTTGTCTGTTGAGGAATGTCGATGTCAGGGTGACATTCCTGGGTCCTCTTCCTCTATCAGTTCAGCTCATCTTCCTTAATTACTTAATTAACAACTTAATCTGTGATGAAGTGCCAATTTGGATATACACACACACACACACACACACACACACACACATATATATATATATGTATATATGTATATGTATATATAAAACTTTTTATATTTTTAATGAACTCAAAGGATACATGATGCATTGATTTTGGCATTTGTTTAGTTGCATATTGGTATTGTTCATAAGTAATTGTTATTTGCCAATATTTCCTAGAGAAGATGGTGTGGGACGTGCCAGCCAGCACAAGAATGTGCTGCTCTCTCACGCAGACCCTCAGAGCCCTTCCTGCCGCAAGCTGGTCTCTCTCAGCTGTGCCTTTAGGTCCCCTATGTTCTTTCTGATCAAGAAGGAAACATTGAAATACACTGTATGTCAGCTGCTATGTGCGTGCATTAGATAAACATTTCTTTGGTACTAGTTTCATGGGAAAAAGTCCAAATGTTCTGGTTCTAATTATAAAACTGAAGTAAGCCGGGCGTGGTGCCACATGCCTGTAATCCCAGCACTTGGGAGGCAGAGGCAGGAGGATTTCTGAGTTTGAGGCCAGCCTGGTCTACAGAGTGAGTTCCAGGACAGCCAGGGCTACACAGAGAAACCCTGTTTCAAAGAAAAAACAAAAACAAAAAACAAAACAAATAAAACTGAAGTAATGTGCTTGTTCCTGCTTTTTAAACCGGGATATTAGATTTTTGTTTACTTATTACAGTCTCCAGGTTCTAGGACTCAACCTCTTAAGTTTCTGTCTTCAGACTTCCACCTTTATACCAACACTGAATGCAGTTTCAAATGGAACAGTGCGCAGGCAAAGGCAAGTGGATCTTTGGGTTTCAGGACAGCCATTACTATAGGAGAGAAATCCTGGACTTCTGATTTTGAAGCAGATTTAATTCTTTTGTTGTCATTGTTGTTTTGTTTTGGTTTTTGGTTTTTTGAGACAGGGTTTCTCTATGTAGCCCTGGCTGTCCTGGAACTCACTCTGTAGACCAGGCTGGCCTCAAACTCAGAGATCCGCCTACCTCTGCCTCCCAAGTACTGGCATTAAAAGTGAGCGCCTCCACCCTGCTGAAGTGGTTTTAATTCCTTGTCCTTTGTTCATGCACAGGTGATCACAGGGCCTCCGATCCGCCCTGGCATGACCGTGATTAGAACGCCACTCCAGCAGCCGGCACTGGGAAAGACAATCATTCGAACGCCAGTGGTGGTGCAGCCAGGTACTCTCCTGCGCATGTGCTGAGACTGCTTCAGCGTGGCCAGCCTCTCTGTGTGAGAGAATGCCGATTTGAATGAGTGCATGTGCATGGTGAGGTGGGGTCACAGGTAGATACTGTGAGTTCTCTCCCCTGAGAAAAACAGACAAAATAAATTCCAGTTAACTTACAGAATGAATAAACTCAACTACTAATAAACGTAAGCATAGCATTCACACATTAGAGAGAAGAGCAAACTCTTGTAAGTTACAAAGGCAGAGCCAGACTCTGAGTCAGTCAAATTAATGTAAGCTGCTTCAAACCACCATATTAAATGTCAAAGATTGACTAGGGCCTGGCATTTGATGGTAGATCTTCGGATCCTGACACCAAGGTGGGAAGACAGTTGATGAAGATAAAAAGATTGAGAGAAAAATCCAAAAACAGGGATGGCTCATCAAGTGAAGGACACATGGCTTGAATGTGCGGTTTAGTGATATTTCAGAGAGAACGTGCGTGCTCATGTAACTGACCAGAGCCGGACTCTTTTAGGTTTATTTCATTTCACATGTATGAGTGCTTTGATTGAATGAATGTTTCTGCATCACGTGCATGGCCGGTGCCTACTCAGGTGCATCCCTGGAGTTGGAGTTGTGCACAGTTGTGAGCCACCACGGGTTAGCTGGGCATTGAACTGGGACCCTCGACAAGAGGAGCTGTCCTCTTAGCCACAGGGCTGTTCCTGCACCACCAGGACTGGTCTCTTTTCTGTGTCCGCCAGTTATCAGTATCATGCTAAAATGGTAAATTCCCAAGCTGTAGTCCACAGGCCATGGTCCTGAGCCCCTGAAGCTCTCACAGTGAGTCTTGTGGGTCATCTGGAGTGAACGGATGGTCATAAGGGCAATAATGCAAAACCTTTGACAGTTATTATATCTTTCCTGAGTCGACCAGCTTAAGGACATCGTTCCCAAGAAAACATAAAATGCATGCAGCCCAAAAGACATTACAGTTGAGAATTTACCTCCAAAAGAATGTCTTGTTTCAAGACAGGGTCTCAGCTAGAGAGATGGCTGAGAGGTTAAGAGCCCTGACTGCTCTTCCAGGGTCCTGAGTTCAATTCCCAGCAACCACATGGTGGCTCATGACCATCTGTAATGGGATCTGATGTCCTCTTCTGGCATGTCTGAAGACAGCTACAGTGTACTCACGTATATAACATAAATAAGTCTTTTTTAAAAAAGAAAGAGGGGCTGGAGAGAGGGCTCAGCGGTTAAGAGCACTAACTGCTCTTCCAAAGATCCTCAGTTCAAATCCCAGCAACCACACAGCGGCTCACAACCATCTGTAACAAGATCTGATGCCCTCTTCTGGAGTCTCTGAAGACAGCTACAGTTTACTCACATATAATAAATAAATAAATCTTTAAAAAAAAAAAAAAGAAAAGAAAAAGATAAAAAGAAAGTCAAGACAGAGTCTCTCTATGTAGCTCCAGCAGCCCTAGAACTCACTGTGTTGACCAAGGTGGCCTTGAATTCACGGCGATCTGCCTGCTGTCTCCGAGTGCTGGGATTATAGGCATGAGCCACACTGCCTCTATTAACTCTATTAAAGTCTGTGGTCTGGCTGTGGTCCTATGTTTGAACTGCGTTCATCCAAAGTGTCAAACTGTCTTAGTATGCTAGCAGTGTGTGAATGATGGGTCTATCTTGTTGTTTGTGCAGGTGCACCCCAACAAGTGGTGACTCAGATCATCCGAGGGCAGCCTGTTTCCACTGCCATCTCTGCTTCAAGTACAGCTTCTTCAGCACCTGTGCAGAAGGGCGTAACTCCAGGAGCGGCGGCGGGGACTCTGCAGCCTCCAGCCCCACACAGCCCTCGTCCTCAGCAGGGGCAGGTGAAGCTGACCATGGCTCAGCTCACTCAGCTGACACAGGGCCACGTAAGTGACTTATTAGCCTTAATCTCGAGAGGAGCCTTATTTTTGCTGATGTTTACATTTGACCTTAGGTAAAATTTGAAGTATACCTACTGTAAGAAATGGCTGGTGGGACTAAAGATGGCTCAGAGGCTCAAGTCCTGGCTGCTCCTGCTGAGGATCCAGGTGCAGGTCCCAGCACCCACAACAACCTGCCACTCCTGTTTCAAGGGATCTGATGCCCCATTCTGATTTCCATGCACACCAGACCTGTACGTGGAGGACAGATATACATTCAGGCAAATGCTCACACAAAGAAATAAAAATCTTCTAAAATTATACAGAGAAGAAACAGCTGCCTCTTAGAGTTGAACTTATTATGGACAGCATAATGTCCAGCTCTTTAGACTCCTTGGGTTGGATGTTGTACCATGAAAGGGATAAGCCTTTCAATTACCAAAATGTTGGAGGCAGTTTTCATAGGAAAAGAAACCAAAGCACATTTTGAGGACATTGAACTGATCGCTTGTATCATTCTGTATTGTTGGCTAGTCTTTTCCTACCAAAACCCAAAGTTCCCAAAATTCTCTTGCTCATGGCCCTCACTGGCTGAATCATAGAATGGACTGCAAAGATCAGCGACAGCTCTGATACGCTGAATTGGGAGAGTTGGCTTATGTGCTGGAATAAAGTGGGCACAGTGCTGCCCAAGCACGCGAGCCTTGGGTCCGTCCCACACCACCCACGAAACAGACGGCCATGAGGGCTGGCCGGTGGCTCAGCAGCAGAGCGCATCCTTCCACAGCACCCACGTTCAGTGTCCGCACCCTTGTCAGTTGTAGCTTCCAATAACTCCATCTTCGGGGAGTGATACCATCTCTGAACTCCGTGAGCAGCTTCATACATGTGCAAAGATGCATACATGTGTACAGTTTGAAAGTTTAAAGCAGCTATTGTGGTACACATCTGTAGTTATCAAGCTAGGAGGGAGACAGGTGGGTCTTGGGAGCTCACTGTGCAGCCAGCATAGCAGACACGGTGAGCTCCACATGCAGTTGACTCTTGTCTTTTCAAATAAGGTGTAGAGCAGGCTAGAGAGACGGCTCCGACATGAGGAGTTAAGAAGATGCGGGCTCATCTCCAGCTTCCACACGATGACTCACAGAGCAGGGGACCCAGCTCCCTCTTCTGCTCCCAAGTGCTCGTGCACATACATGGAAATAATGAGTGAATATTAAAAAGAAATAAGGTGTTGAAAGGAAGACACCCTCCTCCCCTGACCTTGATGTGTGCCCTTGAATACACCATCTTCCTGTCTATACTGCCCAGTTCTGGGATCAGAGACAGTGGGCCCACTAATCACTTTGTTTTTTGTTTTTTGTTTTTATCTCCTTTTTGTCTCTTTTGAGACAGGGTCTCTTTGTGTTGCCCTGGAACTTGCTGTATAGACCAGGCTATTATTGAGTTTCCATTGATCTGCCTGCCTCTGTCTCCTAAAGCATGTGCCACCAATCCTACCTACTTTCTTTTTTCTTAACCTTTCTTTCTCTTTCCCTCCCTCCCTTCTGCTTCGATCAAAACAAAAATCTTGCAGATTCTATTTGTTTTTGCTTGTTTGCTTGGTTGGTTGGTTGGTTTTGTTTTGTTTTTTGAGACAGGGTTTCTCTGTGTAGCCCTAGCTGTCCTAGAACTTACTCTGTAGACCAGGCTGGCCTCAACTCAGAAATCTGCCTGCCTCTCCCTCCCAAGTGCTGGGATTACAGGCAGATTCTAAACAAGTGCTCCCCACTGGGCTTTTTTTAAAGCCCAGAACTGCCAACCATACACTCGGGAGGAGTGCTAGGAAGCTTGGGTTTTCCAAAACAGTGTGGGCGACAAAAGGATGCCCTGGTATAAGAACCATCCATTACCTAAGTAAAGTAATTTATAAATTGAGTTTCATGGAAAATAAAAACCCCAGAACTACAGATACAACTCAGTTGGTACAAATCTTACCTGGTATGTGCATGGTCCTGGATTCAATTGTTAGGGTAGCAGAAGTGGAGACCAGTCTCATACATGTAAAGTCTCAGCCACTCAAAAACTGGAACAGAATATATAGCAGGTAATTTAAGACCCGATTAAACTATAGAATGAGTTCAAAGCCAACTAGGGCAACTTAGTGAGACTTAGTGAGACTTCAAAATAAAAGGGCGCTTGGGTGTTGTTCAATGTTAGAGCGTGTTCCTAGCTCACACAAGCCTCTGAGTTGAACTTCTCACACAGAGAGATAAAGTAAAGCAGAATTGCACTCCAGTGTATGAAACACGCTGCAGTGAATATGGTCAAAATAAAAAAGCAATGTCCCCAACCATGGATCTCACCCAGAAAATATACCCAGCCGCAGATGCTACCAAAGCATGCAGAGAATTAGTAAGGGACTCAGAAGAGGCTCAGTGGGTAAAGCTCTTGCTACACTAGCCTGATGACTTGTTGGGATTTATAGAACCCTCAAAAGCTACAGTAGTTCAAAGACAGTCTCCAGAAGAGCATTGGCCAGCTGGCATTTGTAGCAGAGAAAATAGCAGCCCTCTCTCAAACAAATTGGCTGGCAAGGACTGGAATCTGAGGTTCTCACCTGAATTCTATGTGTAGGTAAACTGCCCCCCCTCCAGACACATGCACACTATAGATTTTTTTTTTTTTTAAATTAATGCACATCAATAAAAGCTAAGTCCAAGGCTGGGATCATGCCAGCTCATTGGTGGGAAGTTTGCCTGGCATGTGTGAGGCCATTCAGTCAGACTCCAGCAAAGTGTGCATGTAACATGTCCAGCAAAGTGCACATGTAACACGCCCATGAAAAGGAAGAAGCCAGGAGCAAAAAGATCACGTGAGCTTGAAGAAGAGGGAAGAAATTTAAGTGTTCAAAACTCAGAAAATCCTACTGGACCTTGAAGGAAATCTTTATTATAGCCATCTACCTAAGAGATTGGTCTAAACTGAATGTTCATCTGAAGGAAGAATTGCCTTCGTGGGGAAGGCTCTTGCATATCTAGCAAACTTGTAACCACGTGAGTTAAGCCACCTAGCAACCTTGATGCTGTGTGGGATTAAGTGTGCACGAGCAATTGGAGTGTCTCCTGTTGCTGTGAGTGACGGTGTGCACTGGAGCAGGTACAGCAGTAGGTTTGTAAGAAGCAGTAACTTAGAGCCCCCGAATGTCTGTGTGGTACTACTGACTACAGGCGGAAGTGAGCTAACTACAGCTGTACAGAAGGGGCTCACACTTAAAATGCTGCTGATTTTTTTGTTACTCTGTATTTTTTTTTAACTTTTATCTTATGTATATATTTATGTATACACTGTAGCTGTCTCCAGACATACCAGAAAAGGGCATCAGATCCCATTACAGATGGGAATTGAACTCATAACTTCTGGACAATCAGCCAGTGCTCTTAACCACTAAGCCATCTCTCCAGCCCCACAGTCAGGATTTAAAAGCAAGTACATACAGTACGGTTGCATATGTATAGGATTCAGAAACTGGCAAAACAAAGCATATTGCAATCATTATAAAGGTAGTAATAGTCTAAAGAGAATATTTAAGCCGTGAGGACAGCCCTTTCCTTTCCCTTTCCTCTAGGGAGAGGAATGCAGCCAGAGCACACAGCACATTCTTGAGCACAGGACAGTCCTCACAGCACTGTTTTGTAACTGTTACTTAAATCTGGCGTTTATATAGTTTTAGCTATACACAGAAAGTGTATTTTTTTAGGGAGAAAATACTATAGGAAGCAAGCCAGAGCTCATGGAGCCTGTGTAGACTTCTAGCATGGAGGGCTGTATATGCCTCCCAACTCTGTGCTTGCCTGACCACTAGGTTTTAAACAGACGTGCCTGTGCGTGTAGAACCCTGGGCTTTTGGTTCCCATTTTCTTTCTTTCTTTCTTTCTTTCTTTCTTTCTTTCTTTCTTTCTTTCTCTCTCCCTCTCTTTCTTTCTTTCTTTCTTTCTTTCTTTCTTTCTTTCTTTCTTCATTTTTTTGTTTTGTTTTGTTTTTTCGAGACAGGGTTTCTCTGTGTAGCCCTGGCTGTCCTGGAACTCACTCTGTAGACCAGGCTGGCCTCGAACTCAGAAATCCACCTGCCTCTGCCTCCCAAGTGCTGGGATTAAAGGCGTGCGCCACCACTGCCCAGCTTGGTTCCCATTTTCATAAGTCCTAGATCTTAGTGGCTCCCCTGACTCTTGTGTCTCAGATTCTGTTTCTGAACCGTGAAGAAACAGATTCAGTTTGGTGGTAGTGTGCCTTCCCAGTGGAAACCCTGATTCTGCCGTTGGGGAACAGTTAATGGAGTGCATAGGATGTTTTACATGTTCATAATGTGCACGAACAAACTCAAGCCCAGAGCTCACTCTTTTTAGCACCTTTAAGCAAGGGACTTTGTACTTTTGTGGTTCTGAGGATTGAGTTTAGGGCCATGAGGATTGTAGACTGGTTCTCTGCTGCAGAGACACTGTCCCAGCCCTTGGGTTTTTGAGCCAGGGGGGTTAATATGTGGGCCACTATACCTTGCTGCGTCTGAGTTTCCGAGAAGGAAGATTAGGAGTATGGGAAGATTGCTCTGCTAAGCCACTGAGTCTCGCTTTGTGAGCCTGCAGTGAGACTACATGTAAAGATGTTTGAAAAGTATGAGATGACATGAATAAAAGTTGTTTAAAGTAAGAACCAGGTGTGATGGCTCAAGTGTTGGTGAGTTCCAGGTTATCCTGGATACCAGTGAGAACCAAACTCACAAAGTTTAGTTAACTAGTTAATTGATTGATTGAAATTAGAGTTTTGACCTGAATATGATAGCTCTATATTCCCAACTTGGGAAGCAGGAGTGAGTTTTCCCCCAGGTTTCTTGCAGGTGAGAGTGCTTTACAGAGGTTTGATTTGAACACGGCATTTCCATGCTGTTTGCTTTTCCCACAGGGCGGCAACCAAGGTTTAACTGTAGTGATTCAAGGCCAAGGGCAGACTACTGGACAGTTGCAGTTGATACCTCAGGGGATGACGGTCCTTCCAGGCCCAGGGCAGCAGCTTATGCAAGCCGCAATGCCGAATGGCACTGTTCAGCGTTTCCTCTTTACCCCACTGTCAACATCAGCCACGGCCGCCAGCAGCAGCAGCAGCAGCAGCACCACTACCACTAATGCTACAGCAGCAGGTAGAAACGTTGGGTCTGCGCTCTGTCTCCAGCCAGCCTGACAGTGGCAGAGTCAGCCCCTGTGCTTCACCCCTCATTTCTAGATTCACTTCCCAATCAAAACAAAACTAATCAGAAGGTGGGAGGAACAGAACGATAGATGCCATGTCCCTGTGCCTGCGTCCCTGCTCCATCCTTGGGGTGCCCTGGAGATGAGGGCTCCTCAGGGACACCTGTGCTTGAGAGCTGCAGGTCTCCACCTCTTGGTCAGCCTCCTCCAGGCTCTCAGTGCCTGCAGCCGTGCCCTAGCAGAAGATGCAGGGAATGGTCCCAGCTCCTCGGCTGAGCAGCTGCCAAAACAGAGCGCACCTGAGTGCAAGGCTTACATCTGCTCTACTGAAATGCAGTGTGCCCAGTTCAGGAAGTTCTTTTGAGAGTCTGTTTTCATCGTAGTCCCCCATTCTCACATCCGGAAACCATTTTGTCTTTCTTTTTTACAGGCTCAGGGGAACAAAAACAGAGTAAATTATCTCCCCAGACCCAGGTACAGCCAGCCACAGGCCTGACACCAACTCAGTCATCCAGTGCAAGTCCTGCAGAAGGCCAGCCTCAGCCTGCAGTCCAGCCCCAGCCCCAGTCCCAGCCCCAGCCCTCAGCTCAGCCTGACGTCCAGACCCAGCCAGCTGTCTCATCCCATGTCCCTTCTGAAACACAGCCCTCCCAAGCACAGCCATCTAAACCCCTGGTTGCAACACAGTGTCAGCCTCAGAGCAGTGTACAAGGACAGTCTCCTGTTCGTGTCCAGAGCCCACCACTGACGCGAATACGTCCGTCAACTCCATCCCAAGTGACTCCTGGACAGCAACCCCAGGTTCAGACTTCAGCCTCACAGCCGATTCCAATTCCGCCCCCCACATCTCTGCAGGCACCTTCCCAAGGCCAGCCACAGTCACAGCCCCAGGTACAGTCTTCAATTCAAACTCTTTCATCAGGACAGACAGTAAATCAAGTTACTGTTCCATCCCCATCCGGTCCTCCGCTACAAACACAGCAGCCACAGCCCCAAGTCCTGGCTGTGCCTCAGCTCCAGCAAGTCCAGGTCCTCTCTCAGATCCAGTCACAGGTTGTGGCTCAGATACAGGCTCAGCAAGGTGTTGTGCCCCAGCAAATCAAACTGCAGTTGCCCATTCAAGTTCAGCCAAACAGTGCTGCGCAGAGCCAGCACACTCAGAGTGCGCTCCCAGTGCAGGCAGCCAGTGTGCAAGAGCAGTTGCAGAGGGTTCAGCAACTCAGGGATCAGCAGCACAAGAAGAAGCAGCAGATAGAAATTGAGCGTGAACACACCCTCCAAGCTTCTAACCAAAGTGAAATCATTCAGAAACAGGTAACGTTATTAAGTCAAAGCAGCATGTTCAGTAGTGTGAATTATTGTGCTGTGCAGTAGACTTAGTGATTTGGTTGTGTTAGGTTTCCTGAATGAGACAAGAGTCACTACTGGGTAACCTTAGAAGAGCAAAAAACGCTGCCGATTCTGGCTTGGGATTCCTCATTGGACATGTAGCATCAGTGCTTATTAGAAACCATGTTTCCCTGGTAGAAAACTGAGTGCTGAGCCCACCATCACAGTGTAGTGATTCATTCGAAGTCATTGATTTGCAAGTGTCATTCCTTCATTTGCCTATTGACTAAGCAAATTGTAGCAGACAGTTTATTTGCATTACTTGCCACACCTTTGTAAAAATGTCTTAAATCCAGGTGTTTGTCTGTAGTTCCATGTAAGGTGGCGTTGTATAGCAGGAGCATCCTGGAATGGTGTCTGGGTGCTTTAAGTCTCTTGAGACAGCCAGAGCTTTGCCAAAACAAGGCTGGTGACCTGTGGCCTTACTAAGGACAGTCCTGTCAGCACTAGGCAGAGGTCTTACTGAGCCTGGAGCACTGTTTGCCCCTGAGCTGTACTCGAGTTAAAGCTCGTCTCTTCTGGCTGCGTGGCATTGTTAGGACTAGATTCTGCCGTGCATGTGATGGTGAAGATGTACGTTAATATCTCTATAACTGAAGTGCTCTGACATGTTCAAAGCCCAGCTCTTGCATTGTTTGCACTGTAACCCAGGGTCTCTCCCACATCTGTGTATGGGGCAGGGCACCCTTCAAAGTCTATACATGGTGCTGGCATAGTGGTGAAGGCCTACAGAGTGCTGGGTGAAATCTGGGGCTCTGTTATGTACCATTTAATCCCAGACAACTTGGTTGATTTCTTTGTGTCTTGGTGATTGTTTGAAAAACTATCCTTTTATTTCAGTGTTAGTGTTGAGAATAAGCAGCATCAAGCTTGGCTTAGTTGAGTATTTGGTGCTTGGTGAGAGCCAGGGACCACCTAGCAGCTTTTATTCTAGTCGTATTAGTTAGCTGTCTCTCACCAGTTCGAACAGCATGTGTTGTAATTTGTTGCTGTATGCTAAATTACCTGTACCTGTTATCAAATGTGCATTTATGAATTTTCTGTTCTCAAGGTGGTGATGAAACATAACGCTGTAATAGAACATTTAAGACAGAAAAAGACCATGACTCCAGCTGAAAGAGAAGAAAATCAAAGGTAGGAGAGTCCCAGGCACACTTGAGAGTCTGCAAAGTTTGGCTTTGCTTCGGTCTTGCCCACGTTCAGTGCCAGGAGTAGCTCACAGCCCGTTGCTCTTTGAAAGTCTGCACTCAGTTTGCACACCATCTAGGGACGTAGACAGAGCGAGCCTTGCTTTTCAGGGTGGAGGAGACAGCGTTACAGAGGTTGTGTGTTTTTCTCTAGAATGATTGTCTGTAACCAGGTGATGAAGTATATTCTGGATAAGATAGATAAAGAAGAAAAGCAGGCGGCCAAGAAACGCAAGCGGGAGGAGAGTGTGGAACAGAAGCGGAGCAAGCAGAATGCCAGCAAGCTCTCTGCTCTGCTGTTCAAACACAAGGAGCAGCTGAAAGCCGAGATCCTGCGGAAGAGAGCGCTCCTGGACAAAGAGCTCCAGATCCAAGTGCAGGTGCGCCCGCCCCGCCCTGCCCCGCCCCGCACACTGCCTTCCCTCCATTCTCTCTCTCTTTCTTTTTTTTTTTTTTTTTTTTTTTTGGTTTTTAAAGACAGGGTTTCTCTGTGTAGTCCTGGCTGTCCTGGAACTCACTCTGTAGACCAGGCTGGGCTTGAACTCAGAAATCCGCCTGCCTCTGCCTCCCAAGTGCTGGGATTACAGGCGTGCGCCACCACCGTCTGGCGTAGTACAGACCTTTAATCCCAGCACTCAAGGGCAAAGGTACTTGGATCTCCCAGTTAAAGGACAGCCTTGTCTACAGAACAAGTTTCAGGACAGCTAGGTCTATATAGTGAGATTGTGTCTCAGAAAACAAACAAAAACATACAATTCAAATATGTTAAAATTTTAAATGCAAAACAGTAAACACAAAAATATTGATGAAAACCCACAACTGCTGTTTTTGAAATCTTGGAAGACAGCTCTTAAAATGGTTTGTCCTTTCTTTTTTTTTTAAATCTTTTTATAGACATCTACATAAAGCTGCCGTTGGATTATTTTAATCGGGACCTCTGTTTAGCCTAGGACTGGCCTCAAATTCCTTGGTCTCCTACTTCAGCCCCTTGAATGCTGGGATTGCAGGCCAGTACCTCCATGCCAGGGAAGGCTCTCCTTTAGAATCTGTAAAACTCCTGTCCTGGAGGTGCCAGGATCCATCTGTGAAGGCAGCCTCAGGCTGAGGAGTGCTCTCATCTTTGTGAGACAAGATGGATTAGCCTTTTACAGGGGTGGGTTTAGCTCAGTATAGCTCTGAGGTCAGGAGCACATTGGGAGTGTCTGTTGGGGAGAAGGGGCCTGCTTTAGTTAGGTTGAGATGTAAAGCAGCACTAACTGCAACAGGCAGTCAGCTACGTCAGCACAGGATGCGGCGAGGGTGTGGTCACTCAGCAGCTTTCTCCTGTTTTCCTTTGGGTTTTTTGTGACAGGGTTTCTCTATGTAGTCCTAGCTGTTCTGGAACTCCACGTGTGGACCAGGCTGGCCTTGAATTCACAAGAGAATCATACTGAGCCAGCAATCCTTTTGTGGTTGGTTGGTTGGGTGGGTGGGTGGGTGGGTTGGTTGGTTGGTTGGCTGGCTGGTTGGTTGGTTGGTTGGTTGGTTTGAGTTGGGTTGGGTTGAGTTGGGTTGGATTGGAGACAGGTCCCACCTCTGATTGTCTTAGAACTCAGTGGTTCTCAGTCTTCCCAATACTGTGACCCTTTAATATAGTTCCTTACTTTGCGGTAACCCCTAACCATAATATTATTTTTGTTGCTACTTCATAACTATAATCTTACTAACTACTGTTGTGAATCATAATGTAAATATTTGATATTCGACCCCTGTGAAAAGGGGTTGCAACCCACGGGTTGAGAATTACTGTACCATGTAGACCAGGCTGGCCTTGAACTCACAGAGATCCTCCAACTTCTGCCTCCCAAGTGCTGGGACTAAAGTTGTGTGCCAGAACACCTGGCTACTTTGGTTATTTTAAAGAAAAATATAGTTAACTGTACTCCAGAAAGTGTGTGTGTGTGTGTGTGTGTGTGTGTGTGTGTGTGTAAAAGAATGTCTGTGTGAGTTTGTGTTCATGTCCATCCAGGGCAGATAGATCCTGGTGGTCTGGGATCACTGGTTAGCTGCTGCATGTGCCTTTGTAGGTGTTCTGGTCATTGGACTCGGGCTTTGTCACAAGCAGTGCACTCACTGAACCATCTCATGAACCCAGGATTTCAAGTTATAGCCAAAGCTGTATAATGAAAATAGTGTTTTTTGAATGGGTTGCTTGTTGGGGGTGGGGTGGAGAGTTGTTTTGAGATAGGGTCTCAAGAAGACTAGGCTAGCCTAAAACTCATTGTGTTACAGAGAAAGGACTTTAACTTCTCTCTTTTTTTTTGTTTTTGTTTTTTGTTTGTTTGTTTGTTTTTCGAGACAGGGTTTCTCTGTGTAGTCCTGGCTGACCTGGAACTCACTCTGTAGACCAGGCTGGCCTCGAACTCAGAAATCCGCCTGCCTATGCCTCCCAAGTGCTGGGATTACAGGCATGCGCCACCACCCTGCTGGTTCTCCTGTTTTTGTCTCTTGAGTGCTGGGACTGCGAACTCAGTTTCTAACTGCGAACCCAGTTAGAAAGTAATGTATTCCAGCCTGGACTACAGAGTGAGTTCCAGGACAGCCAAGGATACACAGAGAAACCCTGTCTCGAAAAAACAAAAACAAAAACAAAAAAAAAGAAAGTAATATATTTTGTTGCCTCAGTCTCCTGTCTTAAATCTAAACAAAGCGTGGTAAACCTGGAAGATGTTCTTTTTCTGTTCACTGATGTAAGAACCAGGCAAATCTCTTGAGTTCAAAGATAGCCAGGACTGCACAGAGAAACCCTGTCTTGAAAAAACAAAAAACAGACAAAAAGAGCTATTTGGCAAGTGGAGGTAATGTCCAGGTCCTCACCAGGTTGCCCCATCACCTGGTGATCATTCATTTGTCTTCAATTGACCACAGGAAGAGTTGAAGAGAGACCTGAAAATGAAGCGGGAGAGGGAGATGGCACAGGCGGTGCAGGCCAATGCTGCCACAGTGCCCACACCCTCCGTGCCAGCGCCAGTGCCAGCGCCTGCACCGGCAGCCCCTCCAGCTCCTCCTCCTTCTCCGCCTCCCTCCACACACAGTCTGCCACCTGCAGGCCACCCTACAGCGCCACTGCCTGCCTCTTCCCAGAAGAGGAAGCGGGAGGAGGAGAAGGACTCTAGGTCCAAGAAGAAGAAGATGATCTCCACCACCTCCAAGGAAGCCAAGAAGGACACCAGGCTGTACTGCATCTGCAAGACGCCGTACGACGAGTCCAAGTACGTGGCCGCCCAGCTCAGTTGGTCAGGGAGCAGTAGGCAGCACCGGGGAGGGTGCGCAGGTGTGGGGCTGGGCTCCATCTGACGCGTGACATCAGGGCAGAAAGGGTGCTGGTCCATGTGCTCTCGGGTCTGCTTGTCCTCAGCCATGTCCTTTTCTGTCAAAAACAAGCTTGCTGTGGCCTCTTTGCTTTCCCAAAGCTCTTTGTAGAGTGGCTCCTGATCCACCAGCACTGCATCTTGCAGAAGGCTGTCGTCCGTCCCAGCTCTCCCTGGCCAGAGCCCAGAGTGCGGCCTAAAATGGGTGGCCCAGGGGGGGCACCGTCAGTTCCCTGTTTAAAAAAAAAAAGAAAAGAAAAGAAAGAAATTGCAAGTTAGTATTGTTAAATCTGCCTTTCCACTATCTGTAATCGAAAGAGAAAAACAAAACAAAACCATGAAGTATTCCTTTTAACCACTTCATGAATTTCACACTTTAAACCTGATGAGCATGGCAATTGGAAGCTGTTTTTGACAGTCATGACTTGTATTTATTTGGTGACATGAATGAGATTTTTAGAGATATTAGTCCATAAATATACTTTCTTGTTTTTCTTCTTTTTTTTTTTTAGTCATTACTATTATTCAGTGATGTATGTATTTACCTTCTGTCTGAGGTATGCAGATATAGGTCAGTGTTTGTAAGCTGCCGAGAGTCACAGTATCATTTCACAGTGCCAAACAGTTTAACTGTGCCTTTAAAAAAGAGAGTTAGAAATTCTTAGTGTCTGTGCATGTGGTTCTGTGGCGACCACTCCCTGGGTCCTAAGTCACCATCTATTTTTTAATGTCAGACATAGGCTCTGCTGGGAGACAAATTCGCTCCCCGCTGAGCTCAGCAGGGCGTGGCCATCTTCACGTCCATCCCTGTGTCCCTCATTGGTGATTATCCATTGTGTAAAGAGTGACACCCTATGACCTAATTTCCCCCTGTAGTCTGTACAATAAGTGTGCCTCACTTTAAGTAAAATGCCCTAGAGTATTCCTGAAACACAGGTGTCACCCCAAGGGCGGGGACTTTATATGAAGGTCAGTGTTGAGCTGACACGAGCAACGATGAAAGCTTCTTGGGATCCTGGCATGACTTAAACTGAGGCACGCGTGTGCTCCTGCTGTTGAAACTGCCCATGATTTTATAGCTATTCACTTTTTTTTTTTTTTTCTGGTTTTCCATTGACATTTCCACACAGCAGGTTCATTCACCCCCTGTAGTAGTGTTTGCTGACATCTCAGACCAAACCATCCTGGTTTGAGCATTGTGTTGCTAGCTTCTACCAGAAATTACTAAAAATTGGAAACTCAGGTCCTGAAGTTTCTTCCAGTGCACACAGCACCTTAAAGAGGCAACATTTAAAGTACCTCAACAGGTCCTCTCCTGAGTCAGGGAGCAGGTGTCACAGTTGAGAAGAAAGGGTCACTGGGAGCCGTTTGAAGCACCTCACTGTGTGTTCCTCCCTCACAGTCATGAGGCAGTCCCCTAGGTTAAAGTACCAAAGCCAGGCAGTGGTGGCGCACAGCTTTAATCCCAGCACTGGAGGGGGCAGAGGCAGGCGGATTTCTGAGTTTGAGGGCAGCCAGGGATACACAGAGAAACCCTGTCTCAAAAAGAAGGAAGGAAAAGAAAGAGAGAAAAGAAAGAGAGATTGAGAGAGAGGGGGAGGGGGGAGGGAAGGAGAGAGAGAGAACAGAGACAGCTTGGTGAAGGGAAGGAAGGTACCAGTGGCGGCTAGGCCAGCCTGGTTGTCTGTGGTTGACTCAGGCCTGAACAGCTCCTACGAGCAGGGCAGAGATCCTTTTCAGAGAGCTGCTGAGGCTTTTCCCCAGGACCCATGTCAGAGCCTGGGCTCCTCCCTCCTCCCTCGCACGCCCCCCTCGCCAGCTCTGTAACCAGGAATGACTACATACATGGACCTCTCCTAGTTTCCCTCCTAGCACGTGTCATTGTCCTCTCCACGGCCGGCCTGCATGCTCCTCTACTGTGACGTCTCCTTGGTGTTCGCGCTCTGCTTTTTCAGTTTGTGAGATACATTTTCAAACCTATCTAAGAAATAGCCCTAGTATTGAACTGGCTTCTATAGAATAGGTTTGACAGATGTAAGTCTTTGAGTCTTTGGCTTTGTTTCTGTGCCTGTTACAATTTCACACACATTCATTAAAAGGAAGCCATTACCATCTGTGTGTTGTTAATTTTTTTTTTTAATTCCAGTATGTTTTAAGACCCATATTTCACTAAACAGTGTGTTTGTTGAAGTGGATGTGAGTGACGACGTGTCCACCCTTGGCGCAGTGTCAGATGCTGTGTTTGCCACTGGTAGACTGGTGGCATTCAGGGTGTTTACTGACTCATGGCAGAAATTATCCTGTAAGAAGTGAATCAGGGTAGAGAAGACAGAGTTACATACCATGCAGCTCAAAATGACAACTACAGTGTCATTTTCATTGTGAATGCTTTTAGGTTCTATATTGGCTGTGATCTTTGTACTAACTGGTATCATGGAGAATGTGTTGGCATCACAGAAAAGGAGGCTAAGAAAATGGATGTGTACATCTGTAATGATTGTAAGCGGGCACAAGAGGGCAGCAGTGAGGAATTGTACTGTATCTGCAGGACACCTTATGATGAGTCACAGTGAGTTGATAAGAGCATCTGTTTGACAATTCAGGAAGCCGCATTGCTCAATTGGTCACTTACCTAAAAATGAAAAGCAGGGCCTCTCTGCTGTGTCTATACACCTACATTACAAAGCCTTTCCGATTTTCTCCTCTTTTCCCTCTTTCCCTCTCCTTCAAAATGTATGTCGCTTCCTAGTGAATGATTGAGTTGCATTGGGGGAAATGGGTTATAAATGGTAGATTTGATTCTTTAATATGTCACAAAGTAATGTGAGGAAAACAGCCAGTGTGTCTGAAGCGGTGCTCTGTACAGCTAGAGACGCACCCTTTGGGAAGAGCTGGGACTGTTACTAACTCACCGATTTTGAACACTCATTTAATATGGGACTAGTTGAAAGATGTTTGGGGTCTTGTTTTGAGCTTTAAAATCAATCAAATGTTTCACACTTTTCTTCAGATTGGTTCCCCATTAGCACATAGTACTTTTTAATACATTTACAACTGTTCTTACCATCTAAAGTACTTGGTTAATACGTTGGGATGTCACTCTCAGGAGTAGTAAAACAACCATAATGCTAAAATTACCTTATACCCCAGGGGCTAGCCTGTGTTCAGTTGCATGATGGGTAAAAGCAAAGTCTGAGCAGAAGCAGCCAGTCCGTCGGCCTCACATTTCCATTTTGGATCTTGCAGATTTTATATTGGCTGTGACCGGTGTCAGAACTGGTACCACGGGCGCTGTGTTGGCATCCTGCAGAGCGAGGCGGAGCTCATTGATGAGTATGTCTGTCCGCAGTGCCAGTCAACCGAGGACGCCATGACAGTGCTCACACCACTCACAGAGAAGGACTATGAGGGCTTGAAGCGAGTGCTGCGCTCCTTACAGGTGAGCGGCTGCCCAGTCTCCAGGGAGCACACTTCGGGCCACCCCCCCCCCAAGAGGCTGGACAAAGCACACTTTTGCGCGTGCTGGTGACGCAGAGGTTACTGAAGGTGTCACCTGCACTGCTTTCACTTCAGTTTTACTCTTGAAGCTCTTGAAGAAAACTGTATCACATAGGCATAGATGAAAAAGCCGCTTGATTCAAGACTGGTTATTTTCTCACTAGAAATGAAAGAATAGGGAAGATTGGGAGTATTGGAGATGAGTGTCAAGATAGGACGTTATGTTGAATCTGTGCTATTGCCAGTCGCAGAGTCAGGAGAGCTGGAAGGGAAACCCCAGTCAGTGCCTGCAGAGTGCTGCTCACCGTCCACCTCTGCACCGCAGTGCCCAGCAGGGAGGGCACCCAGCGTGCCCAAGGGGTTGCCGTACCAGCGTCCTGCCGCTGGCGGCCTATCACAGGGGACCCCTCCTGCTGGGGCCCTCTCCTGTCACCAAGGCCTCAGAGCTACCTTGGAGGATTGTAACGATAAATCATGCTCACTTAAGAAAATCTGTGACTATCACCCAAGTCACCTTACATGGACAATTTCACTTCGGATGTAAAGCTCACTTGAATTTTCAAGGTTTATTGATCCAGTGAGGCAGCTGAATAACGGCAATGCATATATTATATAAAATATATACATGCATATATACATATATATGCACAAACTCTGTGGAACAATACACAAACATGTAAGAGTGTGTGAGTGTGTGAGTGAGTCTTTCTTTCTTAGTGCTTCCACTGACAGCCGTGATACACTTGTTCTCTGTTGTAGGCCCATAAGATGGCATGGCCTTTCCTTGAACCGGTAGATCCCAATGATGCACCAGATTATTATGGTGTTATTAAAGAACCAATGGGTAAGTGCTTGAACTAAATAGGAAGACGAGTTTCCCACGTGTTGGGCGATGCTCTATCATCCATGAAGCTGATGAGAGTATCTTAGACGTGCAGGCACCAGTGTGACTGTGTTGGTCACTTTGGATGCTTACTTGAAGTGTCTTTTGAAGCTGGGTTTCCTAAGTGCTATTAGTCTAGGCTGGCTCAGCCCTGGAGTACACCTCCCAAGTGCTGAGGCTAGAGGAAGGTGCCACCATCTGGGAATATCTATTAAAGTTACATGTGCGTGCCTGTGAGCCAGTAGTTTAGCACAGGGACACATGTCTATTCCTCAGCAGTGCTTGTCATGGCCAAACCGGAATTGAACAAGCTGTCGGCCCAGGAGCCTCCGCACCAGACCGTGTACAAGCAGAGAGCTGTGAGTGCAGTCAGCGAAGCCAGCCTGATGCACAAGCAGCCCCAGCAGCTGGAGGTGGAGCTCCTCTCTTCCCCAGGAGAGAAAACACTAGCAGCACAGCTATCGCTGAGGTGCCGAGAGGGCAGCTACATGAGGCCGCATTTCAGAAACTGGGCCAGCTGGGGGAGTGCCAAAACTAACGCGAAAACACTTCCAAACGCGGGAAGCAGTCCCATTAGCTGATAGGAGAATTGTATTTTTAAAGCCAGCAAAGCATTCTTAAAGAGGAGAGAACATAGAGAAGGCGGAAAGGAAAACTCAGTTAGAGCCATCTGAGGGCTGGACAGTAGCCCCGCGGTAGCGGCGCCTTACACACTTGAGACCCAGGATAGTCGATGCGTTGGTCTCTTCAGAATAATGATTCTGATGACTTGGTGTGGTCTAGAAGTCGAGTTTCCTGGATCTGTGGAGATGACCTAACAGGTAGGACAGCCGGCGGTTCTACCCGCAGACCAGCCTTCACTTCCCAGCACCCAGATAGATACATGGTGGTTATCATCGTCTGTAACACAAAGGATCTGACTCCTTTCTCCCCGCTGCCTCCTGCTCAGTAGACATTCATGGTATTTAAGAAAAGGGATATTTCTTAATTTATTAGCCAACTTCAACTTTTTAAATGACTTCTGTCTGGTGACGTTTGGGACAGACTTGGTTCTGTAGTCCAGCCTGGCCTTCACTTCACTCCAGCAATCCCCATCCACATCGCAGTGCACTGGCTTCACGGGGGTGGGCCACCACTCCTCACCTTTTCAAAGAGCTAGGGTACTTTCCTGTCTTCCCCTTGGGTGCTAGGATTATTGGTATCCACCATTCCCAGACACAGTTGTATATGTACTAAAAGTTCATAAATGTGCATAAAAATGTCTACATAGTAGGAGGCAGAGGCAGGTGGACCTCTGACTTTGAAGCCAGCCTGGTCTACAGAGTAAATTCCAGGACAGCCAGGGCCACACAGAGAAACTGTGTCTCAAAAACAAACAAAACTGGCAGGTTAGCCTGGTGGTGGTGGCGCATACCTTTAATCCCAGCACTTGGGAGGCAGAGACAGGTGGATTTCTGAGTTCGAGGCCAGCCTGGTCTACAGAGTGAGTTCCAGGACAGCCAACGCTACACAGAGAAACCCTGTCTCGAAAAACAAAACAAAACAAAAACCTGGTGGCTCACCTTGCAGCAGGTAGCACAGGGTTACTAAGGTCCTGGCTCTGCTGCTGTATTCAGAACTCTGAGTAGTAATTAACCTTAGTGTGCATAGTTATTTGTGTTTGTTATTTCAGTCTGCTTTTCAAAATAGAGTTTCTGCTGGGCATGGTGGTGCATTGCTTTAATCCCAGCACTTGGTAGAGCTCTGTGAGTTCTAGACCAGCCTGGTCTACAGAGTGAGTTCTAGGATAGCCAGAGCTACATAGAGAGACCTTGTCTCTCAGAACAAAGAAACGACAAAACAAAACAATAAAAAATTACTTTGGCATGGTTTTCTTTACTGTAAAGCAGTTGAATGAATAGGTCTTGTTCTGAGTAGTTAACTAAAGATGAAAGAGCCTTCTTGGCAGCAGCCAGGATTACTGTCTTAGAACCCAGATCGGGGCGTGCCTCATGAATGGCAAGCCAGCCTCCAGACGCAGAGTAGCATCTCAGAAACCCATGTTGAGTTCATGAGAGCCGCAGACCATAATCACATGGGGAAAACCTTAAAGCTTTGAAAATATTTTGTTTTGTGTTTTTAAGACCTTGCCACCATGGAAGAAAGAATACAAAAACGGTATTATGAGAAGCTGACAGAGTTCGTGGCGGATATGACCAAAATTTTTGATAATTGCCGTTACTACAATCCCAGTGACTCCCCTTTTTACCAGTGTGCAGAAGTTCTTGAATCATTCTTTGTACAGAAACTAAAAGGATTCAAGGCCAGCAGGTAAGCACAGTTCTCAGTGTCCTAAACTGTCACTCTTCAAACTCATACTGTCCTCATGAAGGATCGGCCGGTGGGGTATTGATAGTAAGTTGTTCTTCACATAAAAGATACTTGGTCAAGTGCTGCTCATGGCGTCTGTCTGCAGGCCTGGGGTGTGCGGGAGAGCTCCCGCTCTGCTCTCCTCAGCACCCAGGGCAGCTCTAGCATGAGGGCTTGCATGCTCTCCTGAGTTATTTAGGCTGTAGCTTAGAAATCATCAAATTCTGGGGTTTTTTTTAGGTGTTTTTCTAGACTGTAAGTCCTCAGTTTTTCTAACCATAAAAACATCGGGCACCTCCGCATGATCTCTCGTTACTGTGACCCTCATTCCCTTCTGTTTCTCAGCTTCAGCTCCCATCTCAAGCCCAGTTTTTCCTCCTGTGGAGCTTGGTGCCTCTCCGGAGGTAGCAGCTCTATCAGTGCTCTGTTTTGTAGCCTTAAGGATCATTATTCACCATCTCCACATCCACCCGCTCAGTCAGCCCTAGATGCTCAGTCGGATCACATAGACCTTGATGTGCTGGGGACCTGGGCCTCTTCGCATCATTTAAGATTCCATACTGAGTATTAGAAGCAGTGTTGTGAGCCCAGGTGAGGCTCGGGGCAGCACCAGCATGTGCTCGGGGCGGGGTGCACGCTCCGGCACAGTATTCTGTCTCATACTCCCCCTCTGAGCAAAGTCTTCGGTCTGTTTTGTATTTCTTCTCCCATAGCAAGAGTTGTATTTTAGACACAGTGTAGGAACACACATAGTCAGGTTTTTTAAAGATAAGCTCATAGTAGTCAAGAGCACACTGAAATCTCATCAGCAGTGGGACAGATCAATTCACGAGGCCAGTGCAGACCTAATCCCAGAGAACTTCACAGATGATAGATAATTCCAAAGTTTAATAGAAAACCAGAGAACAGCAACCTAAGATCCTCGTATCTGTGTTGGAGGTAGGGCTGGCATCTAGCACATGGAAGCCAAAGAGGCTGCATGCCTTACTACAGTGGGCGGGCCAGCCTCTGCTGATAAAGAATGAACTATTCCCAGAAAGTCACTCGGTACACTAAAAAACTCATTCTTCATCTAAAGCAAGAGTGTCTGGAACTCACAAGCAGAGAAGTAGCGGCCTGTCATTTAGCTCTAGACCCGTCACAGTACCTGCCATGCGGACACCCAGTCTGTAACCTGTTCTTCTGAAGATTAGCTGATACCCACGGACAGCCTGCAGGAGAGCCTGCCTCGGCAAGGGAGAGGTCCAGGGTGGACCAGAAAAGTAGAGGCCAGAAAGAACAAGAACCTTTTTACAGACAACATGCCCCTGAGTGTCCCAAGAGACTGTCAAGTGCACTGTGTCTGCATCCCGGGAACATGTTACTAATAAGCAATACCTCACTAAGGTAGAAAGATCAGGAAAGGAAAAACTGTAAGCACTGAACGTTTATATCATGAAAGTCATTTCTGGGCCTGGTCAGAGTGGAGAAGACATTATGAAAAGGTCACTGTCAGAAAGTGTGCCGTGCAGGGCCATCGGCACCGGGTCCCACCAGTGCGGGGAGCCCTCCGTGCTGCCATGAGGCTGCTGAGTGGAGAGGCAGCCTCCACTCTACAGCTCTCTCCTGTGGAGAGAGGGCACTGAGCAGCCGGCCAAGGCAGGGGAACCAAGCACCACACAGACCCAAGTGCCAAGGCTGAAAGAAAAGAGGCTTCCGGAAGGAAGGTGGGACAGACACCTAGGAGGAGCGGGGACTGGACTGATGGCCAGTCTGCGTGGAAGGAGAGACTACATCCCAGTTCTTCAGGAAACATGGTTGGCAGCTTACGTGTGTACAGATGTAAAACAGATCAGAGTGAGCGCGGGACACTTCAATGATGCACAGAAAGGGCCTTCAGGAGTTACGGTGCATGCTCTAGTAGATAAACCTTGGGTGGGTGGCCTGGCAGCTCCTCCCTTGCTAGCACACATCTGTAATCTCAGCTACAGAGCGAGACCTTGTCTCAAAAAGCAAACAAGGAGGGAAAAAAAGGAAAGAAACAGGCCTTTGGTCCAAGAAACAGGCATTCCCAGCAACTGAGAATGGATAAAACCTAAAGGACATTTATAGAACTAGTGTGTGCAACAAGTGTCCAGGTCAGAAGACAGTAAGGTATGCCCAAGATAGCCATGCCCGGGAAAAGAAAGGGGTTCACCCTTAGATAATATGCCAGAGTCCAGAAAGCCTAACACTGGGAACTTACAGAAAATACTAAGTGAGCATAAGAACACCCTTTCTCAGGAATGCCTAGGTGCTGCAGAGAAAGGGCTTTGGCTTCTCAGAGCAGCCTGAGGAGGTACTGAAGACACACCTGCACAGTCCTAAGAAATAAAGGGGCTCAAAGAGGGGAGCAGGGGTGGTCTGGTGAGTCAAACAAGCACAGTTGATGAGAAAGAGCCCTGAGGAAGTGCCGCTGTGACAGAAGGAGGGGATGTCAGTGCCTCAGGCCCCTTCACAAGAATGCCTTCCCACCACGCCTTGCGCAGCCAGTCCTCTGATCAGATTTTTAAAACTTGGAAAACCTGGGTGCTTTGAGTGTAGGCAGAATCCCAAGTGGGGGGCGGGGAGAAGAAAAGGCAGCCCTGGAGCTTGTAACAAAGAGTGTGTGTGTGTGTGTGTGTGTGTGTGTGTGTGTGTGAGAGAGAGAGAGAGAGAGAGAGAGAGAGAGAGAGAGAGAGAGAGAGAGAGATCAAAATCAAACCCAGGGCTTCACTTGGTAACACTGGCCTCCAAGAGTAAGGTACCACCTCTTGTCAACAAGTTTCCTGTGGCTCTCGGTATAGTATAGCCTTGGTGTGTATGACGACCACCAGAGCTGAATTTGGAAGCTGGCTCAGCTGTGTCCCAGTACATTCGGTGTGACGCGTTTCCAAGAGCTACGTTCTCTCTCTGGTTAAGGCTAGTGTAGCACAGGTGACCCTTGAGCCCTCCTCCGGTCTCGCAGTCATCCTGGCCACACCTCCATTTTAATTTTTGATCTCCAAGATTGTGTGCACATTATTCTCATGCCTTTGTTCTGATTCATCATTTATACCATCCGTGTTCTTTCTTTTCTTACAGATTGTGATATCTTTAGTCTGAATTTTTAACTGGAATCAGAACTGGATGTTGGGGTCATTGTTTATTGTATCACGTGATTGCCTAATTCAAAATCCCCCTCCCAAAAGTTGAAAGTAGCTAATATAATTTTTTAATGTTAAATACAGATGTGTAGATACATAAAAGTTTTATTCTGGCAGCCGTGTTGGACAATGTTTAAAGAATTGTGAGTGCCCAGGATGTTGTCCTTCCTTCCCGCTTTGCAATAGAAAGTGCTGAGTCGGGCCTGCTCCCCTCCAGTAGTGTGGTTACTAAGAGAATAAAGCTGTGAAGGAAGGAGGAAGACTTTCTGGACCTGAACAGAAACTGCAGTGTTAATATTACCATTGACTGATAGAGCTCCCCTCCGCAGTGTTGTAAATAGACAGGCACACACCTTTTACTACAGTAATGCTTCTGTAAATGTCTTATTTGTCCCATTTGTTGAAAATGGTATGATCTTAATAAACGATATATATTCGCTTATATATACATATATTTTTAAACATTGGCTTTTTCCAGTGAGCTACCATGTTTACTACTGTACAGTGAAAAGTTTTATACTATAGTTTAAAGATTTCTTAAATGTTAACTTTCTTCTATTTGCTTGCCAAGGATGAGGGAGAGACGGCTGCTCCCCCAGGCTGGCCTTGGCATCCACACAGTCTCCTTGCTTCACAAACGAAGGGTGCTTAATTGTCCCCTTTTCTCTGTATTCTGTAGGTCTCATAACAACAAGCTGCAATCTACAGCTCCTTAGAACTCAGCGTGTCACCTAAGCTAGACACAGCAGCTCTGGCGCTCTGAACTATTTAAATTAAAGTGCCAGGTGTTCTCAGTCAGGCTATCCTGACAGGACCGTAACCTCCTTCATATTGGTCACAACAGTCCAGTTGTATTCTTGGCCAATTTTGTCCAACGGACAAAGGAAAAGCAAAGTCAACGGCACCGTTGTCTTGTCGAGAGCAAATGGCTTTACTATTGTGGCAGAAGCAGGAAACTTTGTTTATTGAAAAAAAAAAAAGAAAAAGCAAGAAAAAAAAAAGATGCTATGGGGTCAAGTGTCACTCCGTGGAAATGCCACATCTGCTCTTCAGTGAAGAAGCTGTTTAGAGTCTCACAGAAAACTTTTTGACTGTATTTATTTATTGTTGCAAAAAAAAAAAAGAAAAAGAAAAAAAGACGCTTTTTTATTGCTGCCCTCATTTGTGAGCTAATTATTTTTTCTTATAAGAATCCAGCCCTGGTTCCGTGTATCACCCTGTATCCTATCATGATTCCTTAGGTGAAGTACAAGGCGACCTCTAGGTGTCTTTTCTTTCTATGAAAGGAGCTGCTATGTACACATGTGCACACACAACTGGGAATCAACAATGAGTTTATTGTTCACGGGAGACACAAGTGAAGCTTGCAGAAAGGTTGGGCTAAGTGGTCCTGGACTACAGACTCCGCGGCCTTGAGCCCACCAGTACAAATTGTCATTTACTCCGCACCAGGCGAAATGAGCAAAGTCTATTTGAAGGTATCTTGTTTGTAAACATTGTCAGATTCTAATTTTTTTCTTTTTGTATTAAAATTCAACTATGGATGTATATGAATCGAAATAAATGGAGATAATTTTTCTCCCACAGATGGAGGTCTCTTTGAATGTGCGCTGTGGTCACCTGTAAGCCTTTGTGGGGGCAGGGCGGGGGAGAGCAGGAATGACAAGCAGAGGCCCTTCCTTTCCTAAGTCCCTTGTCACCACATCAGAGAAAATCTCCAGGGAGCTGGCCCTGTGACAGCGGGGAATCTGACAGTACAAGTTGCCTTCACTCCCTGTCCCCTAACTGCAGGCAGCTCCCTGGGGGGGACGAAGGGTGTTTGCTGCCTGGGCTCCTTGGGGTTTTGTTCGTTGCAGTAGAGCAGGGTAGAGGATAGCAGACAGGCTCGCCTCGCATGTCCCTCCCCTTGGAGCTGCTTGCTGTGTTGTATGAACCAGCCAGAACTGAATCAGGCCGCCTCGCAGGTGTTCTCCTAGATTTTGCACTAGTCCACATTAGCCTTGTCCTGCTGGGTTCTAGAATCTACCTAGTTTTTGTTTTTTAAAAGCCTTCTCTGTGCATTTGGTATCGCCCTGCTATGCAAAGCCTTCCCCAGCCCATAGTTTCTGGAAAGGAGACTGTGGCAGCAGTTGGCAGTTCTTTCTTATGACAGGCTCAGGTGTACAGGTCCCTTGGGGTTCGCTCACATGCTCTATTGAAGCCGACTCCCTCTGTACATAAAAATGTCACTTTAGCCTATGCTTACAGCTAAAGAGACTTAACTGCTCAATATGGTAACAAAGTTTTTGCTTAAACTATTAAGGTGGAAGTAGTTAAATTCAGGCTATTTTGTCCTTTTACCAAAAAAAAAAAAAAAGTTCCACATTGTAAGCACTGTGCTGATGCAAGAATTCTACATCCTAATGATACAGAGCGCTTCTGCGTCTCCCCACATCCGGCACTCCTGTTCTGTCTGGTCATATATCTAAGCATATATGGGCTTAACCTCTCAAGCTTGTTGCAGCAAGAGCTTTCCTACCTGTAGGCAATAGATTGCTATGTTTTTAACAAATTGTAGCAAATTCTAAATAATCCTTTTTGTACGTAATAGGACATTTCATCCTAAAAAAAATAAAGTAATGTTTTTGACATTGGATTCTGTGCAGTTTCTAATGAAACAGTGGCTGGCTGGGTCAATGGTTGCTATATTTTCTGAAGCTGTTGGCATTGCCAAGTTGTACAGAAAGTGGGGTGGGTATGGGCTGTGGATTTCTGAGACCAGGAAGATGTTAATTTCTTATTTGTGTACTTAATGGTATAAACACTTTTGCAATTTCTATCACCATATAAAGACATTTTATAATTTTATCAGACTATAGAGTTTTAGTCTTTCAAAAGGAATTTTTGAAAAACGTACATTATTTCAAAAGCTGCTTTTCTACAAATCTCATTTGACATACTTCTGCTACTAAATAAAAGCATTCAGCTGTCTGCTTCGACGGACCAAGCAGTCGGATGCGCATTTGTGATATGGGTAGGGATCAGGTTCTGTGCCTATACGTTGTATTTCTTTGCTTTGACAGATTTCTTTGGCTAAACATATTTTTTAGCATTTCCTGTGCTCATCTCCAAATTCACAATTTAAGACCATTTCTTAAGAGATATTTTCATAGTAGCGCTAAGGCTTTTTTCTCCTGTGCAAATTCTTCAGGGTTTGTATTTAGCGTCCTATGCTAGGTCAAAGAAATTGCGATCTTTTGGAGATGTTTTCTACAGTTAAAAAAAAAAAAAAATTACCTTTTTCTATTTGGAGTGGCCTAGAGTGCTGTGTAGGGACCCTGACAATGTGCTGCTGTTTGTAACCCTTCCTCTTAAGCTCTGCAAATAAAACTTCTTTCCCTGTCTCCGTCCATCTGTGTCAGGTCGGATCTCGCGGTTCTGCTGTAGGAGCCAGCCTGGTGGCTGTATGCTCAGAATGACTGATGTCCCTTACCTGTGTTTGCTGCTGTTGTTGTGTTATTTATTTTTATGGGTGAGTGTTTTACCCGAGTGTATGTGTGTGCACCATGTGTGTGCCCAAAAGTCCTTGGGAGGTCAGAAGGGAACGCTGGACCCTTTGGAAATGGAGTTAGTATACTTACTTAACGACACTGTGACCGCTGGAAACTGAACCCAGGTCCTCTGCAAGAGCGGTTAGTGATTTTTAACTGCTGAGCCGTCTCTCCAGCCCCTAGAATCCACTCTTTTCTTGGTTGGGACAGGTTTCCAGGCAGTGTCTTTAACTTGGAGTGCTGTTCTTTCCTGAACAAAGTAATGGCTGATGGGGGGGCTGGGGGTGGGGTGGTATAAAGAACACTGGGAAGGGAAGCCGTGACATCTGCAGCAGTTTGAGGAGTTTTAGGTACACAGAATGAGCTTCTGAAAACAACACACCCCTTGATCCAACGAGAACCAAATTTCAGCTAACACAGTGCTGTGTTTACAGACTAGAAGAGACCATGCACAAGTCAAGAGGGTGCCCTGAAAGTGGCAGGCAAGAAGCCTTGCACATACATTCAGATGATTTCAGAAGAACATTGCAGAATGCCATAGGAGAGTCCAGAGACAGTTTTTAAAGCTAGTATTCCACCACGGGGGACAGGGGGTTGCCTTACGGACCTTTTCCTACCAAAGGAAAAAACGTGTCCTTTTCCCTCCTTGAAGTCACAGCTTTATTTGAAGGACAGATGCTGTTGGATTCCTCTCGAAGGCGACCGAGCGTTTTCCTGCTGAAGGACTGTTGTGTGTGTGCACAGCACAAAGGGCCGGCCCCTTCAGTCTTTTGCAGCACTGACCCATGAAAAGGGTGGGAGGAGAGTTAGGGGACTGGGGGGGGCATTAGAGACAACAATGATTTACTCATTACATTTTTCTATAAAATTAGAAATTATAGCCGGGCGGTGGTGGCTCACGCCTTTAATCCCAGCACTTGGGAGGCAGAGGCAGGCGGATTTCTGAGTTCGAGGCTGGCCTGGTCTACAGAGTAAGTTCCAGGACAACCAGAGCTACACAGAGAGAAACTGTCTCAAAAAAACAAACAAAAAAAAAAAAAATTAGAAATTACAGCCAAGGTCCTGTGTGAACACTGGGGGTGGGGGGAGGGGATTCTTCCTGCCTTTTTGCTAGCCTGGAATGGCCAGGTTCTTTTCGGTCTCCTTTCGCAGCCTCTAGCTGGTGGCTGAGGGACCTTGACTAAGCCTCACTAGCCTTACCTTGCAGATCCAACCTTGAATGATGGTTTCATCCAGGCACTGTCTGCCACAAGTGGCCTGACCTCAGACACTCAGAGGTATTGAACCTGAGGGTCTAGGGTTCGTCTTCAGAGAGGTGGGGGGGGGGGGCAGGTGCCCCTAAGGGAGCCAGAAGAGGGTGTGAGGTGCCCTAGAGGTACAGGGAGGGGAGAGCTGCTTGGCGTGGATGCTGGGAATTGGACTCTAGTCGGGACAAAAGGAGCAGGCAGGGATCGTAACAACTCAAGCCCCCATTACCTCTTTCTGGAACAGGGTCTGTGTAGCCCAGGCTGGCCTTACCTGTGTAACCAAGGATGACTTTGGTCATCCTCTACCTCCTGAGTGCTGGCATTACAGGTTTAAACTATCATACTTATTAGCGTTCCAAAGAGAAAATAAAGAATTTAGACAGGTTTCATCTTTGGAAATTTTTTCTCAAAGACCTTAAACTGGGGATTTGTGATCCAGTTACAGAGAGCCTGCAGGGCCCTTTGTTCATCCCAGAGCCAGTCTGGCTTCCAGAGCAAGGGCCAGCCAACAGCTGCATGTGACTTTTTTCTCAAACCAAAAGATAACAAAAAACAAAACAAAACAAACAAACAAACAAAAAAACCCAACACCTTAGTAGTAATGCTTTACCACAAAATAGAATCTCTCAGCTTTATCTGCTAATGTGTTCCTTGTCTACAGCCAAAGAGGCAACAGTCACCATACTGCACAGGGCTCCACCACCACTCCCCTTCCCCAAGAGAGACACAGGCTCTTCTGGAACTCAGAGATCCATCTGCCGCTGCCTCTCAGCCCCTGGGATTAAAGATGTGTTCCACTTCACCCAGCGTCTTGTTTGAGACTGTCTCATGTAGCTTAGGTTAGCCTTGAACTCTTGACACACACACCACCAGACTCCCAAGCACATCACTGTGCCTGACTACGCACTTGTCCTAAGCTAGCGCTGCTTCCATCCCAGTCAGCTCGTGCTCCTGTTTGCTTTGACAGCCTGCACCCACGCCTTTCTCCCCAAGGCTCTGACTGGCCTGCAACTCACAAATACCCACCTGCCTCTACCTCACCAGGCCTGCGATCGAAGGGCCATGCGTTCCTAGTGTCTATTCACAGCACTTGAGATGAACCGAAATACGGCTTGCTCCTCTGAAAGGAAAATAAGTATGTCCTTGCCTACTCCAGTATAAGATCATTAAGCTAGTAATTGAAGATTTTCCACACAAAACAGACTGGCCCGTGGGCTGTCACTAGCGCACACCGCGCCCTAGGTTCTGAAAGTTTGAGAAAGGCCGGTTCTCAAATCCTTAGGGTCACCGAAGCAAAGACAAAGCAAAGCCAGGCGCTTTCACATTTTATGGCAAGATTTACTGCTTTACAAACACCATCATAACTAGGTCTTAACATAAAAATGACGTCAGATACACCAGAAAACGTGTTTGGAATGGGTTTGGCACAAAAGTTATCAGGAGCAAGGGGGCGTGGTAATACACAGGGGCTTGGGTTTTGGTACATCAGGAACACCCGCGAATGAAGTTTTGCTTGAATTAGCCCTTGAAATGTAATAGTTTTTGAACTTGGCTTTTGTTTGTTCTACATGACATTTCATATGTAAATGACTAGGATGCTTACTCTGGTGTGTGGAATTTAAAACTCGATGCTTTAAATACAAAATCTGGCTTGACACATGATAGCTACTATTCAAAGTTGTGTATTTAAATTCGAGAAATGTTTTGTGAACTGTCTCCACTGGGGAAATGTATTAAATTAAAATAACTTAAGAACAGCAAAAGTGGTGTGATCTGTTGGCCTGCGGGGTCTAGTGTCTGGGTTGCGCGCATTTACTGCCCGTCTAGAACTTTCCCACTGAGTTCTGGAGCACACCTGTCTGTCGGCACTTTGTAGATAAGGTGACAGCTTTCGTGCTAAGCCGCACCGGCGGTCCGTAAGGTAGCTAGCTGTGGGCCCAGTTTCACAGAAGCCTCCCGCCACGTGATGACCGACCCCAAGGGCCAAGTTGGCCTGTTCAGATGCACTGGGTGTGGGTGGCACCTCGAACTTGCCACTCCCGCTTTCGGGTAAACCTCTTCACATAGTTGCTGCTACCCCGGATCAGCCCGTCTCCTGGCCGCAGGCGCCCCCGTAGGACCTGGAGCAGAGCACTAGTGAGCTGCCGTCTCTTATGGTAGATGTGGCCCATCACAATATACCTGCTTCCTGAACAAAAGAGAGAGAGAGAGAGAGAGAGAGAGAGAGAGAGAGAGAGAGAGAGAGAGAGAGAGAGAGAGAGAGAGAGAGAGAGAGAGAGAGAGAGAGAGAGAGAGAGAGAGAAACGGCGTCATTTAAATACAAAGAAACAATAGAATCTGAGCTTGAACCTCCTTACCTTGCTGTGCTTGTCGCAACTTATCTAAACTATCAGCAACAGGTGAAAACTGTAGAGCAGGTTACCTGCAGACAGGCAACATTTCAGAACAAAGCGTTCTTCCAAGACTATCTCTAGGAAGAAATGAGAATAGGTATCCCCCAACACTGCCACCGCCCCAGGGTGCCTTTCTCATCTCTGCGCTAGACAATAGAAGTCCCTAGGCATCCCTTTTGAAAGTGGTGTTCTCTGGTCCAACTAGGTATCAAAGTGTAGGTGTTTGGGGATTTGTTTTGTTTTGAGGTCTTTTAGCCAAAGCTGGCTTGGGGGGGGGTGACCTTGAATTGCGGATCATGTTTCCAAACTGCTCCTGGGTGCTGGAGTTGCACCATCACCGCTGGCCCGTTCTTTGCCAACCAACCTTGAGAGTTGAAATGGTGCTGCTGTCATCTAAACTTTGTTGGTTAAACTACTGTCCCACGAAGGAGCTGAGGTTGAGCCCCACCAGTAACCCAGCATGTATTCCGGTAAATTCGAGGCTAGGTTCCCTATCCAGAGCCTGTCTGAAAAAGACAAATTCTGGGAATGTAACTAATGGCGTGCTTGTCTGGTATATGTGAGACCCTGCTCAATTCCTGGTCTTTGAAAAGAGGGTTGGGTGCTGGGGTGACCAACAGAAGCTGGGCTGCGGCACTCAGGTCCCAAATAGCAGTATAAAGGACAGAATAAACTGGCCTTTTCGGGGGGCGGGGTTTCAATACCGGGTTTAAATTCTGGACACGGCTTATGGCAACTGGAGGAGTCCAGGGCTAAAATATGCACGCGGAAGAAAAAGCCGTCGGGAGTGATGTACAGGCGGCTCATCTTGTACAGCCCGTCGGGGTCCACCAGTAGAGTCACCAGGCGCATGCCCGCGCCCAACACGTCCACGTCGTGCACGATTCCGTTCACGGCTGCTTTGGAAAAACAGGGTTTGGAGGAAAAGCATTACAACTAGCGCCAGAACGGGGACGCGCGCGGGGGTTCCCGGGAGGGTGCAGCGCGCTCACCGAATTCGCTGGCGCAGTAAGCCTCGCGCTCGTCCGCGTCCGCGCTGCAGGCGCGTGCGCAGGACTGGGTCTCCGGCTCCCCGTCCTCGGGCGACAGCGCCTGCGGGGTTCCAGAAGGCTGCGCGGCGGCGCGCGGCCGGTTCGGGTGGGCGGGGCCGGCGGCGCGCGGGCCCGGGGGTCGCGGGGCTCGAGAACGCGCGCGCCGCGGGGAGTCCTCGGGCGGGGACGCGCGGTTCTCCGCCTGCGCGAGGCGCGGGCCCGGAAGCCCCGCGGGAGCGCGCACTGCATCCCGGAAGCCGGCCCGGTTGTCGACGGGCGGCGCGGCCTTCCGGCGCCGGGGCTCGGGCCAGGCGCGCGGTCCTGCGTAGGCGGCGCGCGGGCGGCGCGCGAACTCGGGCAGCGGCTGCGCGCGCGGCCCCGGCGTCTCCCGGGTGTCGGGCCTTCGGTGCGGCGGCGGAGCTGCGGGAGAAAGCGAGGCGTGAGCGCCCAGAGTAGGCGGGAGGGGAGCGGAGGAGCGAGCACCTGCCGGAGCCCTGCACGCAAGAACCACTGCCTGTAGCACCAGGCTTCCGCAGGAGACTGGCTGCGAGTTCGAGGACAGCCTAGACCACGGACTCAAACTATCCTAAGAATAAACAAGTAAATCCAACGTTAGTACTGAGAGGCCTAAGGTCATTATATTGTTAAGAAACTTTGCCTATAGCTTTTCAAATTACGGTCTTCTATTTATTCTAGAGCTAAACAGTTCGGGTGACATTGGTTAAATATCTATGCCCTTTACACACACACACACACACACACACACACACACACACACCTTTTTGCTACTTTTTGTTGAGAAAGTATCAAGAGCAAGCCCCGAGGGGAAACGTCTTGAGTTACAGGTTTCTCCTAATTGTTTAAGCGCCCCTGACAACAGAACTATTTGGTTTTCCCATCCGTGTTTACACTGTCATCTCGGTTTGTGAGTGGATTTTTATCTGGCTTCTTGGACACCACTTAGTAGTAAACAACATCTTAGAAGGGGGTTTTAAAAGCTTGGCTGGGAGGCAAAGGCCCCTGGGTAATTATAAAAGCATACATTAGTTCCATTACCCCTCCCCATTAGAAAATCTCCCAAATATCATGACTTTTTTTAAAAAAAAATTAATGATTTTCTTCAGCTCTGCATGCAGGTTGGTGCACAGCTTGAAATCTGAGCAACTCTGCCTGTCCAGGGGCGCAGTCTCACCACCTCCCAGGGCCTCTCCAGCCAAGCACTGCCCACAACCTACTTCCCCTCCGCTGGCATTAAAGGGCTTGTGCCGCCCCTCGCAGCTTTGACCGCACTTCCTTTATAATGATGCATCTTGCCAAATGAATAATCTTGAACAATCAGCTTTCTCCCAGCAGGACTGGGTAGTCACACAGTGAGTGTGTTTGTAAAGCCATTGGGTCTCACGCCCTAGGTGCAGCCTGCACACCATGCAGAGCCGACGACAGTTCTGGTGGCTATCCAACTCCTGTCCACTGTTGACCTCTGCTGCTTCCCCACTAGACCACCATCTGTTGTCATGGAAAAGATGGTCTGATGTGGAGTTAAATGCCACTGAGGTCATTCAGTTTCCCTGTGGAACAACAACAGCAAATGACCTAAAATGAATTGCCCAGTTAGGTGTGGAAGCTATTATTCCCAGAGACGGTGAAATGAGCAAAACATCCTAACAGAAGCCAAACAAAAACACCACTTGGCCAAGACTGCCTGATTTGTACGTGTGTGTGTGTGTGTGTGTGTGAGAGAGAGAGAGAGAGAGAGAGAGAGAGTGTGTGTGTGTGTGTGTGTGTGTGTGTGTGTTATCAAGGTTCAGGTATACCGGAGGCTATACCAGAGCTGGGAGAAAGGAGTAGAATGCCCAGGGTTGTCGCACCCTTGCTGGCCTGTGACACCATCCCAAGCCTGGGAGTCTGTCCACAGCGCCGCGACCCCTTTTGACACTTTCCCTCCTCTGGGATGCAGCTATTTAACATGCAAAGTTTTCTCCAGCCTGCCTGGCTCACACGGGATCATTTCAGCAGCCGAACCCGTCGTTCCTTCCGAAAAGGCTGCCAAGGGACATGAAATATTGGGAGACCCTTGTCGCTGCTCTCTGGCACGCACGCACGCAGAGCCGGAGTCGCCTGTCCTGCAGGCTCTGACCCTTGGCTCGTCCCGCCCTGCGTCTCGCCCCTTTCCCGACCCCTGGAGCGCTGCATTTTAGCAACCTCACCTTTTCTCTCCGCCAACGGGGCTTCGGGGGACCATCCGACGATCAAACAGAGAAGCCACAGGGCTCGAGCTGTCATTTTTGTAGACAGGATTCCCCAGGCTGGAAAACGCAGCGAGGGCTTTGGCTCGCTTCCTCTCCCCCCCTCTCCACACCCCCACCCCCGTTCATGCTAATGAGGGGCAGCCTTTGGGGAAACGGGCATCGCTAGCTGCACAGACCATTGAAACAAAACGGAGCGGCGGGGATCTCGCCCTCTTTCCGAGGGGGGTCGGATGTGTGGTCCGGACTGGGATCTGTGGGGCCAGGCGAACAGCACGGCCTTGAGCTCTTGCTCTGGGTGGGTGGTGTGCTCGGGGTAAGGTGACAGGCTGGGGGAGAGTGAGGGTTTTGAGGGGGCTGAAGGAACGCGAGTGATGAAATCAACAACAAATAAATTAGTGCTTAGAATAGCTTGGGCTTGTGGAGGGGAGGGGACTCCGGATGACAAAAAAACGCATTCCAGAACGTGTGAGGCAATTGCCTGACAAACCAAGTTTGGCAAAGCTGTTCGACTGTATATGCAATCTTGATATTCTAGAACCAGAAACCGGACGGGTGGGGGGTAGGGGGTAGGAGGTGGGGGTAGAGTGAGCAAAAATTTTTTTTTCTTGGCAGCCCTCTCCTCAGCCCCCTCCCCTTCTCCTCCCCTCTTTTCTCCCTCCATCCATCCATTGATAACTAGTATTCAGTAGACCACATTCACCAAGTGTATACTGAATGTAGAAAGATTGGCAAAGCACCTTTCCGATCCGGGGGGCATCTCACTGCTTGGGAACAAGGCAGAGCTTTTACTGTGTCCGAGAAGAGCAAACTCCTTTCCTGCTTTATGTCGAGCCTTCTGACACAGCATCTTACCTGGAAAGGCCCTTTTCCCTCAGATAAATAAAACCATCATTTGTCAAGGGGTGGGGGTGGGGAGATTAGGGTATCACTTCTTCAGAGCAAGTCCGAAGGCCTCAAGGACTAATTCTCGGTCCACAGCTTCAACCCCAAACAGATGCCGGAAGGCACTGAGAGAAGGGCTTCATGTGAGGTGCGCAGAGTTCCTGCAGAAGCCTGGGGGTTCTGAAGCCAGGGGCCTGACACTACGGCGGTGCTGGTGGACCAAGCAGAAGCTTGAGAAACTACAGAGAGGGAGCACTCGGGCAGACCGAGGCAGGTCTCCATCTTTCGAAGGGACTAAGAAGAGGCCGACCAGGTACACAGACCCATGGGTTTGTTCTCCGAGGTAGGAGTTGGGGGCATCTGGCTCAACTTCAGCTGCCAAAAGACTGTCTTAGGGGATGTAGCTCAGTTAGTAAAACGCCTGCCTTTGAGGCATGAGGTGCTGGGTTGGGTTGCATGCACGTCATAAAGCAGGAGTGGGAGAGCACGCCAGTCACGCCCACACCCCCAGGCAGAGGCGGGAAGACCGCTTTAAGGACATCTTCAGCCGCACAGGGAGCTCAGGCCAGCCTGGGATACAGGAGGCCTTGTCTCAAAAGTATTCCCAGTATATAGTCATAGCCTGTGTCTCCAGAGAAGCAAGGGCTGGTTTAAAAAACAAAACCAGAGCTTCTATCTCAGGCCCCTGCTCACAGGCAGCGCACTAACTTACACTCAGGCACACACACACACACACACACACACACACACGACTATGTACACTTAAATGAAGATCGTTTAAATATTTATTATATGTATGTAAGCGCACTAACTTACACTCAGGCACACACACACACACACACACACACACGCACACACACACACACACACACACACACACACACACGACTATGTACACTTAAATGAAGATCGTTTAAATATTTATTTATTATATATATGTGAGTACACTGTCGCTGTCTTCAGACACATCAGAAGAGGGCATCAGATCCCATTACAGATGGTTGTGAGCCACCATGGTTGCTGGGAATTGAACTCAGGACCTCTGGAAGAGCAGTCAGTGCTCTTAACCGCTGAGCCATCTCTCCAGCCCCCTTAAATGAATATTTTTAAAAAATCTAAACTTAGCCGGGCGTGGTGGCGCACGCCTGTAATCCCAGCATTTGGGAGGCAGAGGCAGGCGGATTTCTGAGTTCGAGGCCAGCCTGGTCTACAGAGTGAGTTCCAGGACAGCCAGGGCTACACAGAGAAACCCTGTCTCGAAAAACCAAAAAAAAAAAAAAAAAAAAAAAAAAAAAAAAATCTAAACTTAAATACAGAAAGCAGGCTGCAGACAGACAGCTTGGAGGGTTTTAAACCATGAGCTCCTGGCCAGGGAGGGGCCCAGAAAGGGAAACTGCAAGCAGGGATCCTAAAGTGACTCTACTGGGGACTGAAGGCAGCAGCAAGACAACTACGTTTACCTGAGAGGCTGGGCACAGCTTAGCCGTGAAGCACTGGTCTAACAGACACAAAACTCCGAAAGTTCTAACAAAAACAAGGACAATAGAAATGGAACCAGAGGGGCTGGAGAGAGAGCTCAGTGGTTAAGAGCACTGACTGCTCTTCTGAAGGTTCTGAGTTCAAATCCCAGCAACCACATGGTGGCTCACAATCATCTGTAAGGAGATCTGAAGTGTCTGAGGACAGCTACAGTGTAAGTACATATATGTAAGTACATATAACAATAAATAAATCTTTTTTTAAAAAATGGAACCAGAGACGGGCGGTGGTGGCGCACGCCTTTAATCCCAGCACTTGGGAGGCAGAGGCAGGCAGATTTCTGAGTTCGAGGCCAGCCTGGTCTACAGAGCTAGTTCCAGGACAGCCAGGGCTATACAGAGAAACCCTGTCTCGAAAAACCAAAAAAAAAAAAAAAAAAAAAAAAGGAACCAGAATGTGATGCCATGCTGTGTGCAGCTTACCGCGGCATAGAAGGACCACAAGCAGGATGAGTCAGGGATCAATTATTAATCAGAGAGACCTCCTGGCAACCTAGAAAATGCAGCTGAAGGAAGGGGGTTAGGGAAGGAAGGAATTCACTCCCCTCACTGACTGAGTGTAGAGAGTGAATTCTCTGTTTCCTTGCAGAGAACAGCTTTTCCAGGGTTGCCAAGATGGCTCAGCAGATGAAGGGGCTTGCCACCAAACCTAAAGCCCCGAGTTTGATTCCCAGAACACCCACCGTGAAAAGAAAGCATTGACTTCTCCAAGTTCTCCTCTGGCCCTGCCCTCCGTACACATTTATGCCAAGCACTTATTTCAAGAAAAGAAGGGTTGGACATATTGGAGAGATGGCCCAATGGTTAAGATCACTCGGTTCCTAGCATTCACCTGTCAGATCACAACCATCTATAACTCCAGTTCCGGGGGAATTGACGCCACCTTATGGCCACTACGGGTACTGCATGCCCATGATACATACTAGATGGGTGTGAGCAAAACTTGTATACATAAAAATTTTAAAAAAGAATAGCCTCTCCAGCCACACCAGCCTGTGGTTGCCAACCTGGGACATAGCCTGGGAAGCACTGTTAGATTCGTGTTCTGGACATCCAGATTCTAGATGGGAGCTGATATAATTCTCCCACATGATCCCCCCCCCCCCATGCCGAGTGGATTTAGGCTTATGCTTTTTCAGTTACAATCACATCTTAGATGTGCCTTCCCAAGACTGCATTCAAATCATCCAGATCCAGTTCAAGGGGGTTTCTGGAATTCCACCTTGTAAGAAATGTGAATACCCACAACCCACACCTGGAAATATAGAGACAAAGAGTGTTAGGCTGTCTCCAGGGTTCCTAGAGCCTCCCAGAATGACTCCAACTATGAGAACGTCCCTCAATCCAAGGCCAGCTCTTGGCCGGTGTGCTGGTAAGTTTTTGTCAACTTGACAGGATGAGGAGTCACCTAGGATAAAACAACTTCAATTAAAAGGACCACCTTCTTCAGATTGACCTCTGGGCATCTGTGGCTCATTTTCTTGAGTAAGGACTGACAATGGAGAGCCCAGACCACTGAGGGCGGTGCCACCCCTGGGCAGCTGGTCCTCAGTTGTATAAGGAAGCAAGCTGAGCACCTGTGCACCGCGCACGCGCGCGCATGCCTGGTGCCTGTAGAGTACAGCCAAAGGTACTGGAGTCCCTTAGAGTCCGAGATGCCCTGTCTGTAGGTACTGGGATTTGACCTCGCCTCCTCTGGAAGAGCAGCAGGTGCTCCACTGCTGGGCCATCTCTCCAGCCCCCAAATAGCAAGCTTCTTCACGTACAATGAGAAGTTGACTTGAGCAGGGTCCCTGTCTATAAATAAGCCACGCTGACGGCTAGGGCAAGCATGTAACCCCAGGGCTCAGGAGCTTGAGGAGGGAATCGCCCATGTTCACAGCCAGCCAGGACTACATAATAAGGGAGGCTTGGAATGTGTAATGAGACTCTGTTTCACAAGAAAAGAAAATAGCTTTCCCTCCCATTGTCTAAAGGCAAGGTGTTTCGTAATGGAGCCCGGTGCAGTCACTCCCGTGCTTGGAATGCAGGGTAGTGTTGGTTTCTCGAAGCTTCCTGTATTCGCTGGCGTGATAATGCTCTGTATTCCCTTCATCTGGAAGAACCCTGGGGCCTGTTTTCCTTCCTCTTGACAATTTCTGGTATGTGTGTGTACCTTCTGCTTAGCAAATATTTATCGAACGTGGATCATACGCTGGAATTTGCCAACAGATGGCTTCCTGAACTTACACCGATGCCCTGTCTGTAGGTACGATCACACCGGTGCGGACGGTAGCGAGGCAGCCCTTGGAGGGTCCCCACCCACCCCCATAGCTCCAGGATGAGGCTGAGTCTCTAAGGGGGAGAAGTGAACCAGAGATTAAGCACAGTCACGTGGTCGGTGATTTCCTTGGTCACCACACCTTCCGAATGGAACCATGATGAAATCTTTAGACTGTAGTAAGCCTGGTGAGGCCTCCCCAATGGTAAACTAATTGTGTGACTGGTACGCAGAGATCAGCTTTACTCATCAGGTGTAGTGATACACACCCTTAGTCCCAGCACTTGGGAGACAGAGGCAGGTGTATCTCTGTGAGTCTAGCTTGGTCTACAGAGTGAACCACTGTCCTGAAAATGGAATAATAATCACTTTTGCTAAAATCACTGACTTCCTACTCAGCTCTTACAGGTAACAGAATGAAAAAGCTTGTCAAAGCTGAGAGAGCGTTTGCCTAGCGTACACAAAGCCCTAGGTTGTCCTCAGCACTCTCCACAACATGAGTGACAGACCATGTCCCTGAACTCACACACACACACACACACACACACACACACACACAAGACAGCAGGGGCCTGAGAGCTGGAGGAGTACGGACTAGAGGTCATCTTGGGCTCTACAGTGAGCCTGGGGCCAGCTGGGCTCCAGGAGATGTTCCAGGAAAAGTCTGGGAAGGGAGTAAGAAGGGAGGGATGAGGGACCAGAAGTGGAGGGAGGATGTGGGAGGAGTTAGGCTGTCGGTGGTGGCGCATGCCTTTAATCCCAGCACTTGGGAGACAGAGGCAGGCAGATTTCTGAGTTCGAGGCCAGCCTGGACTAGAGTGAATTCCAGGACAGCCAGGGTTACCTGTCTCGAAAGAAACCAACCAAACAACCAAACAAACAAACAAAAACAAAAACAAACAAAAAAAAGAGAAAGAAACTCTAATCACCATCCAATATTTGACCATTTTGTTCCCACACACACAACCTTTATATTATAATACGCCTTATTTAGCACGAGAGCCGGGCAAGCTATCGATCCTCTATGCTATCTTTTCTCCCAGCCGAGAAGCCCATTATGTAGTCTGCCTTGTTTCATCTGGGCTGCTCTTGATTCCAATTAGCTAACTCACATGGACATTATTTTAAGATTCTTACCCCATGATGACTTCTCCTCTACACACACACACACACACACACACACACACACACACACACACACCCCTACACCCCTGTCACGGTCTCCTCTGACTCCAACCCCCCCCACCCCCTCACCCCCCCACTCCCCCAACCCTAAGTTCCACCTTTGTCTGTTCTGCCCAGCTATTGGCTGTCGGCATCTTTACTCACCAATCAGAAATAACTTGGGGCAAGGTCACGCAGCATCTCTTGGGTCTAACTTGTAGACACTCTGGGGCAAAGGGGGGGCGGGGGGGGGGCTGCACTTAGCATTACAATACATAGCAATAGACCAAACCTCAACAATTCTCCCTTTTTTGTCTAATTAAAAAGGCTCTTCCTCCTATAGCAATAAGCATGAGGCTGTAGGGGCTGCGCCTGCAGAGCTGGGTCCGCGACCAACCACCTCAGGTAGGGAGGGCAATTACGCAAACACCAAGACACACACAGTGGAAGATCATACTCTGGCAAGCACATGGATGTCGTAGTGTGTGTATACTAGCCCCCCCTCCAATAAAAAGATAAAGAAATATGAATAAAACAAATTCAAGGCCAGCTGGGCTAATAAGGGCGACCCCATATCAAAACAAAGATGAAGGGAACGTGTAGCTCAGGGGTGGAGCCTAGAAGGGCCAGGCCTTGGCTCCGCCCCCAGCACCAGAGAACCGAACAAGAGAAGATCATGGGCTCCTGTATTTATTGAAATTTAAGGAGTAACATACTGCTGGGCAGTGGTGGCGCACGCTTGTAATCTCAGCACTCTGGGAGGCAGAGGCAGGCGGATTTCTGAGTTCGAGGCTAGCTTGGTCTACAGAGTGAGTTCCAGGACAGCCAGGGCTATCCAGAGAAACCCTGTCTCAAAAAAACTAAATAAAAAAAAAATGTTTAAAGCATGTAACAAAACACGTGTGTTTAAGAACATGCTACACTTGCATAAGTTATGCATATATGCACACGCATGTATAACAAAAATCTGGAAATCGATATGCCGAAATATCCATGCTATTCCCTTCTAGACAATAGCATTATAATTGCTGTTTTTCTTTTTGCTCAGCCGTAACGTCTAATTTTTGTGTGTGTGTCTATCTCCTAACAGCAGCTTTACCTTCGTGATCCTCCTGCCTCAGCCTTCAGCCTGTCAAATTACAAGTGTGTACCACAGCTGGCCTGTCTCTTCGGATGCAGATACCTTCAGGAAAGTTAAGTCCTTATCTACACTTCGCGTCTGTCTCTCCCTCCTAACACCTAACACTGGAGAATTAGGGCCTTCGCCTCTGAATTGCAGGAGTGGGTGGGGTTCACTCCTTATTCAGTGCTCCCCTTCTTTGCCTGGTGAGTTACAACAGTAGCAACTCTGAATGACCAGAGTAATGGCTTCAGATTCCAACAGAACAGTGTTATCTCTTCTTAATCTCTCTCCCTCGGACACCAGGGCCTCAGGACCCTCAGAGTTCTGCGTTTCCAGTGGCAAACGAAAACTTTCTTCTACGGGTTGTTTAGTCGTTAGAGACTTTGCTCTGTTGCCTCTCACTGCATAGCAAGTTATATTAACACTGCAGCCTTAAACAGGAAGTGTTTTCTAATTCACACTTTCTGAGGTGGCCCCAGAGCAGTCCAACTCATCTCCTAGTGCCTCAGCTCCACGAACGGCAAGCCTTGCAGACAAAGGAGATCAATCGATCCAGACCCAGCAGTCGGCCAGGTGCGCACACCCAGTTCAGGTTGGAGGAGGGGTGGGGGTGGCGGTGCCACCTTCACCTTGGAGGCGCGCCCTCTGCTGGCCGTTCCTGAATCTGCAGCCACGAGCCAGCCTCCTCTCCAGTCCTGTTTCTGCCTAGGTTTCTCCTTGTAGAGTCTCTCGGTTTTTTTTGTTGTTGTTGTTGTTGTTGTTGTTTTTTTGTTTTGTTTTGTTTTGTTTTGTTTCTTTTTGTTTTGTTTTTCGTTTTTTTTAGACAGGGTTTCTCTGTGTGGTCCTGGCTGTCCTGGAACTCACTCTGTAGACCAGGCTGGCCTCGAACTCAGAAATCCGCCTGCCTCTGCCTCCCAAGTGCTGGGATTACAGGCGTGCGCCACCATCTCGTTTGGTTTGAAGGCCTGCGGGTGTTTCCGTGTTTCGCTGTTTAATGTTTGTAGTTAGGTTCTCACCCCCTTTATTGTTTCTGTTTAATTACTAAGGAAGATGGCGCATCCCTAAGAGGCTGCTCTTCCAGAGAACACGAGTTCAATTCCCAGCACCCACGTGGCAGCTCACAACTGTCTGTAACTCCATTTCCAGGGGGATCTGACAGGCTCACACAGGTGTACTTGCAAAACATCAAAGCACATGAAATAAAAACAAATCATTTTGGAAGAGAAAGAAGAAAGATCAAATCCAGCAAAAAAAAAGAAAAATACTAAAAATGATATTTTTGGGCTGGAGAGATGGCTCAGCGGTTAAGAGCACTGACTGCTCTTCCAAAGGTCCTGAGTTCAAGTCCCAGCAACCGCATGGTGGCTCACAACCATTTGTAAAGAAATCTGGAGCCGGGCGGTGGTGGCGCACGCCTTTAATCCCAGCACTTGGGAGGCAGAGGCAGGCGGATTTCTGAGTTCGAGGCCAGCCTGGACTACAGAGTGAGCCCAGGACAGCCAGGGCTACACAGAGAAACCCTGTCTCGAAAAACCAAAAAAAAAAAAAAAAAAAAAAAAAAAAAGAAATCTGACTCCCTCTACTGGTCCATCTGAGGACAGCTACAGTGTACTTACATATAATAATAAATAAATCTTTAGAAAAATGATATTTTTGCTGTCATTTTAAGGCTAGAGATTAGTGGGGGGGTTGTTTTGTTTTGTTTTTAAGGTAATGGGTCAACTTGTACACCAGGCTAGCCTGGAACTCACTATGTAGCCCAGGCTAATCTCATACTCTCAGTAATAATCCATCTGTCCCAGCCTCCTGAATGCTGGGGTTTTATGTATGTGGCACAATGGTGTCTGCTTTATGCAGTGCTTCCGGCAGATTTCAAACACAGAACTTTCTTTCTTACTTTCTTTCTTTCTTCCTCTTTCTTTCTTCCTCTTTCTTTCTTCTTTCTTTCTTTCTTTTTTTGTTTTTTTTTTGTTTTGTTTTGTTTTGTTTTGTTTTTTTTCTTCGAGACAGGGTTTCTCTGTGTAGCCTTGGCTGTCCTGGAACTCACTCTGTAGACCAGGCTGGCCTCAAACTCAGAAATCTGCCTGCCTCTGCCTCCCAAGTGCTGGAAATAAAGGTGTGCACCACCACCACTACCTGGCAATTTCAGTTTTTAAAAATTTTTTTCAGGGCATGGTAAAAAGCAACAAAAAAGTGGAATATATAAACAGTTATTTGATAAGCTAGGCTTGATGAATCGTGTCTGCGATTCCAACCTGAGGTGAGAGAATCTTTTCTGTTTCTCTGTATAGCTCTGACTGTCTGTAAACTCACTTGGTGCACAGGCTAGCCTCGAACTCAGAGACCCACCTGCCTTTGCCTCTCAGTGCTGGGATTAAAGGTGTGCACCATTGTACCCGACTAAGTGAAGAAGATATTAAAATGAGGCCAGCCTGGGCCATGTGCTTGCTCAGGAACCGAGAACTAGCAACACAAGGCCCAGGTTCAATTCCCAGCACCAAAACAAGACAAAGTTCATCTTGTCTCAAGATCTGCTGCCCATCCATTCAGAGTGCCAGAGAAGCAAAGAGAGACTAGGCAACAGGAATATTTGAATGTTTCAAAAGACAGTGGTGAAGCCAGCCTGGTCTGCAGAGTGAGTTCCAGGACAGCCGGAATCACACAGAGAAGCCCTGTCTCAAAACAAAACACTACACAACACAACAAAACACAACACAATAAGCAAGCAACAACAACAAAAAGACAGTGGCTGATTAAAAACAAACACAAGAAACTCCCCACCAAACACCCCACCAAAATAAGAAATCACATTTTTTTTTTTTTCAGGGCAGGCGTTTTGCCTGCTGTGGGGGAGGAGCTGCAGCCATGGATGAATTCTCAGTGTTAAGAGAAGCTATAAAGTGGCTAAGGAAATGCCTTCCTCATGCACCAGAACCTTATTATATCCTTAAAAAAAATATCGTTCGGGGAAAGTTATTGCAAACACACACACAGACACACACACACACACACACACACACACACACACGCACACTATCCAGATTGCTCAGTGGAAGATGATTCCTGTGCAGCTTGTAAGCGTGTGTTCAGTTCCTGGAAGGAGAAAACTGACTCTTGAGAAAGGTTTCTTCTGGTTGGTATGCAGGCTGTCCCAGACCAGCACACTGCAATGGTGACACAGAAGCGCATACACCACACACACACACACACACACACACACACACACAAGCACAGCACCTACATACCCATGATATGCACACAGGCAAGCACCCGCCCCGCCCACACACACATATTGCAGGATATTTGAGCGCACTGTGAACCCCAAGATTGTGTTTTTTTTTTAAAAGAAGTTTTTGTTTTGTTTTATGCATATGAATACACCACCATTGTTTTCTTCAGACACCCCAGAAGAGGGCACCAGACCCCATTACAGATGGTTGCTGGGAATTGAACTCAAGGCCTCTGGAAGAACAGTCAGTGGTCTTAACCACTGAGCTATCTCTCCATCCCCGTGAAAGTGAATTCTAATTGAGTGGCAGACAGAATCAGAGAGAGGTATGCCCACCTTCCAAGAGAAGAGAGAGGAAAAAGAGGCTGCTTAAGAGAGGGCAACACAGCCGGGCGTGGTGGCGCACGCCTTTAATCCCAGCACTTGGGAGGCAGAGGCAGGCAGATTTCTGAGTTCGAGGCCAGCCTGGTCTACAAAGTGAGTTCCAGGACAGCCAGGGCTACACAGAGAAACCCTGTCTGGAAAAAACAAAAAACCAAAAGAGAGAGAGAGAGAGAGAGAGAGAGAGAGAGAGAGAGAGAGACAGGCAGGCTAAAGGGTGGACAAGCTGGACACCGGGGCGAAGACAGAACCAGAAGGAGCCAGGGAATCGGGACAAATTGCTGCAGGGAGTCTGAGGCCAAGCAGAGCAGTTTGGTCAAAGGGAGAGAGAGAGAGAGAGAGAGAGAGAGAGAGAGAGAGAGAGAGAGAGAGAGAGAGAGAGAAGATGGAATCAGTGAGTGTGGAGAGGAGCCTGAGCCAAAGCGGCTGAGTTGAGCCAGCCAGCCAGACGTCAGAAAGAACTAGGAAGGGCGAGCTTACTCAGCATGAAGTCTCAGAGGCTGAACACATTCTAGGATTATGAAGATTGTACGGAGGCCAGAAGCTTCCAGGACTAGGCCTAGGTTAGCAGACAGAGGCAGTGAGCCTCCAAGATGAAACTACATCAGGCGAATAAAATATACTTTTTTTTTTTTTTCTTTTTTTTTTTTTGGTTTTTCGAGACAGGGTTTCTCTGTGTAGCCCTGGCTGTCCTGGAACTCACTCTGTAGACCAGGCGGGCCTTGAACTCAGAAATCCGCCTGCCTCTGCCTCCCAAGTGCTGGGATTAAAGGCGTGCGCCACCACGCCCGGCTAAAATATACTTTTACATGTTCTATCCATCCATCCATCTATCCATCTATCTATCTATCTATCCTTCTATATGAAATGGAAGGGATGGAGAGATGGCGGCTTGGCGGTTAAGAACACTTACTGCTCTTGCAGAAGACCCAGATTCAGTTCCCAGAACCCACATAGCAGCTCACTGCAGTCTGCAATTTCAGTTCCAGAGGGTCTGATGCCCTCCTCTGACTTCCTAGGACACCGGGCATGTGTGTGATGTGTGCAGTGCACATATATACATGCAGGGAAATCCATTATGCATGCACATAAAGAATATGTGTGAAGGGGTGTGGTGGTGTGTGCTAATGATCTCAGCACTCAGGACTCAGAAGGATATTTCAGTCAATATTATATCTACATCCAGGCTATATCCTGGGTGTATGCAGGCGCACGCACGCGTGCACACACGCTCACATACACACTACATCCAGGCTACATCCTGTGTTATATAGAAAGACCTGCTACAAAAAATTATTTTTCCTTCAAAACAATGTTCCAGCCAGGTAGGTGGTAGTACACGCCTTTATTCCTAGTATCTGAGAGGCAGAGGCAAGTGGATCTCTGTGAGTTTAAGGCCAGCCTGGTCTACATAGTGAGTTTCAGGACAGCCAAGGCTACACAGAGAAACCCTGTGCAGGAAGAAAAAAAAAAAAAGACAGTGTCTCATTGAGGCCAGGTTGGTGTCTTACTGTGTAGCTGAGTATTGATCTTGACATGCAACTCCTATCTCCACCTCCAAAATGCTGACCAACAAATGCGCCACCACACCTGGCCTTTAAAATTAACCAATTCTCTCTTCCTCCCTCTCCCTCCCTCTATGTGTGTGTATTTTGTTTTTGTTTTTGTTTCAAGACAGGGTCTCTCACGTAGCCCTGGCTGACCTAGAACTCATCATATAGACCAGGCTGGCCTCAAACTCACAGAGATCTGCCTGCCTCTGCCTCCCGGGTGCTTCAAGTCAAAGTTTGAACCACAACACCCACCAAAAAATAAAAAAAATAAATTTTAAGTTTCAACAGTTATGGGTTTGGAAAAAACAAACAAACAAACAACGAAAACCCAAGGAGGAGAAATTTGAAGTTAAACTGTGGTGGAGTCCTGTGTTTGGGGATGAAGAGAAAACATGCTTGTAAATTTAGAGAAAGTGCTGCCGTATGAGAGTGTCAGGTGACAAGAAATGGAAGACAGGAGGGGTTGGGGTGGGGGGCCAGCCTGGGGCAGTGCTTATGAGCTGAAAGAGCGCTTCAGGACCAGAGCTGCTGTTGGAATGCTTGGGGCTCAGAGTTAGGGCCAGCAGAGGGGAGGACTCAAGACCCAGGCCGGAGGGGGAGATGAAGACTGTCCTTTCCAAGAGGGATCTCTGACCGCCAGCCAGGTTTGCTGAGGAGGACAGAGTCCATCGCAAAGGCCCCGACCAGAAGGCGGGAGACCCTCTCCTCTGAGACCCGAGGGAAGGGTTGGGGGTGGTGGGGGTGCCGGGGAGAGAGTCCTGGCCGCTTGGCACCACAAGCCGGGCTCTTCACAGGCACTCAGTGGAGTCCGCCGAATGAGCTGTGATGAACAAGCTGAGAAACATCTGCCCGAGAGGCGCTGGCTGAGGAGGTTCAGGAGAGGAGTGGGGGCGGCCGGGTGACGGGTGAGCCCTGGGCAGGACTGTGAAGCCCGGAGAGTGCCCGGGGGATCTAAAGAGTCATTCCTGAGCGCAATCTTGCATTTGGGTGACCAGGACACAGTGTTACCATCGTCCCCAGGGCTACCTACCAGTGCAAGGCGCGGTGCCGAGAACCAACCCCACCTCTAGAAGACCCGCAGCTGCTCCTAACCCCTGAGCCAGCTCTCCAGCCCCCGGTCTTGTTTTGTTCCGTTTTTAAAGTAACTACTGCCATGTTTTAAGACATAATGGAGGGTTCTCAAGATTACAGGTGGAAACTGTCCCTCTGTCTTCTTGGTTGTTGTTTATAATGAACGTGAGCAATATGTTCATTTTATTTTTATCGATCTTTCATTTTACCGTTTTTATCTTTATTTTTTATTCTCTCTCTCTCTCTCTCTCTCTCTCTCTCTCTCTCTCTCATTTCTCTGTTAGCTCTAGCGGTCCTGTAACTAGCGCTGTCACAGAGATCTGTGCAGAGCATTTTCCTGACTCTTAACTTTCACCCCACACCTTGCCAGGATCATACGTCATGACCAAGAAATCGACCCTGTGCATGATGGGAGAATAACTTTACCCTGTCTTTGGGTCTCATGACTTACTACTCTAGCGACTCTTTTCTGTTCCAGATCCAAGTCCAAAGTCAGGTAGGGTCGCACTCACCTGCAGTCCTAGGACTTAGAAAGGATCAAGCGTTCATGGGTCAGCCTGGGCTACACAAGACCCTGTGTCAAAAAAACAAAAATAAAATGAAACAAACACAGACAGGGATCCAGGTGATCATGTTTGCATTCAGAGTACGAATAAATTTTCCTTTTGTGCAAGAGAGTGCGAGAAGAGTTCCTAGCTTTCTAGATAATGGTGAAGAAATCTTAAAAGTTAGAGTTTGGTGCTGCTGGCCAGATGGCTGAGCGGTTAGGAGCATCAGCTGCTCTTCCAGAGGATTCGGGTTCAATCCCAGCTTTCATACGCCGTTTACACTCAACAGCCGCCTGAAAATCCAGTGCCGGAAACGCTGCTTTTGGCTTCCAAGAGCACTGCACACAGGTGGTACACGTACAAATACATCTTTTTGTTTGTTTTATTTGAGACGGGGGTTTCTCTGTGTAGCTCTGGCTGGGGTCAGGATGGGAAGGGAGTGTTATGAACACAGATGCCTGCAGGAAACTCCAAATGAAGAGGCCTGTCAGTTTGGGTTAGGTTGTGTGTGTGTGTGTGTGTGTGTGTGTGTGTGTGTGAGTGAGTGAGAGAGCACACACATGAGTTGGTTTTGTTTGTTTTTGAGCCATCTCTCTGTGTAGCCCTGGAACTGACTTTTTAGACCAGGCTGGTCTTGAACTCACAGAGATAAGCCTACCTCTGCATCCCTCAGTGCTGGGATGAAAGGCATGCGCCACCACGCCGTTTATTTTTTTTTTTATTTTTTATTTTTTATTTTAAATTAAATTTTTTTAAATTTTATTTATTTATTTATTTATTTATTTATTTATTTATTTTGGTATAGAGTTTGTTCAGGGCAAAGGATGGGAGCTAATGGAGTAGTGGAGGCAGAGAGAGAGTAGAGAAGTGGAGGCCGGCCACGACCACTTAGAGAGAAGGGGGGAGGGGAGGAGAGCCCAAGAGGGGCAGAGAGGAAAGAGGTGAGAGTGCCAAGGGGAAAGAAGTAAGAGGTAAAAAAAAATTTAAAACATTATAACTTTATTTTTTTATTCAAGCCTCAGAAGTGCAAGAAAATAAAATAAGTAAAAATCAGTATGAAGAAGAAAAAAAAAAAAGGCTGGGCGGCGGTGGCGCACGCCTGTAATCCCAGCACTCTGGGAAGCAGAGGCAGGCGGAGTTAGAGGCCAGCCTGGTCTACAGAGTGAGTTCCAGGACAGCCAGGGCTACACAGAGAAACCCTGTCTCGAAAAACCAAAAAAAAAAAAAAAAAGAAGAAGAAAAAAGAATAAAATGTATCTATATGTTTATATACATAGTTTTTGTTAATTATACCTCAAAGCTAGACAAATATTTCAAAAGAACAAACATGCTATCGAAGGACAAATTTACTTAAAAGCTGTGCGCACTTTTTAAATATCCAGCAGCGCTTCATTATTAATATAAACAAGATTCCGAAATCAAGGCAGAGAAACGAAACAATGGACTTTCTGTTTCAACAAAAATAATAATCGTGCGACCCAGATGGGACTCGAACCCACAATCCCCAGCTCCGGAGGCTGATGCCTTATCCATTAGGCCACTGGGTCACCACAGGATCCGGCTCCTCACTCCTTCTCCTTACGTGATTTGATCATCGCAGCCCCACCCACCGAGCACTGGTTTTGCGTTCTTTGGCTTGCGGTGCCGAGTGCGCTTGCGCACTCCCTCTCGCGCCGCCGCCCCTACCCCGAATCTCACTGCGCCTGCGCCGCAGCCATGGCTCAGTGTCTGTGGCGACCGACTAACTTGGGGTTCTTTGCCGCACAGTGTTGCCTTGTTGGGGCAGTGTGACCGGCTTCTCAGAGGGGTTTTGTTTTGTTTTTATGTTTTTGGAGCAAGCTCTCGATATTGGCTCTTTGGGCTCCATAGGGAACCTTGAAAACAGCCCCCGCTCTGCGCTCCTCCATTCGAATTGGCGAGGTCCCGGGACTTTTCTGTTAAACTCCCTGGACTTTCCAGGCTCGTTTCCCCTTTCAACAAACATAGACTTGGTTACCTATTATGTGCTGTGGACTCTTGGCATAATCAAGGGTGGACAGGCTCTTCCTGCCCAACGAAACTTCTAACCTGCCTCTTTCCCAACACCCGGCTCCCCAGCCCTCCCCCTCCCCCTAGATTAAAACGGGAAATGAAGACAGGGTCTCTAAATACAAAATAATATTTATTCTTTTCCGCCCTATAGCTAGATCTCGGATGTCTACTTTCTGGTTACATGAAATGGGTTTGCTGCATGCAAAATGCTGTATTGTAGATTTTAAAAAATAACAGTTTCAGAGTTCCCCCACCCCCACCCAACTCCCCGCCCCATGGGTAGGAAATCCCTGTTCTTTGCAATGTAAGAATACACGTATAAGGGTAATTCAAATGAGCTGGTTAGTTTTGTCGACTCAGGTTAGAATCATTTGGGAGATGGGCCTCTGAGAATGGCTGCGAAGGTTATCTTGATTCCATATGTCTCTGTGGGAAGACTCCCAGGTCCGCTGTGGGGAGGAACCACGCAGCAAGGGGATCAGGAGTGGAGCAGGGGCATGACCTCGGCTCTGGTTACGGAGTGTGGATGCCATCCCTTCTCCACGGAGACGGACTGACTGTACTTTGAACTGTGAGCGAAAACAAACCCGTTCTCCCCGAATTGTTTCTCTCCTGGCATTTCATCACAGTAGCAGGAAAGGTAAATAAGACAACCGAAAGTCAGAAGTGCTGTTCATTTTACCGCTCGGCGTTAGTAAATTAATCGTTATGCCTTTTCCACTTTGAGTGAATGATGGTCATTCTCTCTTTTTTTTTAATCACCAGTAGCCTGTGAGCCCCTATGCATCTGGGAAAGGGTCTTCCTAACCACCAAGTGTTATCTGGTGCCTGCTAATTTGCCATGATGATGGAGTGGGCGCAGTAGTGGCTGAGACTGTCTCCTAGTTACAGAGCTGGCCCTCTTCCCGCCACCAGCAGAGGGGAAAGATGTGGCCTCACCTCAGGCCTTGGTGCGGTTTTTCTTCTTTTCTCCTATGCAGCCCTAGATATCCTGGGGATCACTGTGTAGACCAGACTGCCCTCAAAGTGGCTTCAAACTCAACAATCCCACTCTGTGTTGTGTTGTTTAAAAAGATAAAGAGAGAGAAGGAGTGTTTGGTGGATGTGCAGTCAGGTGTGGGGGAAGGGGGTACCTCTGCAGGTCCCTGCTGAGGCGTCCCTTCCCCTGAGGTACCAGCCACACGATGGTATAGTATACACTAGAGTTTATTCAGAGCATGGGAAGGCGAGTTGAGGGGGGAGAGAAAGGGAGAGAGAGAGAGAGAGAGAGAGAGAGAGTGTGTGTGTGTGTGTGTGTGTGTGTGTGTAGAGGAGTAGAGGCCAGTCATGAGCATGGGGAGAGAGAGGGCAAGAGAGAGAGGGGGTAGGGGGTGGGGGCGCTGGGGTTGGGGGGGGGCAGTGAGCAGCCCCTTTTATAGTGAGTCAGGCATACCTGGCCGTTGCCAGGTAACCGTGGGGTGGGACCTAGACTAAATGCCAACATTCCTCCATTTTGGTTTAATTAAAAAAGGAAAAAATTAGAGGTGATGGCGGAACAGAAATAGGGTTGTCCTGTATGTAGTAAATGCCTAAACTTGACAAGATGCTGAAACACACACACACACACACACACACACACACACACACTATAGGTAGAGAATAAAGAGAATAAAGTTAATCCAGGCAGTAGTGGCCCACGCCTTTAATCCCAGCACTTGGGAGATAGAGGCAGGTGGATTTCTGAGTTCGAGGCCAGCCTGGTCTACAGAGTGAGTTCCAGGACAGCCAGGGCTATGCAGAGAAACCCTGTCTCAGAAAAAACAAAAAAAGAAAAAAAAAAAAAAAAGAAAATAAAGTACAATTGAAACCCTTAGGTCTTGGTGGTTGGGGGAGAGGTGAGTCCCAATCCCAGGAACAGAAGAGGAACGCCACGCTCTGGAACAGGTAGTAAGTGGCAACTTTAGGCGAGTGATTAGCAGCAGCACTCTGCCTCCCAGTGCTTGGATTTTTTTTTTTTTTTTTGTTTTGTTTTTTTGTTTTTTCGAGACAGGGTTTCTCTGTGTAGTTCTGGCTGTCCTGGAACTCACTCTGAAGACCAGGCTGGCCTCGAACTCAGAAATCCGCCTGCCTCTGCCTCCCAAGTGCTGGGATTAAAGGCGTGCGCCACCAACGCCCGGCTTTTTTTTTTTTTTTTTTTTTTTTTTTTTTTGGTTTTTTTCGAGACAGGGTTTCTCTGTGTAGTCCTGGCTGTCCTGGAGCTCACTCTGAAGACCAGGCTGGCCTCGAACTCAGAAATCCGCCTGCCTCTGCCTCCCAAGTGCTGGGATTAAAGGCAGTGCTTGGATTTTAAGCCTGTCGCGTCACACCTTGCTAAGTCTCAAGTCTTTATTGTTGCTCTGGTTTTTTTGTTTGTTTGTTTGTTTTTTGTTTTGTTTTTTTCAAGACAGGGTTTCTCTGTGTAGCCCTGGCTGTCCTGGAACTCACTTTGTAGATCAGGCTGGCCTCGAACTCAGAAATCTGCCTGCCTCTGCCTCCCAAGTGCTGGGATTACAGGCGTGTGCCACCACCGCCCGGCTGTTGCTCTGGGTTTAGGTAGACTAGTTAGGTTAGTCTTCTGCCTGCCTAAGTCTCAACTGTTGAGCTAGTATTTTGGCAAACTGGGAAGAAGGCATAACTCACTTCACTTCTACCAGATACCAAAATAACATGGTTAAGTGATTAAGAACACTTGTTGCTCTTGCAGACAAACTGGATTTGATTCTCAGCATCCACACGGTGGTTTACACAACTGTCTGCAACTCCACTGTCAAAAGATTCCACTCCTTCTTCTGACCTCTGCAAGCACAAGGCGCAGGTGGTCCATGGTACACAGACATATAGGTACTTATAGTGTTTGGCACTCATAAATAAATAGACGCTTAAAAAAATGAGCAAAGAGTACAGAATTCTCAGACACATTCTCAGCTTCTGGAAATTCTCCCAGAAATAACTTGTATTAAGTGGTAAATTTGTTCCAACTGATAAACTCGCATTAATACATTGTTAACTGAAGTTCATAACTGGCATTAAGGTTAGCTCTCTGTATATTCTATAGTTGTTACAAATGCACACTGTTACGTAGTTTCTTTTTTCTTTCTTTTTTTTTAAAGATTGAATTTATTTATTATATATAAGTACACTGTAGCTATTTTCAGATACACCAGAAGAGGGCATCAGATCTCATTATGGATGGTTGTGAGCCACCATGTGGATGCTGGGATTTGAACTGAGGACCACTGGAGGAGCAGTCAGTGCTCTTAACCACTGAGCCATCTCTCCAGCCCCTGTTACGTAGTTTCTATTTGCAGACATTTTTCATGGCCTTAAAGATGCCATGTTTAAGCATGAGGTGATTCAGCAGTCAAGAGCCCTTGCTGCAAGTGAGTTCTGGAGTTTGGGGCCCAGTACCCGAATAACAATCGGAACAACTTTGAAAATGCCAAGAACCCTAACTCTGAGGGGAGTGGAGACAGGAGGATTGCTGAGACTTGCTGCCTTCCAGACTAGCGGAGATAATGTGAAGCCCAGATTCAGGAAGAGACCCTGAGTCAAAGAAAGGAGCAGAGAGTGAGAAAGGAAGACATCCAATGCCCTCTCTGGCTTCTGCTCATGTGCAATCACACACACACACACACACACACACACACACACGCACACGTGAGTGTTTTGGCCTCATGAATGTGTGTGTATCATGTGGGTACACAAGGAGGTCAGAAAAGAGCATCGGATCTTCTGAGACTGGAGTTGGGGATGGTTGTGAGCTGAGTCATGTGGGGAACTGAATGCAAGTCGTCTTCAAGAGCAGCAGTTAAGTGCTCGTAACTGCTGAGCCAACTCTCTAACCCAAACAAATCACTTTTTTTTTTTTTTTTTTTTTTTTTTTTGGTTTTTCGAGACAGGGTTTCTCTGTGTAGTCCTGGCTGTCCTGGAACTCACTCTGTAGACCAGGCTGGCCTCGAACTCAGAAATCCGCCTGCCTCTGCCTCCCAAGTGCTGGGATTACAGGCGTGCGCCACCACGCCCGGCAACAAATCACTTTTTAATGCCACAATTCAGAGTGACTAGTTAGCAATGTTGATAGCAGAGTGGACTTAGTATGTCCCAGTCTAGACTCAATATCTTTCCTTCCTTCCTCCATCATGGTAAGAGTCCAAATTTAGTGTCCAGATCACCAGATAACTGAATGTTCCTCTTAAGGCACCGAGTCAACATCAGTTGGGGATCGAGAAGGAGAGGCGGTCAGTCCGGCCTCAGCAGCAAGGAGTGCAATGTTGTAGAACTTACGTTTAGCTTCTTTCTCTGTCGCCATGGGCAGGTATTTTATGGTCCTGTTAAGCAAGAGGGTGATGGACATCCCACAAGGAGGCCATCATTGTCACCTGAGCCTCAGGAGCCTACACCACTGTGGAGGCTTTTGGGTGAGCATTTGGGTGAGCATTCACATGACTCAGCTTTCCATAGCCCCTGACATCGGGCCAAGACATGTAGAGGTGACAGAGCCATTAATGCTGATCTGACAGAATTCCAACCCAAGTTGGCATCTCACCCCTGCATCCACTTCTCTCTGCCCTGGTCACCTTGGCTCCGTCAGCAGAGCTCGCCAGCACCTGCTTGGACCGGCTTTCTTCTTGCCCTTTAAATGATCCACTGCTTGTCTTGCTCCAGCGGCAACGTTTCCCTCTCCCTGGGTGGGTAAGTCACCCTCTTCATTTGCAGCAGATGTGGTCCATGCGGCACGTCCTCCATCCTCCCGCATCGGAATACTAAATAAAGCCAACCTCCCTTTCCACCCCATCTCTGCTGCTCCGCTAAACAGTCTCCCTGAGTTGACTGCCAGCTTCCAAGTCCCAAAGCCAATGTTTTCATTCACTTTGAGAGGTGAGATTGTTACACACACACACACACACACACACACACACAAAATCGTTACATCCTACTTCTAATAAATTGGACAGGGTGGTAAATGCCTGTCCCAGCACCCAGAAGTCTCCACAAACAGTCCTTGGCATCCTCCATCTAATGAAGACATCCTGATGGCTTCATTTTGGTTCCCGTCCATTTTGTGCCCCATGACAAATACCTGATACAGTTCCGGGGCCCAAAGAACAGCACTGCCAACTGTTCTGCCCTGGCGAGGGCCTACTCGGCTTCATCATAATAAGGCAGATGGTGTTTAAAGTATAAACAGCACTTAAAGTATAATAGAGGCAGAGATTAGGAATTTAAGGTCCAACTGGGCCCTCTGCTCGCTCCAGTTTAAAGATTTATTTATTATTATATCTAAGTGCACCAGAAGAGGGCATCAGATCTCTTTACGGATGGTTGTGAACCACCATGTGGTTGCTGGGATTTGAACTCAGGACCTTTGGAAGAACAGTCCGTGCTCTTAACTGCTGAGCCATTTCTCCATCCTGAGGCATTGTCTCAAACAAATACTAAAAACTCAAATCCATAAACTGTGATGATTAGGAATGACAGAAGTGTCTGGTGGTGATGGTATACAGCTTTAGTCCCAGTACTTGGGAGGCAGAGACAGCCAGCCAAAGCCAGCCAAAGCCAGCCTTGTTGCAAGATCACATTGAGGCAGTGAGAGGCCAGTGATTGGAGGGGAGAAAAGAGGCGGAGCTAAGAGGGAGGGAGGCTTGGTGGACTACACCGAAAGAGAGCGAGACGTGTGGATATCCAGATGGCTTCTGACGTATTTCTGGTGTTTTGGAGAGGTTAGAAATATTGGGATAAGACTTTATCATTATAAATTGACATTATGTAATTGGGAGTTTTATAAACATAAATATATTTAGTTAACTATTCACGTTTAAGAGTCATGCCTTACCGGATACTTGGAAGGAGTGGGTGCTGTGCAGAAGCGTAGAATTCCCACTATTTACAGAGTCTATGACAGAGAGGAAACAAGGCTATACAGAGAGACCCTGTCTTGAAAATAAAAACAAACAAACAAACAAACAAAAATCAAAACCCAAACAATAAAGTGGTAAAGATGCTGACAGCTCTTCATAGCTGGTGGCTTCTAGCTGGAGAAGGATTCAGGTATCTTTTTATTTTTTTATTTTTTTATTTTATTTTTTTTTGGTTTTTTGAGACAGGGTTTCTCTGTGTAGCCCTGGCTGTCCTGGAACGAACTCTGTAGACCAGGCTGGCCTCAAACTCAAAGTTCTGCCTGTCTCTGCCTCCCAAGTGCTGGGATTAAAGGTGTGGACCACCACTGCCTACCAAGGATTCAGGTACCTTTAACAGGCTAGCCAATCACTTGGAAATTGACCATGTTCCAGTGAGTATTCGGGTACCACAAATTGGACTTGGTGTAGTTTTTGGGGGGAGGGGAGTGTAGAGATCCAAAGGTGGGAGGGTAGACCTGGGAGGAATAGGAAGGGAGTGTGATATATGAACCCCCCCCAAATTAATAAAAATATTATGTTTGGGAAAATAAGATTTATTTTTATTTGTGTGTCCATGTGGGGGAGGGCCATGTATGTCACACACATGCAGGTTCCCTCGGGCATAAGAAGGAAGCTAGAGTCACAGGCGATGGTTATGAGCCACTGATGTAGATGCTGAGGACTGAACTCGTGTTCCCTGAAAGAGCAGCCTGCATGCCTAACGGCTGAGCCCCCTCTCAGGCTCCTCCACAGCGGCTCGGCTCGCTGTAGAGCTTGGGCTTGCCTGGAACACACAGAGATCCACTTGTCTCTGCCTCTAGATTGCTGGGCTTCACTGCCCCTCCACCCTTAGTTGTCAAGGCAACTTTTGACGGTTTTTCTTGTGTTTCAGTTTCTTTTCAAGGTTTAGTACAGTGGGCTTGGTTCCCATCTGTCCTTTGTTGTCTCTTTAAACCTGGGACAAAGCACTTAAGATTTTATGACTTCTTCCTATCTGTGACAATTAATACACACAACAGCACCGAAACACTTGTGGGAACACAGTACTCCCTGCTTTCAAGGGGAAGGAAGCTCAGTTTAACAATGTAGCGAACACGCACAGCTGAGCATAAACTTGAGGGTGGTGCATTTGGCAGGGTGTTGGTCAAAGCCCTCGACGTCTTTTCTACAAGTTCCTTATTCAGAGTTGTAAGATTCAGTCTCCTTTCAGAAGTTGTTCCTACCTCAATCTACTAAACAAAGGACAAGGGCTTCCCAAGTGGATGAATTTAGGTCATGTGTCTGCCCCTGAACCATTCACAGTAGCCAAGGGAATGCCTGGTAGTGATTGGCTGAGAATAGATTTCTTCCACATTCTTGCATTTAGCAGGTCAGGTTGGGAGCAACTGCCTGTGAGCGGCTCGGCCACACCAGAGAATTGGCTCGAATGCCTGCGAGAGCAGACAAAGCATTCCGCTTGCATTTTTTTTTTCTTTTTGTACAAAATAAATGACTACAACTTTCCCAAAATACTCCTGTAAAGGACCCAGAAAAATTGCAGAAAAAGCACAAGAAATGCCTCACAATCCTAATGCTTATAAGCATCTTTAATGTTTGAAAATAATAATTAGACCACAAACATGAATATGTACTGATAATAAAATAGAAGTTGACATTTTCTTTAATTTGATTAAATAATCAACAAATACTATAAACAACATAGTAATACAACTAATGATTAACAGTCACACAGACCCACTTTCTTCTAGTGACCTGCTCCTGCCTTAATTTTTAAATGTCAATATACTTATGGCAAGCTTTATTTATTTATTTATACGTTTGTTTGTTTATTTTTGAGACAGGGTCTCCCTATGTTACCCTGGCTGGCCTAGCTGTATAAACCAGGTTCGCCTTTAACTCAATAATCCCTCTGCCTCTCTAGTGCTGGGATAAAAAGCCTGCGCCAATCACGACAGACAAAGCCTTTTTCTTACTTTATTAACAAGTGTAGTAATAATTTTGTGTGCTTGCTTAAGGACAGGCCCAGAGAAAGCAAACATGGTACGGCTCAGTGTTCCGGCTAAGTAAGGAAGAAAGTCTCAGTGCTGTGTGCTGAGATCCAGAGTCACCCTTATGCAAGGCACTCTGGGATTGCCCGGCCGCTCCCTCATCTCGCGAGGCTCCTCTTTTTACCGCCCCACCCCCACCTTTTTTCCCTAAACCCTATGACTGCGTCCCACCCCCACCCCCGCCTAACGTGTTTTTCAAACCTACCAATGAACGCACAGCTTAGGCTCAAACCAGCCAATCGGAACGCGGCGTCACCGGGAAATTTAAATCGCGCCGGCCGGCAGCACGAGGCACAAAGTCTGAGGGCTGAGGGCTAGTGGACGTTTCGACAGCCGCCGACCCGCTGATTGAGAGCCCCGCACCGACTTTCGTGGAAGTCTGAGCCGGCTGTACAGGTGAGGACAGAGGCCGGTCTTTAGCGGTAAAGGCGGGACGGAGGGTTGTGGCCCGGAGGGCGGGAGCAGGCCGCGCCCTGGCGGGAGCTGAGCCTCCCTGCTCAGACCAGGCCTCGGGGCGGGTTGGTTTCGCCATGCCGGGGTCAAAGCTGGCAGTGCCGGGCGCTGCAGAGGGTGGCGACGGCCTGGGTGCGGCGCGGCCGTGAGGGTCCGCGTAGGGGACCGGAGGGCGGCCACAGTCGAGCGGACCTGGTTGTGCGCCGCTTTCCCGATGCTTCTGCCCGGGGAGGAGACGCAGCTTTGGGTCGGAGATGAAGGTGGCAGTTACACATCCCAGTTAAGCATCTGACCCGGGTCACCTGTGTCGGAGTCGAGGACGGACATAAAGCAGTAAAGCCGCAAAGCCGCCAGATTATCAGGGGACTTTTGGTTACTGTCACTCCGTGGCGGCCACACCTGTATTATATCGAGCCCCAGTGACCACAGCTGATGTCATCCTGGTTGAATGCATTCGCTGGAAGGGTGTGCAGGATGCCCACCCTTAATGTCACTGCTGACGATCCTATAATATAACGAACCGATCCTTTAAAGATGTAACTCGCTAGAAGGTGCTAGTATGGATCCGTCTTGTCTTGGCCATCAGTCAGCAGAAAACCAGAGCTGCATTTATTGCCTTAAGGATGTAGATTGTTAACTATAAGGCGGCCGCTGTTCTCCTACTTGGTGTTCTATTAACTAATGGAGTCTAGAATTTAGATCCCTGACTTAATACCGTGCTGGCTGGAGGCTTAAGGGTACTGAGTGCTTGGAAAGCCGCTAATCTGAGTCGAGATGCCCAGTGTGCTTAAATTACACATAGGATTTTGAAGGTGTATGAAAACAGTGAAACATCTCAGTTTTTCTGTACTGGTGACATCCCAGTACTTAGCTATATGGGGTAAAATTCTTAAAATTAATTTCATTCTTTTATTCTTTTAAAATGTGGTTAGTGGAAATTTTACATTATCTTTGTTTAAAAAAAATTTTTTTTTGACTGACAGTTCGGTTGCCTTTATAGTAGGGGCGATTATGACAGTACTATAGCCATAATGATGAAAACTTGTGGGGTTTTGTTTTATTTTTATTTTTAGAGACAGGGTTTCTCTGAGTAGTCCAGGCTGTCCTGGAACTCACTCTGTAGACTAGGCTGGCCTCGAACTCAGATCTGTCCGCCTCTGCTTCCTGGGGGCTTGGAGAGCTTTGCCACCCCTGCCAGGCCATGTGTGTTGTCACTGTCCAGTTTGTTTGTTTGCTTGTTTCATATAGTATAGAGTTGGAGTTGAAATTTAGTTGATTATAACATTCTATTGTGTATTTCTGTTTCATTTTAAGATAGAGTTTCTTCTCTATTTGGCCTAGAACTCTACAAACCAGGCTGGCCTCAGATTCATAGAGATCTGGCTGTGTCTGTCTCCCAGGTGCTATGATTAAAGGCATGTATTACCCAGCTTCTGTTGGATTATTTTAAAAATGCTTTTTTCTTTTTTTATTCTCTACTAGCTTTCCTCCTTGTTCCTGCAACCATGTCCACCAACGAGAATGCTAATTCACCTGCTGCCCGGCTTAACCGATTCAAGAACAAGGGGAAAGACAGTACAGTGAGTACCTTCTGTTGCTTTCCTGTGTATACATGGAAATGGAAAGGAGAGACGTGTATATAACACTTTTTTGAGGTCCTGGGGATTGAATCTAGAGCTTCACACTCAGGCTAGGTAGGTTTTTCTCTGCCCAAGCTTCATCTCTAGTCTTAGGTATTTGAACTTTTTTTTTTTTAAATATTATTTATTTATTATATGTAAGTACAGTGTAGCTGTCTTCAGACACTCCAGAAGAGGGTGTCAGATGTCATTATGGATGGTTGTGAGCCACCATGTGGCTGCTGGGATTTGAACTCAGGACCTCCGAAAGAGCAGTCAGTGCTCTTAACCGCTGAGCCATCTCTCCAGTATTTGAATTCTTTTTTGAGACAGGGTTTCCCTGTATAGCCCTGGCTGTCCTGGCACTCACTCTGTAGACCAGGCTGGCCTCGAACTCAGAAATCCGCCTGCCTCTGCCTCCCAAGTGCTGGGATTACAGGCGTGTGCCACCACCGCCCGGCTCCAGTATTTGAACTCTTAAAGTTGCATTTTATTATTTACTTTTCTGTATGTGGGGGGGGGTATGTGCACCTGGTGCACATATGTAGAGGTGAGAGGACAACTTATAGACATTGGTTCCCTCCTCCACATGGCTCTGAAAGATTGAAGGCCTCAGACTTCGCGACAATAAGGATGAGCCATCTCTTGCTGGGATTTTTTTTTTTTTTTTTTTTTTTTTTTTTTTTGGTTTTTCGAGACAGCGGTTCTCTGTGTAGTTCTGGCTGTCCTGGAACTCACTCTGTAGACCAGACTGGCCTCGAACTCAGAAATCCACCTGCCTCTGCCTCCCAAGTGCTGGGATTAAAGGCGTGCGCCACCACTGCCGCCTGGCCTCTTGCTGGATTTTTAAAAAAAAAAAAAAATCACAGCGGGTTGAGTGGCTCCCAGCACTTAGGAGTCAGAGGCAGGTGGAGTTTGAGGCCATCCTGGTCTACAAAATGAGTTACAGGACAGCCAGGGCTACACAGAGAAACCCTGGCTGGAAAAACTAAAAAAGGTGAGAGGGAGATAATGTGGCAATAAAAGCTGATGGGAGAGATAAAATGAGGTGTTCTTCTCTTCAGGAAATGCGCCGCCGCCGAATAGAAGTTAATGTGGAACTTAGGAAAGCTAAAAAAGATGACCAGATGCTGAAAAGGAGAAACGTCAGCTCGTTTCCTGATGATGCTACTTCTCCACTACAGGAAAACCGAAACAATCAGGTGAATATATTTGAGTTGGCGTCAACTTAGAAAATAGGGATGAATGCCTGTCTCTTAAACACTTTTTTTCTTCTCACACTCCAGTGGATAGTTTTCTTTTAGTCCTATCCTTCAAACTTCCCTGTACTTCTGGATACTAGCTTAGTACCTTGACCTTCCAATTGAAGGAAACTTTTTATCGTTATTATTTTTAATTTTAATTAATTAATTAATTAATTTTTGGGTTTTTTTTTGGGGGGGGTTTCAAGACAGAGCTTCTCTGTGTAGTCCTGGCTGTCCTGGAACTCACTCTGTAGACCAGGCTGGCCTCGAACTCAGAAGCCTGCCTCTGCCTCCCAAGTGCTGGGATTAAAGGCATGCGCCACCATTGCCTGGTGAAGAAAAATTTTTTAATGCTAACTAGGGATCACACCCAGGGCCTTGTGTGTGATAAGAAAGTATTCTAGTATTCTATCATTGAGCTATATCTCTAGTTCCATTTTTATTTTTAGTTTTTTTTGAGACAGTATTTGTATAACCCTGGTTGGTCTTATGTTTTCTATATAGTTCCTGGTTTGGAACTCAACTTTAGTTTTGTACTCAGGTGTGCACAGTCGTCATGCCATGCTATAGAGTATAAAGCAGTGGTCCTCAGCCTTCTCATGGCTGCTGTCTGTGACCCTTTAACACAGTGGCTCATGTTGTGGGCACCCCAACCATAACATTGTCTTTGTTGCTACTTCACAACTGTAATTTTGCTCCTGTTAAGAATCATAATGCAGCCGGGCGGTGGTGGTGCAGTGCACACCTTTAATCCCAGCACTTGGGAGGCAGAGGCTAGCCTGATCTACAGAGTGAGTTCCAGGACAGCCAGGACTACATAGAGAAACCCTGTCTCGGGAAAAAAAGAAAAAAAAAAAAAAATCAATGCAGGGGGCTGGAGAGATGGCTAAGAGGCTAATGGCACTGACTGCTCTTCCAGAGGTCCTGAGTTCAATTCCCAGCAACCACATGGTGGCTCACAACCATCTGTAAAGGGATTTGATCCCTTTTCTGTCATGGTAGAGCACTCACATTAAATAAACAAAACAATAAATGTTAATTGATATTTCTAAAAAGTCATCAAAAAGTAATCATAAATGTAAGCAGCTGTTTCTGATGGTCTTAGGGGTCTCCCAAGAAAAGGCTGCTCTATCCACAGGGGTCACGGCCCGGTGCTGTGAAATGTTACGATAATGACTGACACATCCGCACGTAACCCAGAGCACCTTGCAGTCCTGAAGCTCCATTCATGGAGAGCTGCCCACACTTGGTCACACGCATCATTTTTATCGTTTATGTTAGCCTTCACTGCACTATTTATTTATTTATTTATTTATTTATTTATTGTGTGTGTTTTGTTTTGTTTTGTTTTTGTTTTTTTGTTTTTTGTTTTTGGTTTTTCGAGACAGGGTTTCTCTGTGTAGTCCTGGCTGTCCTGGAACTCACTCTGTAGACCAGGCTGGCCTCGAACTCAGAAATCCGCCTGCCTCTGCCTCCCAAGTGCTGGGATTACAGGCGTGTGCCACCACGCCCGGCTTTGTTTTGTTTTGAGACAGGGTTTTTCTGTGTATCCTTGGCTGTCCTGGAACTCACTCTGTAAACCAGGCTGGCCTCGAACTCAGAAATCCGCCTGCCTCTGCCTCCCAAGTGCTGGAATTAAAGGCGTGTACCACCACCGCCCGGGAATTGTACTGTTTTCTACTTTTACAGCTTGGATACACATACACTTCCTACTGTGTTGGAATTGCCTGCTATATTTAGTATAACAATGCTCCATAGCTATGTAACCTAGGAAGCAAAATAGGCTTATATAGCTTAGGTACTTGTAACTTACTACAGTGGAATTGTATAATACCACATTTCTTAGGATATATCCTGTGTTGAAAGATACCTGCTCAAAATCTACTCCAGACAGCCTTCCCATAACAGACTCATTTTGGCTTTTCTAGTACTGTCCTTTGAAGTAGGATATTACATAGTCCAGGCTAGTCGCTGATTCACAGTACTTACTGTCTTGGCCTCCTGAGTATGGCCTTACAGGAAGAAAACACTGGATACTTATTAGCATCTTTTTTTTTTTTTTTTTTTTTTTTTTTTTTTTGAGACAGGGTCTCTCTGTAGACCAGGCTGGCCTCGAACTCAGAAATCTGCCTGCCTCTGCCTCCCAAGTGCTGGGATTACAGGCGTGTGCCACCACTGCCCAGCTCATACTTGGTTTTAATATCAGAGATTATATATAAAACCCCTTGTATATTTGAATGTTTATACATGTATATAATGAACTTTAGTCCTTTTCACCCTGATTCGTGGTCTCATCCCATCTTTTTCTGGTGAAACCCTTCTTCCCAGCAGTTTTTTCTTTCTTAATGTCTGTTTCATATTTGACCTACTAAGCGTAATTATGGTTGCCTGTATGAGAATGGGTGGGGCTTGTTTACTGGCTCATGGATAGCTTTGCCAGTGGATGTGCTCCCTGACGGAAGCTCACTCTTTTCCCCAGGAAGGAGGAGGACCTTATGAGCCCTTCCCCCTTTCACGGTGAAGTATTAAAATGCCTATCGTCCACATGAGTGTCTATTTAGGTTTCTCTGCGATAAAACCCTGCCAAACCAACTTGGGCGGGGGCAGGGTTTATTTGGCTTACAGGTTACAGCCCATTATCCAAGGAAGCCATGACAAGAACAACATTGCTTATCGGCTTAGTTTCTGGCTTGCTCAGTTCAGAGTCATAAGTGTATAATCCTGGTGGCCTGGAACTCACTATGAAGGCCAGGCTAACTTCCCTAGTGCTTGGATTAAAGATATGTGCCACTACACCTGAATCTCAGGTACCTTTCCTGCCTGCCCTGACCTACCTGTCAGGATGGCACTGCCTACAGTATGCTGCACCTTGTACATCAATTAACAGTCAAGAAATGTCCTACATAACTAATCTGGTGGAGTCAGTTCCTCAGTTGTTGTCACAATGAGTACAATTGCTGCGTCATATCTGGATTTTTTTTTTTTTTTTTTTTTTTTTTTTTGGTTTTTCGAGACAGGGTTTCTCTGTATAGTCCTGGCTGTCCTGGAACTCACTCTGTAGACCAGGCTGGCCTTGAACTCAGAAATCCGCCTGCCTCTGCCTCCCAAGTGCTGGGATTACAGGCGTGCACCACCACGCCCGGCTGGATCTTACTTTTTTATTCCCACTTCCCCTTCTACAATGTTTCCTTAGCCTTGTATGTATGACAGAGACCTGCCTTTCACAGCTGAGCTCATCATCACTCATTGGCCATCTGTGAGTTCCTAAATTAACCACCATCCATTGCCAAAAGAAGCTTCTCTTGAGTGAGGTAGAGAGCTGCACTAATCTATATAGTTAGAGATATTTAAAAGGCAATATACCATGTTTGGTTTGTTGTTGTTGTTGTTGTTGTTTTTCTTATTTGGCTTTTGGTTTACTCTCTGTGTAGCCCTGGCTGACCTGGGACTCACTCTGTAGACCAGGCTGTCCTCAAACTCAGAAATCGGCCTGCATCTGCCTCCCAAGTTCTGGGATTAAAGGCATGCGCCACCACTGCCTGGTTACCATGTCTGTTATTAGCAAAAGTAATAGTTGGTTTTCCCCTAGGGCTTATGACCTTAGCAGGAATTAGGTGTGCAGAACAGGCATAAGATCCCCTGTGGAGCAGGTTTTAAATACAACCAGAAAGCAGTTGATTTCCTCCATAACCATGATGCTACTATTATTGAACCAGTGGGTACACTATGCTAGGCAGGATGTACAGTTACAGCTGTTTGTGATGGTTACGGACCCCCCCCCCCCAAGTCTGTATAGTATCTTCCAACACTGTAAAAGTTTGCAGTGAGGAAAACCTTCCAGGTCAGTTCCAGTTAGATACTTTTTTTTCTCATGGTCTATAGCCAAAGTAGAGGGTGTCTTCAGCAATGGGGCCTTAGCTTAAAGTTCAGTGGGCAACCAAAAGCGATGATAATAGTTTATGTTGTTTCAAGGGATGCAAGCCTCTCTTCTGTAGTGAGTATAACTTAAAATTATCTACCCTGGAAATTATAAATACAATTAGGCCCCATGTGGTAGCACATGCTTTTAATTCTAGCACTCCGGAGATAGAGATCTGAGTTCTAGGCTAGCCTGATCTACATAATGAGCTCCAGGATAGCTAGGGCTACATAGAGATCCTGTGACAAAAAAAAAAAACAAAAAAACAAAAAAACAAGATATTGTCTGTAGTTGCATATATCTTTGTTAGAAGTATATTTGCCTTCAGGTGATTACAACTAAGAATAGCCTTTAGTTTGCCTTAAACCATTTGATTTGAACCAGGGACCTTTGGAAGAGCAGTCAGTGCCCTTAACTGCTGAACCATCTCCCCAGCCCCAGGTCATAACTTATTAATGAGCAGAAACCATGAGGCAGTGTGTTGCTACTAATGGTCCAGGTCTTGGCCATTCTTTATGTTGAGTCTATCTCGATGGTGTCTGTTGTATCAAGTTGACAACTAAACAGGATAGTACTATAAGGTATATTATTTGTATGTAATAAAAATAATAATTTGTAAAATACAATTTTTTTTAAGGGTACTGTAAATTGGTCTGTGGAGGACATTGTTAAAGGCATAAACAGTAACAATTTGGAAAGTCAGCTCCAAGCTACTCAGGCTGCTCGGTAAGTCTGCAGGCTCTGGTGGATAACCTAGGACCTCAGCCCTTTAGACTGAGGGAGGTGTGGAGAAACACACATGGTGCAGAAAGCTGTAGTTCCTGTTCTCATAAATTTTTACTTTATCTTAAAAGAATGTATGTGTGAATGAGTGAGTGAGAGACAGACAGACAGACAGACAGACAAACAAAATCAGAGGAAAACTTGGAAGAGTTCTGTTCTCTCCACCATGTGAATTCTGGGGATTGATTGAACTTGGGTTGTCAGTTTGGTGGCCTGCTCTTTTGGCCACTAAGCCAGCTCACTGTCTCCTTTCCCTTTAAGTAACATTTCATGTAGCCTAGGCTGACTTTACGTGCATAGTTCTTTTGTGTCAGCCTTCCCCATGTTAAGAGTATACATGTATCAACCACTATGACAAGATTTTTATACACCTTTTCAGGGCACCTTGAAAATAAACTTCAACTTTTGATTTTTTCTTTTTTCCTCTTAGGAAACTGCTTTCTAGAGAGAAACAGCCTCCTATAGACAACATCATCCGGGCTGGTTTGATCCCAAAATTTGTGTCGTTCTTGGGCAGAACTGATTGTAGTCCCATTCAGTTCGAGTCTGCTTGGGCACTCACCAACATTGCGTCGGGAACATCTGAACAGACCAAAGCTGTGGTGGACGGGGGTGCTATCCCAGCATTCATTTCTCTCTTGGCATCTCCCCACGCTCACATCAGCGAGCAAGCTGTATGGGCTCTTGGCAACATTGCAGGTACTTGCATTTAACATTCTTTGGACTGAATGTGTCCAATGTGATTAAAGAAGGTCCTAGTGACTTTTGTGTCAAGCTTTGCGCTTGCCTTAGTCCCTTATCAGGAATGGAAGAGGCATTTAAGAATGCTGTTGAAAAAATAACTCTCCTTAGAGCAGGTCTGACCGTGCATTCAGTAGCTAACTAAACATGGATGTTTGGGATAGTAAGTTCATTAATCTGGCTTTTTTATTTTTTGTGACAGGGTCTCATGTATGTAGCACTGGCTGTATTTATAGACCAGGATGATTTGGAACCCACAGAAATAGATCTTGGGATTAAAGGGGTTTACTGCCATGCTCAGCCAATCTTGCTTTCTGTTCCAGGTGATGGTTCAGTTTTCCGAGACTTAGTTATCAAACACGGTGCAATTGACCCGCTGTTGGCACTTCTTGCAGTTCCTGACCTATCATCCTTGGCAGTAAGTTAATAGCATAAGTAGAGCCACTTCATATTTTCCCCATGTATTCAAAGACAAACCTCAATAATTTTTCTTTCCCCTCAGTGTGGTTACTTACGTAATCTTACCTGGACGCTTTCAAACCTTTGTCGAAACAAGAATCCTGCACCCCCCTTAGATGCCGTTGAGCAGATTCTTCCTACTTTAGTTCGACTCCTGCACCACAACGATCCAGAAGTATTAGCAGATTCCTGCTGGGCTATTTCCTACCTGACTGATGGTCCAAATGAGCGCATTGAGATGGTTGTGAAGAAAGGAGTTGTTCCCCAACTTGTGAAGCTTCTAGGAGCTACTGAATTGCCCATTGTGGTAGGTGGTAGCCTTTTTATTAATGAGCTTTATGAATACAGGAGCATAATCAGTTGATAACTGTTGAGATACTGCCTGTCACTTTTGCAGAACTTGCAGAATAGTGAATTTTTTTTAGTAGCACTGGAAAGTAATTCATCAACAACAATCTTTTTTTCTTTTTAGACTCCCGCACTAAGAGCCATAGGGAATATTGTCACTGGAACAGATGAACAGACCCAGAAAGTGATAGACGCAGGAGCCCTTGCTGTCTTTCCCAGCCTGCTAACAAACCCCAAAACTAATATTCAGAAGGAGGCCACATGGACAATGTCAAACATTACAGCCGGACGCCAGGACCAGATTCAGCAAGTTGTGAATCATGGCCTAGTCCCGTTTCTTGTTGGTGTCCTCTCTAAGGTAATGAGAGTTTAGGATTTGACCAGATGATAGCATTTATGACAACCTATGCTTGCTAAGAGTCTTAGAGGAACCCGGGCATAGTAGCACACGCTTTTAATTAGAGACCAACCTGATCTAAACAGTGATTGTCGGGATAAGCCAGTGCAACAGAGGAAGGGGGGGGAATCTTGTCTCAAAAACCAATAGTAACAACTATCAAAGAGTCTTAAAAGAATGCCAATGCAAACTCCCTAAGCCCTTTGGGTAGTGGACAGTACCCCCTAATATTGGGTGGAACCATCAGGTAGTTGACTTGGTGTTTTTAGACTACTAACTTTTGGAGTCTTGCTTTTAGGACTTCTGGACTAAAACCCATATTCATCTTTCTTGTTTTTCAGGCAGACTTTAAGACGCAGAAGGAGGCCGCATGGGCTATAACCAACTATACCAGCGGTGGGACTGTTGAACAGATTGTGTATCTCGTTCATTGTGGGATAATAGAACCTTTGATGAACCTCTTGAGTGCAAAAGATACCAAGATTATTCAGGTTATTCTTGATGCCATTTCAAATATCTTTCAGGTAAGTCCTAACAAGGCTATGTTTACTTGAATTTAAGGCAGACCAAGCCCTTGAGTTTGAGGCCAGCCAGGGCTACACAGGAAAACTCTGAACTGGAACCTCCCCCCAGTTCCTTTTTATATTCATTTTGAGTGTATGGGTGGGAACTAGAGTTGTATATTGTGAGCAACCATATATATGCTGGGACTCAAACCCAGATCCTCTGCAAGAACAAGTGCTCTTAACCACCGAGCCACTATTTTGGCACCCTTTCTTTAAGGGTTTTTTGTTGTTGTTGTTGTTGGTTTTTTTTTTTTTTTGTTTTTGTTTTTTTTTTTTTTTTGGTGGGCAGTGATGGAGCAAGCCTTTAATCCAGCACTCAGGAGGAAGAGGCAGGCGGATCTCTTTGAGTTTGAGAGAACCTGGTCTACATGGTGGGCCAGGGCTACATAAACTCTCAGAAATCAAAACCAGATAAAAATAAAAATAAATACACAAAACAACTATAATACCTCTCATAGAAACTGGTATTTGTATCTCATAGAGTAAACTTGAATTGTATTTTGTTTTAAGGCTGCAGAGAAACTAGGTGAGACAGAAAAACTCAGTATAATGATTGAAGAGTGTGGAGGCTTGGATAAAATTGAAGCACTACAGAGCCATGAAAACGAGTCTGTATACAAGGCCTCATTAAACTTGATTGAGAAGTACTTCTCAGTGGAGGTGAGTGCTGGCCATGTTCACAACCTGGAAAGTCTGTAAGAATTCACAAGTATCTTCAAGCCCATTAGCTTTTAATCCTTTGTATATGGTTCTTATCACATAGAATAAGCATCAATGCAGCCCAGACTTGCTGCATTAATGTATGTATGTATGCAGCCCAGACTTGCTGGTATGTATGTATGTATGCATATATGCATATGCTCCTCTAGTATTGGCTTGATGATGGTATGTGAACAGCCTGGGACACGTGAGACTAAGTTTATGGGTATCCTTGTGGAAGTTTATGGAGAAGAGGACCAACTCTGCCTGATTGGTCTGTTGTGCAGTGATCGGTGCACAGATGTCAGTTTCTGTTGATTATCATGCCTCAACCCATCCAGAACATTCTCTCAGCACTCGAGTTAGCGAAGCTTTGGCAGCCAGTTTTCTGCTACGTGCAGGCTTTGAGACAGAGATTTATGGTTATATCTTATATCTTGTCTTGCCTTTTTCAGGAAGAGGAAGATCAAAATGTGGTGCCAGAAACTACCTCTGAAGGCTTCGCCTTCCAAGTTCAGGATGGAGCTCCCGGGACCTTCAACTTCTAATGCCCAGCCAAGGCACAAAGCTGTTAGCTATGTGCTGTGCTATCCTGTGTTCTCATAAATTTGTCTTACTGTTTCTCTACTAAGAACTCTTTTTACATGTGGTTTGTTATTGTAGCACTTTTTACAAAAGAAACTATACTTGAACAGTTATAAACTGTACATACTCTATGAAGCTGTCCTCTGAGTTTATTTCTATGTGGAATTTCGTACCCTGTCATGTCCTGTAAATAAAGATTAAGTTCCATTCTTTACTCTGCTGCTTTCTTACTTGAGATTACTGTTGGAAGTGAAAGGCGACCTAAGTTATCTGCAGAGGCTGAGAGATGGTCCTGCTTGCAGACCTTTGAATGTAAGGCTGACATCACCAAGGATATGGGGGTTGGGGTGGGGAGCACTTGAGGCTCTGGGCTGGCCTTCACATCCCCACAGGACTGCGCAGCCGGCACTGCCTGTGTCTGGCTAGATGAGTCTCGATGAAAGCCCACATTGAGCCATGATGACGTGGAGTTAGTTCCTCTCAGCTTCAGCCTTGGGCAAATTACCCGGAAAGGAGTCTGTAGTATGGATGGGTTACTGGCCATTGCTCTGAGCATAAGTCAATATTAGGTTTAGAATCTTGCAAAAAGAATGTATATCTTTATTAACTTAGTCCATTTCTTTAAAATCTTATTTTCTGTGTATGGGTGTTTTGCCTGCATGTAGAGTAGTGCCTCTGCTCCCAGAAGAGGGCGTCCAGTTCCCTGGAATTAGACTTATAAACCACCATTTAAGTGCTGGAGTTCTGGAAGAGTTAGGCACTGCTGAGCCAGCTCTCCAGCCTCCCTACATTTTGTGTGTGCACCAAGTGCCCAACATGGAACACTGTTTAAGCCAAGGGTACTTTTTTTTTGAAGCCCTACATCACTAGGCTTTTCCTGTGAAGAGGCTTGGGGGTGGGGTGTAACAAACCTGCTAAGACTGCTTTTCCTGCCCCTCTTCTCCCCTGCCTCAGCTTCTGGCATACTGGGTCCAAAAGCCCTCATATGGAAAAATAATGTACTTCACACTAGGTTTTTGCTTTAAGGTTGGCACTTACTGCCTTCAGAGGGATGAGTGGATCAGAGATGTTGATTAAAAGTGAGGCTTGGCTGGGCAGTGGTGGCGCACGCCTTTAATCCAAGCACTTGGGAGGCAGAGGCAGGTGGAGTTCCGAGTTCCAGGCCAGCCTTGTCTACAGAGTGAGTTCCAGGACAGCCAGGGCTACACAGAGAAACCCTGTCTCGAAAAAACAAAAAACAAAACAAAAGAATAAATTTTTAGCAGGGACTTTCCTCAGAAGTCCAACAAGCATGTTCTTGTTTCATGGCCCTATGGGCCAAATTCAGAATGGCTTTTCATACCCACTGGGTGTAAAGGAAGCACCGACTCCCCTCTCAGTGTCTAAATAGGTACAGGTTTAGTGATGTACCAAAATTTCTTTGGTATCAATTTCTAGTTTATGTACCTGCTTTGTCTACATGTGTATCGTGCGTTCCTACAGAGGCCGGAGGAGGGTTCTTAGAGCCTCAGGAGTTGAAGTTGGAACTGCCAGATGGAGGTGCTCGGACTTGACTGGTCCTGTTGTAAGAACCGCAAGTAGTCTCAACCACTGAGCCTTCTCTCCAGCCCTGGTTTCTTGTAAATTTTTGTTTTCTTGAGACAAGCTCTCTCTGTAGTCCTGGCTGTCTTGGGGCTTAATGTGCAGACCAAGATGGTCTGAAACTCAGATCATCCTGTGTCTGCCTCCCAAGTGCTAGGATTAGAGGTATGAACCACCAATCTGGCCTTTGCAAGTTTTTTTTTTTTTTTTTTTAAAGCTTCATTTCTATTTATGTGTATAGTGTTCTGCCAGTATGTATGTCTGTGTACCCTATGCACGTGGTGCCCTGAGAGGCCAGAAGAGGGGATGCCCTATTGACTGGAGGTACAGTTAAGAGCTGCCTTGTAGGTGCTGGGGCGAGAACCTGGGTCCTCTTGAGGATCAAGTGCTCTTTTAACTGCCAGGCTATTTCTAGAGATTGGCTAACTATTTTTTTTTTTCTTTCCAAGACAGAGTTTCTCTGTGTAGCCCTGGCTGGCCTAGAACTCACTCTGTAGACCAGGCTGGCCTCAAACTCAAAAATCTGCCTGCCTCTGCCTCCCAGAGTGCTCGGATTACAGGTGTGCGCCACCACCGCCCAGCTTGGCTAAGTATTCTTAGCCAACCAGCCATCTCTCCAGCTCTGTACATCTTGTTAATAAAAAGGATATTGCTTCCAGCACTTGGGAGGCAGAGACAGGTGGATTTATGAATTCTAGGCCACCCAGAGTTATATGGTGAGACTGTCTCAAAACAAAACAGAACATGCCAGGCTGGGCTATAGCCCAGCTGAGTAGTATAGATTAAGCTCTGTGTTTGATTACCAGTACCATGTACACTGGGGCAAGGTGGTGGTTCTAGTGTGCTTTTCTGTTGCTGAGATAAAATACCATTACCAAAGGAATTTGGGGAGGGAAGGGCTTATTTTTTTTTAAGATTTATTTATTTATTATATGTAAGTGTAGCTACCTTCAGACACCAGAAGAAAGCGTCAGATCTCTTTACAGATGGTTGTGAGCCACCATGTGGTTGCTGGGATTTGAACTCATGACCTTTGGCAGAGCAGTCAGTGCTTTTACTTGCTGAGCCATTTCTCCAGCCCTTAATAAGGGCTTATTAAGCTTCTAGTTTACAGAGAAGCCAGGCCAGGCACCTGGAGAGTAACCTGAAGCGGATAGAAGAGCCCTGTCTTCTGCCTCATTTCCTTTGGTTTGCTCACCAGCAACCTTCCTCCCACAGGCCACAGCAGGCTGGCCCACTGCGACACTGAGCGACCAAGAAAATGTCCCCCAGGCCTGATGGGATGGAGGCATTGGTCAGTCGAGGTTTCCTCTTCCAGACTGTGTCGGGCTGGCACCCATGGCTAACCTTGACAGCGGTCCCCTGTAATCCCACACTTGGGACTGAGGCAAGGCTCATGGTCATCCTCCGTTAGGCCAGCCTCGTCGGATGAGACTTCATCTCAAATTCTTTGATTTTCTCAATTTGGCTTTTCTTAGCTTTTTTTTTGAGTTCCCAGAACCAAGTAAATTAAAAACCGAAACTCTTTGCCCAGATGGTATTAGTTTCTTTCCATCCCACAAGTTCTTGGGTTTTGTTTATAGGAAGCCTGGAAACCCAGTGAGCCGGAGGACCAGAGAGGCCATTAGGGGCTATTACAACTGGCTATTTCCCTGCCTCTGCCCTTGCCCAAACCCAGTGGACTGATTTTTGGGAAGCCCTTGGATCATATCATAGCGGGGGAGGGGGCCTTCTCTTCTAATTGGGTCGTTGACCTAATCTGTGATGAACAAAAACCCAGTCATATGATGTCATCCTCCTTCCCAATATTCCCTTGAAGTGTTAGTGAAAGGTGTTCTGAACATCAAGGGTTGAATTGTTTTTCTTTTCTTTTTGGTTTTTCGAGACAGGGTTTCTCTGTGTAGCCCTGGCTGTCCTGGAACTCACTCTGTAGACCAGACTGGCCTCAAACTCAGAAATTTGCCTGCTTCTGCCTCCCAGAGTGCTGAGATTACAGGCATGTATTACCACAGCCCGGCTTGAATTGTTTTTCCGTAATCTCAGTCATTAAAATTAAAATGACAGAGGCTGGAGAGATGACTCGGTGGTTGAAAGCACTGTCTGCTCTTCCAGAAAGAGGTCCCGAGTTTGATTCCCAGCAACCATATGGTGGCGCACAACCATCTGTAATGGGATCTTCTGGCATGCAGGCATATACACAGATAGAGCACTCGTGTATAAAATAAAAAATAAAATCTTAAAAAAAAATTAAGGCCAGGCGGTGGTGGTGCACGCCTGTAATCCCAGCACTTGGGAGGCAGAGGCAGGCAGATTTCTGAGTTCGAGGCCAGTCTGGTCTACAGAGTGAGTTCCAGGACAGCCAGGGCTACACAGAGAAACCCTGTTTTGGAAAAAACAAAACAAAACAAAAACAAAACAACAACAACAACAAAAACAAAACAACAACAAAAAAATTAAAATGACAAAAAACACCCAGCCTATCAAGTAAGGTGTTAAGGGGACAGCAGTTCAGTCGAGTTCCAAGCACTTGTGTGTTAAATGCTGTGTGTTGGCATAGTTTGAGAGTATCATTCTGATGTCTGCAGACCCCTAGTTCCTACTAAATATTTGGGACAATTTCCTAGACTTGTATGTGAATTGCCAGCACCAAGCCCTCTGAACTGACAAGTTCTTAACACTGCTTCTAAGCTCTCAGTGCTACCTGTCTCCCTGAGCCAGACCTAGGAAGCTGTGGTGCCGTGGACGGGCTGTCGTTTGGCAGCTGCGTCCGCCGAAGGTTACATCCAGCAATGGAATACAACTCGAACGAAGAAGGGAAGTGTACCTAAAACAAATATCTCACCAGGTGTGCTAGTTTTTAACTCAAGTGCTTGGGAGGCAGAGGCAGGCAGGTCTCTGTGAGTTGGAGGCCAGTCTGGTATACATGAGTTCCAGGCTATTCAGGGCTACCACCTAAGTCTGGTAGATGTTTCCAACCCTTTACTGGGAAGGACTTCCTTCTGTTCTTCCGGAGACCTCCATCTTGATGTATTTTGCCTCTAGCCTAAGTTTATTGTTTTTCCTGTTATTTATTGTGAGGCAGGCTGGCCTCAAGTTTAGGATTCCCCTGTCTTTCCCTCAAGTTCGGAGTTTACAGGTATCTGTCACTTTGGCAAGTCCCCTCATGTCAATCGTGGATAAAAATTACAGCTCAGTGGCGCTGGCACACACTTCTAATCCCAGCACTTGGGAGGCAGAGGCAGGAGCATCTCTGTACATTTGAAGCCAGCCCGGTCTGCAGAACAGCCAGGGCTACACTGAGAAACCCTGTCTTATGGGTTGGGGAAGACCCACAAGGAACTCAGTGGTAAGGGATTTTCTTGGTATTCTGGAGACCCTAAATTTGACTCCCTTAGAACACACACTAAAGACTCCAGATTGTACACAGAATAGTGTTTTATCCAAATGGTGGATGTTATTCAGCCTGCTGTCTACTCCTGAGCCCTATATCCCCACTCTGAAGTGCTGGGATTATAGGCGAGGCACCCATAATCCTGTTTAGCACAGCTTCCTTAATTGGGTTATTTGAAGCCACCAGTAGGAGCGCTGTGGACTCCTTCCTCAGACTGAATCGCTGTAGGGATCACAACAGGGGCCAGAGATGCCAGCTCAACTTTGGTTTAGTGCTATAACATGGCCAACAGGAATTTACAGAAACCAGAGTAGTGGTCACCAGATTCATAAACTTGACGCTGAATGGTTGGCTGTCCCAGGTAAATTCCTGAATCATTGTTCAATCCTCTTTCAACACTACTGGGCTGGATAATTGGAGTATTTCTTTATCTTTCTGGCCTTTAGAACTGTTGTTTGAGATACCCAAGTCCAATTTGGTGATGATTTGTCTGGAGACTTCTTGGACCCCAGTCTCTTCTCTTTGCTTGCTGGCTGTGATTTAAGCAGTTTTCTCTGCCACACAATCCCTTTCCTTGCTATCCAGCATCCCTACCAGAGGCCCCAAACCCCCTTAGAACTTAATCTCGGTCGTTTTGATTGTGACAGCTGACATTCATTTCAAAAGCTTGAGACACTAAAATTTGGAGCTGCCTCTGTTTCCCCAGAAAGAGGAGGTACAGGGGTTGGCTTCCGGCTCAGTTTCCCCGCAGGTTCCAGTGGGTGGGAAGGTTCCTGGGGGAGAGTTCTCTGATTCCTCATCCTCCTGCCAGACAGCCAGGTCCCTCGGAAGCAGCTGCACCACTCTTTGGGCATGTACCCAATGGGCTGGAGAGATGGCTCAGCACACTGGCTGCTCTTCCAGAGGTTCTGAGTTCAGTTCCCAGCAACCACATGGTGGATCACAACCATCTGTAATGAGATCCGATGCCCCCTTCTGGCATGCAGGTATGTCAGATAGAGTACTCATATACATAAAATAAATACATAAATTTTTTTTTTATTTTTTTATTGTATATATTCTATATTTACAATTCATTTCCCTTTTTCTGGTTCCCCACCCATAAAAATTTTTTTAAAGAGTTTACTCAAGCACTGCTGTGGGGTGGAAAGGAGTCCTTCCTAACCATGTAGAAACTGCAGAGCCAGCTTGGCTCAGGGGCGGTCTCTCCTGAGCAAGTACCTGCTTTCCTAGTCCTGTTCTTTGCCCTGGAGGGAGCAATTACTCCCTATGCCTCTACTGTTTTTGCTGTGTAATGGTACTGAGAGAATTTGTTAGCTAAGGCCACATAGCTGGCTCCCAGGTATCTCTTAGTCTCGTGACCCCAACAGCACCCTGGTACAGTTTTGCTTGGGAGACTCATATTTGCTGGGGCACATCACCCACCCACTGGGAGATTGATAGGCAGACATGGAGAGACCAGACCTCTAGAGATAGGATGGGCTCTCGAAGCTCCTTCTCGTCATTAGTTCTAGAATGCCTAAAATGGAAGAGGTTAATTTCATTTTTATCCCACCTACAGCTAGTTCTGGCTGTCTCGGGACCAGGAAAGTCTTGAACTCACAGAGATCCCCCTGCCTCTGTCTCTGGGAGAGACGAGATCAGAAGCTCAAGGTCATTCTTTAAAGCCAGCTGGGGCTTTGTGATACTCTGTTCCCTCCCACCAAAACCCCCACAGAACAGACAAGCAAACCTCAAACCAAACCCACAACACTAAACTCCTCAGAGTGTGCTCTGCCCTTCCCACATGGACAATCTAGCCTGTCCCTTTCAGGTAAAACTGGGGAAACATTCTCCTATCCTTGTGCAAAGAAATTACTCATTGTCCACTTCCTGGGGCTGATGTGGAAAGAGCTAGCAGGTTTCTAACATACTTCAGCTGTTCAGGAAATACTTTAAATAATTTCCTGCTGCAGAGGCTAGGAGGAAGGCCAGCAAATTGGAAAAGAGTGTGCCTGCTCTCTGTCGTTGTCTGTCTGTCTCTGTCCTTGTCTATCTCTCTGTCTGCCTCTGTCTGGCCTCTAGTGAAGTTCATGTAATACTCCGGAAGTCATCCTTTTTATGTGGGATTTCTTTGTTTCTTTGTTCATGCTGAGGCAGGGTTTCTCACTGTAGTCTTGGTTGGCCTGGAACTCACTCTGTAGACCAGGCTGGACTCGAATTCAAGAGATCCACCTGCCTTGCCTCTTGAGAACTGGGATTAAAGGCGTGCGCCATCACCACTTGGAGGGATTGTTATTTTTAAGGATGTGGATGTGAGAATCCTGGTTTCTTAGACTTCCATTGTATTCTGGGTTTCCTAAGGAACCTTACAAATCTGAGTTAATTAAGCCTGGTAAGTCATCTCTGCCATTATTGAAAGGCAGCCAGCTCTGAGATAGACTGGCTACCCTGCAGGACAGAGGGCAGCCAGATGGGAAGCCGGAGGCCCAGAGCAAAGGCAAGGGAGCATGGAGTCAAGCAGTGTGTGAGTGACCGCCTCCCACCTTGGCTTCAGCCCACAGCAGGCCTCCAACGACTGGTCTCTCTAACTGGGTCATTGAAGCATCAGAGCAAGCTTTCAGGTAATGACTTAAGAAAAAAAACTGAAAAAACAAAACAAAACAAAAACAAACCTACCTAAAACCAAAAACAAAACAAAACCAAACCAACCAAGCAACCAAAAAAAAAAAAAAAAAAAAAAATAAAAAACCAAGCCTGAGATTCTAGTCTATTTAAATTGTTGGATCTAAAGGCAGATTTTGAAATTCTCTTTCCCTTAGGGGGCATGTCACAATGTGGAGACATTTTTGATTGTCACATGTGAGACAGGGCCATTTTACTGCCACTAAACATCCATAAAACACAGGATAGTCCTCAGTAAAGAGCTGTCCAGCCTAGGACTGTCAACACCTTGGAGGTTACAAACACTGGCTTACTGTTGTTTACTAGTGAGTGCAAACTCTCCCTCTGTAACCCGGTCTTGCCAGGACATCCCCATAATCCTCTCTCCTTAGCTTCCCAGGCACTGGGATTAAGGTGTGGGTCCCCACATGTGGATGAGACCCTGGTTTAAAGATTCAAGAGGCAGCAGCTTTCCGGACCTTCCAGGTACCCCAGGCTAGCCCAGAGTCAGCCACTAAGGAATGCCCAGAGATTTATTTATTTATTTATTTTGGTTTTTTCAAGACAGGGTTTCTCTGTGTAGCCCTGGCTGTCCTGGAACTAAGAGTCAGCCACTAGGAACGCCCAGAGATTTAATTAATTAATTAATTGTTTATTTATTTTGTTTTTTTTCGAGACAGGGTTTCTCTGTGTAGCCCTGGCTGTCCTGGAACTCACTCTGTAGACCAGGCTGGCCTCGAACTCAGAAATCCTCCTGCCTCTGCCTCCCGAGTGCTGGGATTACAGGCATGCGCCACCACCGCCCGGCTATTTATTTATTTTTAAAAATATTTATTTATTATTATATGTAAGTACACTGTAACTGTCTTTAGACACTCCAGAAGTGAGCATCAGATCCCATTACAGATGGTTGTGAGCCACCATGTGGTTGCTGGGATTTGAACTCAGGACCTTTGGAAGAGCAGTCAGTGCTCTTACCCACTGAGCCATCTCTCCAGCCCCTTATTTTTTTATTTACTTACGCATTTTGTCTATTTTGAGGCAGGGTCTCGGAGACCAGGCTGGCTGTGCATTCCCGGCCTAAGGAAAGGTTTAAAACCCTGGACGTTCCCCTGCAACTAGAAAAATGACCACAGGGTGGCAGTAGAGCTTAGGGCTGCCGAGCTCGGCTCCTGAATTCCATTGCGTCGCTCTCCCGGCTGGGCCAGGCTGTGTGGCCTTCAGCAAATTGTTTAACTGCTCTGTGTGGCACAGCTCTGCAAGATAGAGATAAAACTGGTATCGACTTCCTAATGAAATGATAAGGGATGCCAGCTCTCAATTAGTGTTAGGGTTAAAAATTAAAAGCAAGTAGGGCGGGACACAACTTGGTTTTGAATTCACTGCACAGCTGAGGATAACACTGGATTCCTGACCTTTGTGCTTCCACCTCCAAAGTGCTGGAATTACAGTGTAAATGTTGGGTTTGTCCTTTTCCCCTCCCTCCCTCCCTCCCTCCCTCCCTCCTTCCTTCCCCTGTCTCTCCTGACAAATCCATTTCTATTAGATTAAGTTCACTGCAGTGCCGTATCACATGGGGTCTGTGTCCAATGGCCTTTGAAGGGAACTTTCTCAGGAACTTGGCCGGGTGCACAGGTGCCACTGCTCCCATGGGCCCAAGCCACCTTTTTCCAGATTGTAAGCTGGCCTTGAACTCACAGAGATCCACCAGTCTCTGCCTCTGGATGCTGGAATTCAAGGTGTGTGCCACCAGTCTGGGCAAATAAATGATACTTGTATTTATTTAAGGTACTTTAAAGTGTTGAGGGTTTACTTGCGTGCATGTATGTGGGTATGTGCGTATACTGTGCCCTGTGTCTACAGAGGCCCGAAGAGGGTACTGGGTCCCTCTTGAACTGAACTCACAAGTGCTTGTGAGTCACTGTATATGTGCTGCCTTTGCTCCCTCCATTTGTCACCAGGAATCCCTGTGGGGTTTTCTTTTTAAAGATTTTTTTTTTTTTTTTTTTTGGTTTTTCGAGACAGGGTTTCTCTGTGTAGTCCTGGCTGTCCTGGAACTCGCTCTGTAGACCAGGCTGGCCTCGAACTCAGAAATCCGCCTGCCTCTGCCTCCCAAGTGCTGGGATTAAAGGCGTGCGCCACCACCGCCCGGCTTTAAAGATTTATTTTAAAAATCATGTGTGCGTTGGTGTGCAAGCACGTGCGCAGGGACCTGAGGGGGCCAGGGGCACCAGATCGGAGTTAATAGCGCCCCCTGCGGCTGCTGGGATCCTAACTCAGCTTCTCTGGAAGAAGACTCAGTACCTTGACCAAGGCATCTCTCCAACTGTTGTATTTTTGCTTCATATACGTAGGTACATCTCTTGTCCGACGGCATGAATAGCTTCAATTTTAAGGAGCCATGTGCTTCCTGTGGTTTGGGACCCACTTACAGCCTGCAGAAGTGGCCCTGCACCTCAGTCTTCGAGACACATTTGGCTCTTGTAGTCCTGTTCCCGGCAGGCTATCACAGGTGCCAAGATGGCAGAAAGAGATGTTTATCGTTTGCGTACAACTTTAAATATTTATTTGTTATTTATTTATTTATTTATTTTGGCTAGGCGTAGCTTTAATTCTAGCACTCAGAAGGCAGAATCAGGCAGATCTCTACGAATTTGAGGTCAGCCCGATCTACATAATGAGAACCTGTCTAAACACTATATTTTCAAATTTTTATGTATGTGCCCCTTGTGTGTGTCTGATGCTTTCAGATTTGAGAAGAGAGCATTAGATTCCCTGGAACTGGTGTTACAGAGGCTGAGAACCATCACGTGGGTGCTAGAAACTGAGCCTGGTTCCTCTCCCAGGGCAGCCAGCACAGCTCACCTCTGAGCAGTCTCTTCAGTCCTATTTATCTATTTATTTTGAGACAGGGTCTCACTATGGCTTAGCTACATAGATCAGGCTGGCCTTGAACCAACAGAGATCCACTTGCGTCTGCCTCTTGAGTGCAGAGACTAAAGATGAGTGCCCATAAATACACTTTTTTGGATCAGAACCGTTGCGTGTGGGTTGGGCGTCTCAAGGCCAGGTGGAAGGAATTAGATGTAACCCCTATTTGACTGTAGTTCAGGTGTACTGGCTGTTTCATTGGGAGAAGCAGGATTGTGTGCAGGTGGGGAGGGGCCTGTCTACTTGATTCTTTTTTTTTTTTTTTTTTTTCTTTTTGAGACAGGGTTTCTCTATGTAGCCCTGGCTGTCCTGGAACTCACTCTGTAGACCAGGCTGGCCTCGAACTCAGAAATCTGCCTTCCTCTGCCTCCCAAGTGCTGGGATTACAGGCATGTGCCACCACCGCCCGGCGTCTATTTGATTCTTATTTTGCTTTGTTCTTCCGAAACAGGGTTGTTTAGGCTGGTCTCAGATTCTAGAGGATGACCTTGAACTCCTGGTTTTCCTACCCATACATTTTGGGCTACCGCAGTCAGCTTGTTCTCCTACTTTGTGAAGGGAGGTGGGTGAGCACAGTGAGTAGTGACCTCTATCCCTGGTGGCTCTATACCATCAGAGGGAACCTGTACTTTCTCAGGGTCAGCAGGGACTTCTATGGCCAGAGAACGCAAGTGACGGTCAGCATTGTAATATTGAGCATGTACCGAGTCCTTTGTCAGTTCTTCGAAGGCCTTTCTCATGACCTCTGGGGAAACAGGATGCTCTAAGCAGCACTGTACGTGAGTGGTCAAAAGGCCCCCTTTCTGATGAGAAAACCAAGATAGGGGGTAGGGGGTTGGCTTAGTGGGTAAAGCACTCTCTGTGAGGACCTGGGTTTAGATCCCTAAAACCCATGTAACAATTGCGAATGGGGCTGAGGGGGAGACAGAGGCCAGCCAGCTTGATGTATAGAGTGAGTTCCAGGACAGCCAGGGCTACACAGAGAGAGGAAAACAAAACAAAACAAAAAACAAAAACAGAAAGCACTAGCAGCTGAGTCATAAGAACTTAGGTTGCGATTCCAGCACCCACGGGCCAAACTTGAGTGTCTGCAAGTCCCTGTGATTCTAGTTCTGAGGGATCTTCCTTTAGTGTTTGGGTGTGCACAGGTACAACATTTGTACCTACACATGTACACACACACACACACACACACACACACACACACAACCAGACCACCATGAAGCTAGACGATTTGCTGAAGCATAGCCAGCTTATCCAACACTTTCAAACCCTCAGGGAAGTGGCATCCCAGATCTTATTTGTAAGGAGTTCCTCCTGCTTTTTGACTTTTGATAAGGAATAGTTGCATCCACAGAAACAGCACACTCCCAACCTCCAAATACAAAGCAGAGCCCAGGGGGAGCAAAGGGTAGTGGGGTTGTTGTAGATCTCTAGTGAAGATGGGGAGCCTAAGGCCACCGAAGGGTGCCCAAGGGCGGGAACCCAGGTCTGCCTCCCAGAGCCCACCTAGCTTGCTTCTGTCTGCTTCCGATTTACCAAATGGCCATGGCTGGTTTTAAAGTACAGCCCAGCAGTCTTCCTTTTATTTTGTCTTTTTGCCCCCAGAGCTGAGGACCGAACCCAGGACCTTGTGCTTGCCAGGCAAGCGCTCTACTGAGCTAAATCCCCAACCCCAGGCTGCCTTTTAGAACAGTCTTCAGTGTGAAGCTGGAAAGGAGAATAGTGTCCGCCCCAAACCACGCCCCTCTGTGCTGTATCAAACACCCTCAATTAACCACGAGCACCCGGAAAGCAGGAGCAAGAAAAAAACTGGGTCAGAGAGATTAACGAAGTCTCCTATAACCACACAGCAAGACTGGCAAAGTGACCTGTCCACACCCCGCACACCGTTCTGTCATGGATGGTGTTAATCGCCAGGGTGTAAGGCTTGGAAGAAAGCGTTTTCTTCTGTGTTAATTCTTAAACATTTTCAGAGCCAATAGAAAGTGACCGGTAGGAGCAACATCTGTGCCTGAGTCACAGCTGTGCCTTGGGCTCAGTCACCTGAGCAGGCTTCCATGGCCCTGTAAAGAAGGAATCATATCCTGTACTGCTGGGGAAAAGGGCTCAGAGACATTTAGATAGCTACCCAAGACTGCACAGCCATGCTGTGCTGCTACACCAAATGAGGTGCTCTGGGTAGACTAGGGTGGATGAGCCCCATGCTGAAACGAGTCACCCACAAGTCCAAGAACCAGCCCCTCTGGACAATGACGCAGGAAGCTGTTTTGTACATTAGGCAGAGCTGGGTCCAGATAATGTCGGTCTATGCAGAAAAACTGCCTCTTTTCCAGTTGCCTTCCCTCTGCAGAACCCTTGGGAGCCAGCCAGGCCTGGTGACCTATGGAAGAGGTGACGCCGTGCCCTGCTGTCCCAGCTACATGGCTTGGCCGAGTCTACTGGGCCTTTTCCAGCTAAGACACCCGTTTGTTTTTACCCTGCAATGTGAACCAGATGTGGGGGGCACCTCGCTCTGCGGGAGGCCCCTGCCCAACCCTCAGCACCGGCCACAGGCTCATGGGAGGCTGCCGTGGCCTACCGGCCTTTCCTGGCCCTCTGCCCGCCTCTCCCTCAAATCTGGGCCTCCCTGGCATCCCTGCATCTCCCCTTCTCCCAATATGACAGGAAGCTGGAAAGGACACTGGACAAACATCCAAAGTCCATATGTCCTGGATGGTCTGCCGAGGAATTTTGGGGATGCTAGCTTGCTCCGTGTGTCATGGCCTTTCCACTCATGACATGGGGAAGGGGTGGGGGAGGGCAGTAAGTAAAGACTTGAAAGGCAACCAAGGGCTGAGTATCCTTCCTCTGGGGCTTCGCCTCACCCCGAGCTCTCAGACTGGAGACTTAAGTCTGAGCAGCCTCGGCCTCCCGGGTTCCACGGACTTAACTCTCACTGTTTACTTTAGCAATTGAATTCTTCCCGTTTTGGCCAGTGGAAACCTGTTCAAGCTGGTTGCTAGGCCTATTTTTGCCAAGATCCATCATTCCCGGGGAGCTTTCTAACACAAGCTGTTCCAGGCTCCCCTGTCTTTTTTTCCTGTCCTGGCCACAGAAACAACCAGTTATCTCCAAAGATCCTGGGTCTGTTTGGTGAAAATGGTGTTTGGAAGTCAGGTTCTGGGTGCACTGGGTGTTATGGGTCACACTGGTAATTTCAGGAGGCTGAGGCAGGAGGATTGCCATGAGTCTACACAGAGAATCCCAGGTTTGCAAGGCTACATATAGAGAGAGACACTTTAAAAGAAACTTTTTTTTTTTTTTTTTTTTTTTTTTTTTTTTTTTTAACAGAGAGCCAGGGATCCTGGCATTAACCTGTAATCACAATTTTTTTTTTTCTTTTTTAAGACAGGGTTTCTCTGTGTGCCACCACACCCGGCTGTAATCACAATATTTGAGAGGCAGAGGCAGAACCTGTGAATTCAAGGCCAGCCTGGTCTACCTGGCAAGTTTAAGCTAGATGAGACTATATAGTGAGACCCTGTTAGGAGAGATGGCTCAGTGGTTAAGAGCACTCACTGATAGTTTGGTTCCCAGCATCCAGATGGTAGCTAACAACTATCTGTAACTCTAGTTCCAGGGGACCTGATACCCTCCTCTGACCTCCGTGGGCATCAGGCACACACATGGTACACAGATGTACAAGCAGGCAAAACACCCATATATGTATATTCTATAAAAATAATCATCCTCCCAATAGAATTTAAAAGGAGTAAAGAATTTTAGCTTAAAAAAAAAAAAAAAAAAAAAAAAAAAAAAGACAAGCAAGGTGGTGGTATCTCATGTCTTTAATCCCAGCCCTTGGGAGGCAGAGGCAGGTGGATCACTGAGTTGAAGTTCAGTCCAGGGCTACATAGCAAAACCCTGTCTTAAAAAAAAATCAGAGAAAGAGATATACAGACAGATGATAGATAGTAGGAGTTATTTGCAGTGGTTCATACCTGTTGTCTTAGTTAGGGTTTCATTGACACCATGACCAAGGTAACCCCCCCTTTTTTTTCTTTGATTTATTTATTTATGACGGGGCAGTGGTGGCGCATGCCTTTAGTCCCAGCACTTGGGAGGCAGAGGCAGGCAGATTTCTGAGTTCGAGGCCAGCCTGGTCTACAGAGTGAGTTCCAGGACAGCCAGGGCTACACAGAGAACCCCTGTCTCGAAAAAACAAAACAAACAAACAAAAAACAAAAACCCCCACAAGATTTATTTATTTATTATATGTGAGTACACTGTAGTTGTCTTCAGACACCCCAGAAGAGGGCACCAGACCCCATTACAGATGGTTGTGAGCCACCATGTGGTTGCCGGGAATTGAACTCATGACCTCTAGAAGAGCAGTCGGTGCTCTTAACCACTGAGCCATATCTCTAGCCCCCTATTTTTTTAATCTCAAAAATACATATAAATGAAAACCTGCTCTCCAAATGCAGACAGGCCTTTGCCTATCATGTGGTATTATTTATATCACAAAACACTGACATATGAAAATCAGTACATAGCACGGAAGCACAGACTGTAAGTAAAGAGTGTCTTTCTACTCACACAGAGCCCAGGTGGGAAGACGTTCAGACACTAGGCTGTCCCTTACTGTCCACCCTTGGGAGGTAAATACGAACACATGGTCAAAGATAAAGCGGAAATGTGGAAGCTACACAGCCTCCTTTAGACACGTATGCATGTCCCTAGGCCACAGCAAGGCCCCTCCCACAAAGCCAGTGCAGTGTGTTTCTCAAAGGGAGAAGAGAGGTAACATTTGAATAAACATGCAAAGGCAGGCAGTGACTGTGTCTTCCTTCTTGTCTAGTTCAGAGGTGTCTGAAGATTCTTGAAGCAAGACATATTCTCTGCTACTGAGCCCAAATTTAAGTACGCCTTTTTCTTTCAGTTCATGGTATCTCTGTGGCTCGATACGCTGGTGGTTCAAGAATGTTCCGTTGCCTGAGCCGAGGTCAGTGGTGTAGGGTTTCACCCTCTGACCAGCCGTGCCGTCAGCACCAGTGTGCTCCACAAGCCGGTACCGGAAGACTGCATGTCGCTTTGAGCAAGAGGGTTGCATCCATGTCTACCCAAAAGATCCGCACTCTGCCCATGGATATACGTGACTCATCACTTTTTTTTGTTGTTGTTTTTGTTTTTGTTTTTTCGAGACAGGGTTTCTCTATGTAGCCCTGGCTGTCCTGGAACTCACTCTGTAGACCAGGCTGGCCTCGAACTCAGAAATCCGCCTGCCTCTGCCTCCCAGTGACTCATCACTTTTAAAGGGATAGAGATGCCACTGTCTTTTGGGGGACCCGGGCTTCTGGGGGCTCACTGTATTTAATAACCATACCCCGGAAGGGATGAGTGTCCTCAAGAAGTGCCCCAGAAAGTTCAAAGCTTGGTTTTTCCATTACGGGGACCTCTTTGCTTCTGTTACCAGCAGGGTGAGGAATCACCGCCTGAGTCTCACCGCCAGCGCGGTGCTCTCGGCGCCTGGCATTACGAACCTCCCTCTCTTCTTTCTGGGTCTGCAGGTTTTGGCTGTTTCGATCCCGACCCTGCCCACCGACGGGCCTCTCATCAGAGCTGTGTTTCATGGAGTGCCTATGCACTCTCCTCAGCGTATGAGTCAGGGATACTGTTCTGTTATCGGCTCATGATTAGACCAAAGAGACAGATCGTTGGGCAGAAAACCCGAGCCGACCCCCTCCTTCTTGCTGCACAATAGCTTCTACTAGCTGTGCTTGATGTCGGGCTCTTGGGATTTCAAAGCCAGCCGAAGGTCACCTCGAAGGGAGGGGTTAGATTTGAACCCGGGCCACTCTGAGCTCTGCACCAATTTCTTCATTTGGAAACAGAGAACCTGCTACGGAGGGATGTGAGGAGAGGTCCCCGCGGCTGGATTGGAGAATGAAAGGTGGTAGGAACTTTTTTTTTTCTTCGAGACAGGGTTTCTCTGTGTAGCCCTGGCTGTCCTGGAACTCACTTTGTAGACCAGGCTGGCCTCAGAAATCTGCCTGCCTCTGCTTCCCAAGTGCTGTAACTTTTTATTTTATTTTATTTTATTTTATTTTATTTTATTTTATTTTATTTTATTTTATTTTTTGAGACAGGGTTTCTCTGTGTAGCCTGGCTATCCTGGAACTCACTCTGTAGACCAGGCTGGCCTCAAACTCACAAAGATCCACCTGCCTCTTCTGAGTGCTGGGATTAAAGAGGAATGCAGCACTGGGTGAAAGGCAGGGACTTTCAGTCTCTATATTAGGATGTGGTTTAAACCTGGTCTTCAATTCTTTCAGTCTGGCACACACAGCAATAAGGCTTCTTAAATAGACCCGATGGGACTGTTTTTTGTTTTTTGTTTTGTTTTTCCCCATTAGCGTTTGTCTGATCTTCATGCCTCAAGCATCAGCATGAAAGATGTACCAGGGTCTAATAATTCAGAAAGAGACATGTTTTCCCTGAGTTCTTGAAGTCATGTCACCCAGCCAGTGACCCCCGTTCTTTGGGCATCACTGGATAAGATCTCTCCAACGGCGCATCCAGATGGTGTTGGCTCGTGGCTACTGGAGACCCTGGGTCTCCTTCACTCGCTGTGGACTGCTCTGCCTAGCAGGTAAGAGCAGAAGTCACTGCTCCATGTGTGAGACTCTGGGCCATCCTGCAGTTTCAGAGTTGATGTTCCGAGCCTTGTCCTCTGACTGTTGTTCACCCAGCATGTGTGTTTCATTTGACCCTCACTTAATTCAAAGCATTTTTAAAAATCAGTCCACAACATGAAAAAAAGACAAGTGCTCCTCATAAAGACTCCCGATTTTGGCTTCTCTGGAGAAATCATATGTAGCAATAAGTGGCCCACTCTCCCACAGTCAGAGCCGGACAGTGGCTGTCCACTTAGCTATGACACACGTACTTATTCTGCTCCGGTCTTTGCTGCACCCTAATATATTGTCCCTAGTTTCTCATTGCTAGTTGTGTGCCTGGCATTTTAAAGTATTCACATCCAGCCCGGCAGTGGTGGCACATGCCTTTAATCCCAGCCCTTGGGAGGCAGAGGCAGGTGGATTTCTGAGTTCGAGGCCAGCCTGGTCTACAGAGTGAGTTCCAGGACAGCCAGGGCTATACAGAGAAACCCTGTCTCAAACAAAACAAAACAAAACAAAACAAAACAAAAAACCCAAAAAAACAGAAAAAGTGTTCACATCCACAACTTGATGTGCATTTATTCACTCAGTAATCATGAAGCCTTTTTCCTGGCCAAGTTCTTCTCTAGGCTTCAGATCCACTCCACATTAATCTAGCATCTACAGTTGACAGGAGACCTTTATGTGAAGGTCATGGGAAAGTAGGCCCTGCTAATACGGGTGCATTGAAGAATGGTCTCAAGCTCTGTCTCCTGTGCTTTAAGAGGGACCTGTAGTCCTGGCCGAGCTACCTGCCTGTCATTTTCTCTTCAAGACCTTGTCTCTCGGGCTGGAGAGATGGCTAAGTGGCTAAGAACACTGACTGCTCTTCCAGAGGTCTTGAGTTCAATTCCCAGCAACCACATGGTGGCTCACAACCATCTGTAATGGGATCCGTAACTTTTTCTGTACTGAAGGTCAGCTTGGGACCTTGTGTGTAGCAGGCAAACACTCTACTGCCAAGTTACATCCCAGCTCTCCTTTCTATTTTTGTCTATTATTTTAAATTATATGCGTGCGCCACCACTGCCCGGCTCCTTTACCTTTTTTAAAATCCTGTTTGTTGTGGTTGTTGGTTTTGTTTTGTTTTGTTTTGTTTTGTTTTGTTGTTTTTTGAGACAAGGTCTTACTATGTAGTCCTGCCTGGCCAGGAACTCACTATCTTTTTTTTTTTTTTTTTTTTGCTTTTTCGAGACAGGGTTTCTCTGTGTAGTCCTGGTTGTCCTGGAACTCACTCTGTAGACCAGGCTGGCCTCGAACTCAGAAATCCGCCTGCCTCTGCCTCCCAGGTGCTGGGATTACAGGCGTGCGCCACCACGCCCGGCGGAACTCACTATCTTGATTCCACGTTTTGAGACAGGGTCTCATGTTGCCCAGGGTGGGTGTTCTATAGACAAAGATGACATCGAACGCCCGATCCCCCTGCTTCTAAGTGCTAGGATTTTGAGTGTGCACTACCTGTTACTCTAGCACCTCTTCCAAGAGCAGATCTTTGTGTTTGTCTTGAACTCTGGGCAGCTGCGTGTGGGTCAGGCCACGGTGGAAGGACAAGTGGCAGAGGCTCGGCTGTGAGGTGAGGTGACATCGGGGCCTCTAGTGATCTCTTGCAGGAAGCACGGGGCTTCCTTTCTTCGAGGTTTGTGGCTGAGGTAGGAGGTGAGGTGAAAAGGGGCTGAAATCTTGGGGTCAGAAGACTTGAAGGCCTGGCTCCACCGCTAACCAGCGGAGTCATCTCTGCTTGTTATAGTCTCTGAGCAGTTCTCTGTCTGTAAAATGGGGACAGAATTGCGTATTCATAAGACTACTGTCAGTATCATGTGTGGTATGTATGTTGCTTTCTGTTGCTATGATAAAACTCTCACAGGCAGGGTGGTGGTGGTGCATGCCTCCTAGCACTTGGGAAGCAGAGGCGGGGGTGGGGCGGGGGATGTCTGTGAGTTCAAGGCCCAGCCTGGTCTACAGAGAGAGTTCCAGGACAGCCAGGGTTTCATGGAGAAATCCTGTATCAAAAAACCAGAAGAGAAGGAGAAGGAGGAAGAGAAGGTGGAGGAGGAGGAAGAAGAGGAAGAGAAGAAATAAAAAGAAACCTTTCAACTGTCTTCTAGGAGAGCTGTTTCACTGGATGTAGCGGTGCTTGCTTAAAATGACAAGCTTGGGGCCAGCCTAGGCTACAGGAGACCCCATCTTCAAAACCAAGGCAGGGATCGAGGTCGGCTGCTCCATTTTATATCTCCAGCTCTTGCCTTTGTCGTTGGTTTGTTATTTGTTTTGATCACACTGGCCGGTTAACTTAAAATGGACTGTCATCCCAAATACTGAAGTCGAAGGGGCTTTCCCTGCTCGTCACACACGTGTTTGCTATTAGCCTTCACACGTAGAAGCCAAGTACTTGTCTGTTGGTTTGGAGATCTGAAATAAACCTGGCTGCCTCTGCCTTTCAGGTTGGCATCGGGTCCTGCCAGGCCTTTGAATCAGCTGGGTGCAGGGAAGGGTCACCAGGAAACTCAGGCTGCTCGGACCCGACAGGAAGCGTGGGATGAAGCTGACTCTGGCTCCTGGTCAGCCAGGCTGGGGCCTGAGGCTTCCAGGCTGGCTCAGTGCGCTCCGCCAGGAAACAGCCCGAGCTCCTCAGTCACTCCACCCCTCAGAGACGAATTCATAAGCGAGAGAGCTCCAAGCTCCTTCCTGTGAGAAACAGCATCTGAAGGCCTGGAGTAGGATTATTTGCAGAGTAACGGTGACTGTGTCCTTCTGGTTCCCACAATGGTGTTGGTGGCTTTGGGCAGAAAACGAGTGTAGGTTCCTTTTTCTTTTCTCGCTTTTTCTTTTCTTTCTTTCTTTTTTCTTTAAAGGTTCATCTATGTGTTTGGATGTTTTGCTCATGTATTTGTATGTGCGCTGCAGGCAAACTTGGTGCCCTCCGAGGCCAGAAGAAGGCATTGGACCCTCTGAAACTGGAGTTACAGGTGGTCGTGAGCTGTCATGTGGATGCTGGGTATTGAACCCTGGTCCTCTGCAGGATCAGCCGGTGCTCTTAACCACTGAGCTACCTCTCCAGCTCCTACTGTGGGGTTTTCTACTTATACTTGGATGCTTGTTGATTTGTTTACGACAATATCCCTGAATGACTTTCAGTCTTCTTGCTTCCGAGACCTGGAATTATGAAGCAGTGTATCTTCCTTTATTTATGAATATATTATAGTTTGCGGTTGTTGTTGCCTTTTCTAAGGCAGGGCCTCATATATTTCAGGATGGCCTTTGACCTCACTGTGTAGCTGAAATGACCTTGAACTTTTCTGGTCCCCCTTCCTCTTCCTCCCTGGAGTTGGGGTTACAGCATATATGACCATGTTGGGTTTTTTTCTGGCTCTGGGGATTGAATCTAGGACTTCATGCCCACTAGGTAAGCTCTTTACCAGTGGAGAGTGCCATGTCTAATGCTGCAATTTTTATGCTTTTGTTTTTTGAGACAGGGTCTCTCTGGGTAGTTCTGGCTGTCCTGGAATTTGCTCTGTAGGCCAGGCTGGCCTTGAACTCTTAGAAATCCTCCAGAAAGCTGGGCGTGGTGGCGCATGCCTGTAATCCCAGCACTTGGGAGGCAGAGGCAGGCGGATTTCTGAGATCGAGGCCAGCCTGGTCTACAGAGTGAGTTCCAGGACAGCCATGACTACACAGAGAAACCCTGTCTCAAAAAACCAAAAAAAAAAAAAAAAAAAAAAGAAAGAAAGAAATCCTCCAGAATCTGACTTCCAAGTGCTAAGTCAAAGCTATGTGACACGACTACCTGGCTGGCTTACACTATAATTTTTTAATGGATTACATCCACGTTGATAAATAGATACCACATAATTTCACTTAGATACCCCGATAACTCCATATCATAAACAATTGGTGAACACTCCTGTCTAGTTTCTCCCAAGTCTGAGAGATAAATTTGACACCATTAAACCATTTTCCACTGTGGCTTGGAAGTGAGGTAATTTAGCACTGGTTCTATACCTTGGCCCTCATTCTATCTGGAAGTTATCTGTGCGCAGTTCACAAGTCCCACATGAGATTATGATGGGTCCGAACTGAGATGTTCTATACAAAATTTATTCTGGGGAGCTGGAGAGATGATGAACTAGCTGGTTTTGTGTGTCAACTTGACACAAGCTGGCGTTATCACAGAGAAAGAAGCTTCCCTTGAAGAAGTACCTCCATGAGATTCATCTGTAAGCCATTTTCACAATTAGTGATCAAAGGGAGAGGGCCCCTTGTGGGTGGTGCCATCCCTGGGCTGGTAGTCTTAGGTTCTATAAGAGAGCAGGCTGAGCAAGCCAGGGGAAGCAAGCCAGTAAGGAACATCCCTCCATGGCCTCTGCATCAACTCCTGCTTCCTGACCTGCTTGAGTTCCAGTCCTGACTTCCTTTGGTGATGAACAGCAGTGTGGAAATGTAAGCTGAATAAACCCTTTCCTCCCCAACTTGCTTCTTGGTCATGATGTTGGTGCAGGAATAGAATCCCTAAGACAGATGGTTGGTTCAGTAGTTTAGAGTGTGGACTGCTCCTGCAGGGAACCCAAGTCCAGTTCCCAGCACCCACACTGAGCAGTTCACAACTGCTGGTAACTTCAACTCCAGGGGACCTGATGCTCATTCAGGGATGTTCCTGGCCTCTGAGGGTACCTGCATGCATGTGCTCTTACACACACCTCAACGCACACACAATTAACAATGAAACAGTCTTTTTAAAAATCTGCAGATTTGGATTTTGACACCTTGGCATGGAAAGAATAACAAAGGCAGAATTTTTTTTTTGGTTGGTTGGTTTTTTTGTTTGTTTTGAGACAGGGTTTCCTCTGTATAGCCCTGGCTGTCCTGGAACTCATTCTGTAGACCAGGCTGGCCTCAACTCAGAAATCCGCCTGCTTCTGCCTCCCAAGTGCTGGGATTAAAGGCATGTGCCACCACCTCCCAGCTAAGGCAGAATATCTTATTGGTGGTTTTAAAATGCCATTCATGTGAAAAAAATGAGTCTATAAAGCAAATAAAAGAGGCAGAGGCAGGTGGATTTCTGAGTTTGAGGCCAGCCTGGTCTACAGAGTGAGTTCCAGGACAGCCAGGGCTACACAGAGAAACCCTGTCTGGAAAAAGAAAAAAAATAATAAAAATAAATAAATAAAAGAGTCTATACCAATGAATGTAGTTATAGCTGGGAATAGAGGCACACACCTTTAATCCCAAGACTTGGGAGGTGGAGGCAGACCAATCTCTGTGGATTAAAGGCATGTGCTAAGGTTGAGTCACACCACAACAAGACTTTTCCAGTTCAAAACTTTGGGGTTCACAGCGTGATCAAATATCCTGTCACTTGAACTCACAGAGAACTACTTGCCTCTGCCTCCTGAGTGCTGGGATAAAAGGTGTATGCCATATACCCAGTAACTCTCTCTCTAGAGTAACAAAACCCATAGAACAAATCTTTCTATTTAGAAAGTGACTCTATTAGAATGTCTTACAGGCTATGGTCCAGCTAATACAACAATGGCTGGCCATGAACAGAAAGTCCAAGGATCCAGTAGTTTCTCAGTCCATGAGGTTAAAAGCTCAACTAATCTTGAGTATATGCTGCAATCCTGAAGTAGACTTTGATGCCAGTGAAAGAATGGATATGCTATCACGATGAGGGTAAGCAGGCAATACGGAAAAGCTTCCTTTTTCTAAATCCTTAGATAGGCTGTCAGCAGAAGGTGTGGCGCTGATTAAAAGTACATCTTCCACGCTCAAGATTTGGATTAGCAGTGGATCCACCCACTTCAGATTAAGCAAAAGTCCCTCCCTGATGTGCCCTCCGTCCCTGAATTGAAAGATGGAGCAGGCAAGATGGCTCAGCAAGTGACTGCTTGACACACGACCCTCAGAACCTGAGTTGGATTCCAAGACCCGCAATAGAAGGTAGATCCCAGTTTACATGTGGTTTGTGCAGTGCGGCAGCCAAAATGATGAGACAGAAACAGAGAGACTTTCCCTCAGAAACAAGGAGGAAGGAGAGAACTGATTCCTAAAAAACCCTCAGACTCCAGCACATGTGGCAGGTCTCCGAAAACACACACTACCACAAAATTAATTTAAAAAGTGTTTTGTAAAAGTTGAAAGAATCAGGCTGTGGTTGTCCACTCCTTTAGTCCTGGAATTTGGAAGGCAGAGGGAAGTGGATCTCTGTGTGTTCAAGGCCAGCCTGGTCTACAGATTGAGTTCTAAGACAGTCAGGGCAACCTGGAGAAACCCTGTCTCAAAAAACCAAAAAGAAAAAAAAAGGGTGAAAGAACTCAGCAGGTATCTATACATCCATGTCCACAGCAGGTATCTATACATCTGTGTTCACAGCAGGTATCTATACATCCGAGTCCACAGCAGGTATCTATACATCCATGTCCACAGCAGGTATCTATACATCCGTGTCCACAGCAGGTATCTATACATCTGTGTTCACAGCAGGTATCTATACATCTGTGTCCACAGCAGGTATCTATACATCTGTGTCCACAGCAGGTATCTATACATCTGTGTTCACAGCAGGTATCTATACATCCGTGTCCACAGCAGGTATCTATACATCTGTGTCCACAGCAGGTATCTATACATCCGAGTCCACAGCAGGTATCTATACATCTGTGTCCACAGCAGGTATCTATACATCCGTGTCCACAGCAGGTATCTATACATCCGTGTCCACAGCAGGTATCTATACATCCGTGTCCACAGCAGGTATCTATACATCTGTGTTCACAGCAGGTATCTATACATCTGTGTCCACAGCAGGTATCTATACATCTGTGTCCACAGCAGGTATCTATACATCCATGTCCACAGCAGGTATCTATACATCTGTGTCCACAGCAGGTATCTATACATCCATGTCCACAGCAGGTATCTATACATCTGTGTCCACAGCAGGTATCTATACATCTGAGTCCACAGCAGGTATCTATACATCCGTGTCCACAGCAGGTATCTATACATCTGTGTCCACAGCAGGTATCTATACATCCGTGTCCACAGCAGGTATCTATACATCTGTGTCCACAGCAGGTATCTATACATCTGAGTCCACAGCAGGTATCTATACATCCGTGTCCACAGCAGGTATCTATACATCCGTGTCCACAGCAGGTATCTATACATCCGTGTCCACAGCAGGTATCTATACATCTGTGTCCACAGCAGGTATCTATACATCCGTGTCCACAGCAGGTATCTATACATCCGTGTCCACAGCAGGTATCTATACATCCGTGTCCACAGCAGGTATCTATACATCCGTGTCCACAGCAGGTATCTATACATCCGTGTCCACAGCAGGTATCTATACATCTGAGTCCACAGCAGGTATCTATACATCCGTGTCCACAGCAGGTATCTATACATCTGTGTTCACAGCAGGTATCTATACATCTGTGTTCACAGCAGGTATCTATACATCCATGTCCACAGCAGGTATCTATACATCTGTGTCCACAGCAGGTATCTATACATCTGAGTCCACAGCAGGTATCTATACATCCGTGTCCACAGCAGGTATCTATACATCCATGTCCACAGCAGGTATCTATACATCCGTGTCCACAGCAGGTATCTATACATCTGTGTTCACAGCAGGTATCTATACATCTGTGTCCACAGCAGGTATCTATACATCCGTGTCCACAGCAGGTATCTATACATCCGTGTCCACAGCAGGTATCTATACATCTGTGTTCACAGCAGGTATCTATACATCTGTGTTCACAGCAGGTATCTATACATCCGTGTCCACAGCAGGTATCTATACATCCGTGTCCACAGCAGGTATCTATACATCTGAGTCCACAGCAGGTATCTATACATCCGTGTCCACAGCAGGTATCTATACATCTGTGTTCACAGCAGGTATCTATACATCTGTGTTCACAGCAGGTATCTATACATCCATGTCCACAGCAGGTATCTATACATCTGTGTCCACAGCAGGTATCTATACATCTGAGTCCACAGCAGGTATCTATACATCCGTGTCCACAGCAGGTATCTATACATCCATGTCCACAGCAGGTATCTATACATCCGTGTCCACAGCAGGTATCTATACATCCATGTCCACAGCAGGTATCTATACATCTGTGTTCACAGCAGGTATCTATACATCTGTGTCCACTGCAGGTATCTATACATCTGTGTCCACAGCAGGTATCTATACATCTGTGTCCACTGCAGGTATCTATACATCTGTGTCCACAGCAGGTATCTATACATCTGTGTCCACAGCAGGTATCTATACATCTGTGTCCACAGCAGGTATCTATACATCTGTGTCCACAGCAGGTATCTATACATCTGTGTCCACAGCAGGTATCTATACATCTGTGTCCACAGCAGGTATCTATACATCCATGTCCACAGCAGGTATCTATACATCCGTGTCCACAGCAGGTATCTATACATCTGTGTCCACAGCAGGTATCTATACATCCATGTCCACAGCAGGTATCTATACATCTGTGTCCACAGCAGGTATCTATACATCCGTGTCCACAGCAGGTATCTATACATCCATGTCCACAGCAGGTATCTATACATCTGTGTCCACAGCAGGTATCTATACATCCATGTCCACAGCAGGTATCTATACATCTGTGTCCACAGCAGGTATCTATACATCCGTGTCCACAGCAGGTATCTATACATCTGTGTCCACAGCAGGTATCTATACATCCATGTCCACAGCAGGTATCTATACATCTGTGTCCACAGCAGGTATCTATACATCCATGTCCACAGCAGGTATCTATACATCTGTGTTCACAGCAGGTATCTATACATCTGTGTCCACAGCAGGTATCTATACATCTGTGTCCACAGCAGGTATCTATACATCTGTGTTCACAGCAGGTATCTATACATCCGTGTCCACAGCAGGTATCTATACATCTGTGTCCACAGCAGGTATCTATACATCCGAGTCCACAGCAGGTATCTATACATCTGTGTCCACAGCAGGTATCTATACATCCGTGTCCACAGCAGGTATCTATACATCCGTGTCCACAGCAGGTATCTATACATCCGTGTCCACAGCAGGTATCTATACATCTGTGTTCACAGCAGGTATCTATACATCTGTGTCCACAGCAGGTATCTATACATCTGTGTCCACAGCAGGTATCTATACATCCATGTCCACAGCAGGTATCTATACATCTGTGTCCACAGCAGGTATCTATACATCCATGTCCACAGCAGGTATCTATACATCTGTGTCCACAGCAGGTATCTATACATCCGTGTCCACAGCAGGTATCTATACATCTGTGTCCACAGCAGGTATCTATACATCCGTGTCCACAGCAGGTATCTATACATCTGTGTCCACAGCAGGTATCTATACATCTGAGTCCACAGCAGGTATCTATACATCCGTGTCCACAGCAGGTATCTATACATCCGTGTCCACAGCAGGTATCTATACATCCGTGTCCACAGCAGGTATCTATACATCTGTGTCCACAGCAGGTATCTATACATCCGTGTCCACAGCAGGTATCTATACATCCGTGTCCACAGCAGGTATCTATACATCCGTGTCCACAGCAGGTATCTATACATCTGAGTCCACAGCAGGTATCTATACATCCATGTCCACAGCAGGTATCTATACATCCGTGTCCACAGCAGGTATCTATACATCTGTGTTCACAGCAGGTATCTATACATCTGTGTTCACAGCAGGTATCTATACATCCATGTCCACAGCAGGTATCTATACATCTGTGTCCACAGCAGGTATCTATACATCTGAGTCCACAGCAGGTATCTATACATCCGTGTCCACAGCAGGTATCTATACATCTGTGTTCACAGCAGGTATCTATACATCTGTGTTCACAGCAGGTATCTATACATCCATGTCCACAGCAGGTATCTATACATCTGTGTCCACAGCAGGTATCTATACATCTGAGTCCACAGCAGGTATCTATACATCCGTGTCCACAGCAGGTATCTATACATCCATGTCCACAGCAGGTATCTATACATCCGTGTCCACAGCAGGTATCTATACATCTGTGTTCACAGCAGGTATCTATACATCTGTGTCCACAGCAGGTATCTATACATCCGTGTCCACAGCAGGTATCTATACATCCGTGTCCACAGCAGGTATCTATACATCTGTGTTCACAGCAGGTATCTATACATCTGTGTTCACAGCAGGTATCTATACATCCGTGTCCACAGCAGGTATCTATACATCCGTGTCCACAGCAGGTATCTATACATCTGAGTCCACAGCAGGTATCTATACATCCGTGTCCACAGCAGGTATCTATACATCTGTGTTCACAGCAGGTATCTATACATCTGTGTTCACAGCAGGTATCTATACATCCATGTCCACAGCAGGTATCTATACATCTGTGTCCACAGCAGGTATCTATACATCTGAGTCCACAGCAGGTATCTATACATCCGTGTCCACAGCAGGTATCTATACATCCATGTCCACAGCAGGTATCTATACATCCGTGTCCACAGCAGGTATCTATACATCCATGTCCACAGCAGGTATCTATACATCTGTGTTCACAGCAGGTATCTATACATCTGTGTCCACTGCAGGTATCTATACATCTGTGTCCACAGCAGGTATCTATACATCTGTGTCCACAGCAGGTATCTATACATCTGTGTCCACAGCAGGTATCTATACATCTGTGTCCACAGCAGGTATCTATACATCTGTGTCCACAGCAGGTATCTATACATCTGTGTCCACAGCAGGTATCTATACATCCATGTCCACAGCAGGTATCTATACATCCGTGTCCACAGCAGGTATCTATACATCTGTGTCCACAGCAGGTATCTATACATCCATGTCCACAGCAGGTATCTATACATCTGTGTCCACAGCAGGTATCTATACATCTGTGTCCACAGCAGGTATCTATACATCCATGTCCACAGCAGGTATCTATACATCTGTGTCCACAGCAGGTATCTATACATCCATGTCCACAGCAGGTATCTATACATCTGTGGACACAGCAGGTATCTATACATCCGTGTCCACAGCAGGTATCTATACATCTGTGTCCACAGCAGGTATCTATACATCCATGTCCACAGCAGGTATCTATACATCTGTGTCCACAGCAGGTATCTATACATCCATGTCCACAGCAGGTATCTATACATCCGAGTCCACAGCAGGTATCTATACATCCGTGTCCACAGCAGGTATCTATACATCCGTGTCCACAGCAGGTATCTATACATCTGTGTCCACAGCAGGTATCTATACATCTGAGTCCACAGCAGGTATCTATACATCTGTGTCCACAGCAGGTATCTATACATCCGTGTCCACAGCAGGTATCTATACATCTGTGTCCACAGCAGGTATCTATACATCCGTGTCCACAGCAGGTATCTATACATCCGTGTCCACAGCAGGTATCTATACATCTGTGTCCACAGCAGGTATCTATACATCTGTGTCCACAGCAGGTATCTATACATCTGTGTCCACAGCAGGTATCTATACATCTGTGTCCACAGCAGGTATCTATACATCCGTGTCCACAGCAGGTATCTATACATCCGTGTCCACAGCAGGTATCTATACATCCGAGTCCACAGCAGGTATCTATACATCTGAGTCCACTGCAGGTATCTATACATCTGTGTCCACAGCAGGTATCTATACATCTGAGTCCACTGCAGGTATCTATACATCTGTGTCCACAGCAGGTATCTATACATCTGTGTCCACAGCAGGTATCTATACATCTGTGTCCACAGCAGGTATCTATACATCCGTGTCCACAGCAGGTATCTATACATCTGAGTCCACAGCAGGTATCTATACATCTGTGTCCACAGCAGGTATCTATACATCCGAGTCCACAGCAGGTATCTATACATCTGAGTCCACAGCAGGTATCTATACATCCATGTCCACAGCAGGTATCTATACATCCGTGTCCACAGCAGGTATCTATACATCTGAGTCCACAGCAGGTATCTATACATCTGTGTCCACAGCAGGTATCTATACATCCGAGTCCACAGCAGGTATCTATACATCTGAGTCCACAGCAGGTATCTATACATCCATGTCCACAGCAGGTATCTATACATCCGTGTCCACAGCAGGTATCTATACATCTGTGTCCACAGCAGGTATCTATACATCTGTGTTCACAGCAGGTATCTATACATCTGAGTCCACTGCAGGTATCTATACATCTGTGTCCACAGCAGGTATCTATACATCTGTGTCCACAGCAGGTATCTATACATCTGTGTTCACAGCAGGTATCTATACATCTGAGTCCACAGCAGGTATCTATACGTCTGTGTTCACAGCAGCGTTTTCTCCAATAGCCAAAGGCCGAATCAACTTTAACTGATTAATGAATAAACAAAATGGGATCTAAACATGCACTGGAATTTTATTTAACCTTTAAGAGGAATACTCTTTTTTACTTAGTCATTTATTTATATATATGCATATGTGTGTGTGTGTGTGTGTGTGAAATTGCTGTACACACGTTGTATGTACAACTATGTGGACAGATGTGCGTGCCCATGTACATGGAGGCCAGAGGAAGAAATCCACTGTTCTCTGTCACTCTCCAACTTTATTCCCTGGACCTGGAGCTAGACTGGCAGGAATGCTCCTGTCGTCTTCACCCCTCCCAGCACTGGGACTACAGGTATCCACACAATTATACCCAGCTTTTTACATGGGCACTGGGGATTTGAACTCAGGTCCTCATGCTTGCACAGCAAGTACTCTACCCACTGAGTTGTCTCCCTAGCTAAGGAATGAGCATTTGACACATACCACCACAAAATGAACTCGACTAGCCTTATGACACGAGCCAGATTTGAAAGGATATATCCTGTGTGACTCTGTTCAAATGAGGAACTGGAAAATTCGTAGGGACATAAGAATCTAGCAGAAACCGGGAAGACCTCCCACTTCCTCCCCCCCTTGTATCAATGCCAAGTTCAGACAGTGGACAGCATGCCTCGTCCTAGAACACATCTCCTCCCCGCCCCGTCCTCGTCTGTTCTCACACAAGCTTCTTGTGGCCGTGGATGTGGTTCAGTTAGTGGATTCCTGCTTAGTCTGCATGAGGCTCCAGGCTCAACACCCAGCACTCACTGCATGAACCTGGGCGTGGCAGAGCATGCCTGTAATCCAAGCCATGTTCTGGCATCTGGCCTCTGTGGATGCCCATACACGCATGTCATATTTGAGAGCCATAGAGGAAGGCACACAATGTTGAGCTCTGGCCTTCGTATGCATATGTACATACATGCATATGCACATGAATACATACATACTTATATACACAAACACATACATAAACCCTGTACCTATTAGAAGTCACCGCTCACCCTTTTCTCAGCCATAATCAGTTACTCACTAGTGTTCCACATAAGATTTATCTGTCTAGACATTCCCCTACTGTCTTAGTCAGGGTTTCTATTCCTGCACAAACATCATGACCAAGAAGCAAGTTGGGGAGGAAAGGGTTTATTCAGCTTACACTTCCACACAGCTGTTCATCACCAAAGGAAGTCAGGACTGGAACTCAAGCAGGTCAGGAAGCAGGAGCTGATGCAGAGGCCATGGAGGGATGTTACTTACTGGCTTGCATCCCCTGGCTTGCTCAGCCTGCTTTCTTATAGAACCCAAGAATACCAGCCCAGAGATGGTACCACCCACAAGGGGCCCTTCTCCACTTGATTACTAATTGAGAAAATGCCCCACAGCTGGATCTCATGGAGGCATTTCCCCAAATGAAGCTCCTTTTCCTATGATAACTCCAGCCTGTGTCAAGTTGACACACAAAGCTAGCCAGAACAATTGACCCCTTGTCACCTTGACACACCAACATATCACTATTAAGCCTCAACCCTTACTTTCTTATTCATCCCCAAGATCTAAAAGTCCCACAGTCTTTACATATTGAAAGTTCAATCCCTTTAAAATGTCCAATATCTTAAAATTCAAAGTCTTTTAAAAATTCAGTCTCTTAGCCGGGCGTGGTGGCACACGCCTGTAATCCCAGCACTTGGGAGGCAGAGGCAGGCGGATTTCTGAGTTTGAGGCCAGCCTGGTCTACAGAGTGAGTTCCAGGACAGCCAGGGCTACACAGAGAGACCCTGTCTCGAAAAAGCCAAAAAAAAAAAAAAAAAAAAATTCAGTCTCTTAACTGTGGGCTCCACTAAAATACCTTCTTCTTTCAAGAGGGAGAAATATCAGGGCACAGTCACAATCAAAAGCAAAACTCAAACTCCAATGGCTCAATGTCTGGGATCCAACTCATTATCTTCTGGGCTCCTCCAAGGGCCTGGGTTACTTCTCCAGCTCTGCCCTTTGTAGCACACATCTTGTCTTCTAGACTCCGGCTGCCTGTACTCCACTGCTGCTGCTGTCCTTGGTGGTCATTGCATGGTAGTGGCATCTCCAAAACACTGTTATCTTCCACTGTAACTAGGTTTCACCAATAGCCTCTCATAGGCTTTCTTCATGGTGCCACGCCTCAACTCCTTTGCATGACCCCTTCAGTCCTGGGCTATCAATTACAACTGAGGGTACACTTTCACCAATGGCCTTCCATGGCCTCTCACTGTACCAAGCCTCAGCTGTTCTTCATGATGCCTTCATGCCTTCAAAACCAGTACCACTTGAATGACTCTTACACAGTACCAAGTCCTGCTACAGCACGAGGTACAACCTTGGCCATCTGGAACACACCCTTTGTGCTCTCAGAAAACACTTCCCAGAAGATTTCATACATGCATATGCACATGAATACATACATACTTATATACACAAACACATACACAGACCCTGTACCTATTAGAAGTCACTGCTCACCCTTTTCTCAGTCAGAGTCAGTTACTCACTAGTGCTCCCTTAAGATTTATCTGTCTAGACATTCCCCCACCAAGACAGGGTTTCTCTCTCTGTAGCCCCAACTGTCCCGAAGCTTGCTCTGTAGACCAGGCTGGTCTCCAACTCACAGAGATATGCCTGCCTCTGTGTCCCAAGTGCTTGGGTTCAAGGCAAACACCACACAGCTATCTAGACATTTTAAACACACTCACATGAAATCACGCACATGGTCCTTGGGTCTGGTTTCATTTCTCTAAGCACAGTGGTTTTTAGAGCTCACATGTAAGGGCCTTTCCTGGAAATTTGTGGTGTTCAAGTGGGGTGCTCTGGGGCTAATTAATTTGAGATAAGATTTCTCTGTGTAGAACTCACTCTGTAGACCAGGTTGGCCTTGAACTCGTTCTTTAGCCTCCATGCCTGGTTGGTGTGCTGTTTGGTTATTTAACGGAGGTTGGAGGAATTCTTTCATTTCTTCTTAACCATTCCTAGCATTTCCTTACACCTTGGCTCAGAACACCACTGTGGAGTATATTAATATTCTATGGGCTGCTGTCACAAATTGCTACAAACTTAGTAGCATCAAACAACACATTCATAAAGGCATGATAGTGTGCACTGGTAAATCCAGCATTCTAGAGGCAGAGGCAGAGGTGGAGGCAGAAGAATTTCAGCAAGTACTGGTCTATAGTGTGGGTTCTAGAACACACACACACACACACACACATGCACACACATGTTATCTTATATCTTATTGTTAAGGCAATCTGTTTGAATTAGTTGACTCACCAAGCTAATAAAAAATTTCACAGGGCTGTGTCCCTTCCTGGGGCTCTGGGGAGAAAGCATTTTCTTTTCCAGTTCTTAGGGGCTTCATGTGTTCTTTGGCTTATGGCCCCTTCCTCTCCAATCCAGGCATAATTTTGTGACTCTCTCCTGTAGCTCTGCTTGGACACTGGACTTGGATAGGTTTGGAACTAAACAACCCAGGCTAATCTCTTTGTTTTAAGGTAATCTCATCTGCAAACCTACTACTAACCACGTTGATTCCTCTTTGCTGTACAATATAATGTAGGCACAGGTCCTGGTGTGTGATGGGCTAGTGTACTGGCTGGTTCTGTGTGTGTCAACTTGACACAGGCTGGAGTCATCACAGAGAAAGGAGCCTCCCTTGAGAAAATGCCTCCATGAGATCCAGCTGTAAGGCATTTTCTCAATTAGCGATCAAAGGGCGGGAGGGCCCCTTGTGGGTGGTGCCATACCCGGGCTGGGTAGTCCTGGGTTCTAAAAGCAAACAAGCAAGCTGAGCAAGCCAGGGAAGCAAGCCAGTAAGTGACATCCCTCCGTGGCCTCTGCATCAGCTCCTGCTTCCTGACCTGCTTGAGTTCCAGTCCTGACTTCCTTTGGTGATGCACAGCAATGTGGAAGTGTAAGCTGAGTAAACCCTTTCCTCCCCAACTTGCTTGAGAGAGTCAGGCTGCTGTAGTTGGAAATTGCAGTTTAGTGTCACCCACTGCCTGAAAAGCCACCTGGTCACCTTCTCTGGTTCACTTACAGTCCAATTGTCTCTAGTTGTGGCTATCATCATTGTACTCTAGCTTGTAAAATTCAAGGGGAAAGAATGTGTTCACCTCCTGGTCGTGTGCTTAACGATAGTGTGGTCCCCTCCGCCCCCCCCCCACCTTGCTTTCACCTCCCCCCTCCTGACTGAAATGGACCCTACAGGACTGACCCATGTGAGCTGCACCTTCGGGAGCAACAAAGCAGAAAGGGACTGACGACAGAGAAAGACAACCTACTTTTGTTTAAGCCGCTTTTGTTTCCGTTCAGTTTACCAGTCAAAACCATTCCCTATTCGACACCTCCTGTCACCACAGACTGATTTAGGTTTCCTTCTTCTTTCTTTCTTTTTTTTCTTTTTCTTTCTTTTTTTTTTTTCCGAGACAGTGTTTCTCTGTGTAGTCCTGGCTGTTCTGGAACTCACTTGGTAGACCAGGCTGGCCTTGAACTCAGAAATCCACCTGCCTCTGCCTCCCAAGTGCTGGGATTACAGGTGTGCGCCACCATGCCCGGCTTTTCTTCTTCTTTCTTTTTCACCCCTACTCATACCCCCTCACTATATAGCCCTGGCTGTCCTAGAACTTACTCTGTAAACCAGGTTAGCCTTGGACTCACCTGCCTCTGCTTCTCAAGGGCTGGGATTAAAGGCATGTACTACCACTGTCCTATTTAGATTTCTTCCTTCCTTCCTTCCTTCCTTCCTTCCCTCCCTCCTTCCTTCCTTTCTAAAATTTTTTAAAATGTATTTTTGTTTCATGTGCATTGGTGTTTTGCCTGCACATATGCATATGTGAGGGTGTTGGAGCCTCTGGAATTGGAGTTACAGACAGTTGAGAGCTGCCATGTAGGTGCTGGGAATTGAACCAGGATCCTCTGGGAGAGTAGCCAGTGCTCTTAACCACTGAGCCATCTCTCCAATCCTCAGCATTATTTCTTAAAACATTATTATTTCTTTTTTGAAATGATGTATTTGTTTTATGTGCTTTGGTGTTTAGCTTGCTTGTATGTCTGTGTGACAGTGACAGTGTTGGATCCTCTGGAAATGGAGTTCCAGAATGTCGTGAGCTGCCATGTGGCTGTTGGGAATTGAACCTGGGTCCTTTGGAAGATTAGCCAGTGCTCATAACTGCTGAGTCATCTCTCTAATACCCATTATTTTATGTTTATGGGTGTTTCTGTCTGCTTTGTCTTCTTGTTGTGCACCATGTGAGTATCTGATGCCCATCGAGGCCAGAGAGGGCATCTGGTCTCCGGGCAGTGCAGTTATAGATGGTTATGAGCTGCCATGTGGATACTGGGAATTGAATCTTTAGTCCCAGCATTGGGAAGGCAGAGGCAGGTGGGTAGATCTCTTTGAGTTCAAGACCGGTCTGATCTACAGAGTGAGTTCCAGAGTTCCAGGATAGCCAGGGCTACACAGAGAAACCCTGTCTTGAAAAACCAAAGCAAATAATAATAATAATAATAATAATAATAATAATAAAGCTCTTGCATGTTGGGGCTAAAGAGATGGCTCAGTGACTAAGAGAAGTAGCCCTTCTGCCTGAGGACCTGGGTTCAGTTCCCAGCTCCAATATGGATGCTCACAACTTTGAGTAAATCCAGTTCTAATGCCCCCTTCTGGCCCCTGAGGGAACTGTACATATGTGGTGCACAGATACATACTGGCAAAACACCCAGACGTACGCATAAAATATAAATGTAATAAAATTAGAAATGGAAAAACAAAAAACAATAAGGACAACAAGAAAACCCTTTGTGGGGTGGATCTGGCTGCCCCGGGTTCTGGTTCTGATTTACAAGGATTAGCTAGAGTGGGCTGTGGGCTTCCTTCACTGAGGGAGGTGGTAAGCTTGCAAGTTAGCATCATAACCACGTCTTCTAGAAGGCCCTAACCAGGCCTTGCAAACAGGAGCTGGCACGCCATCTCCCTCTGCTCCCACGGCCCCCTGTCCCTCCATCTGCTATTTCTTACAGTCTCTTCTTTCACTTTCGACTCTGCCTGTCCTTTAAGCACAGCTTGTGTGACTTTAAGTGTTTTGAACACAGCTGGGTATTAAGTGTTTGGATGGCTACCATTCACCGTCTCTTCCCTCCTCTTCCCCCAAATTCTTCTTTGGCCTCCAGCCAGCCGTCCTTACCTTGACTTCTCTATGCCAGGCCTCTGTGACCTGCCAGGCTAGCCCGTCAGTGCGCGCCCCTCCCCCCTTCACCGGCCCTCTCTTTCCCAGGATGCTGAGCTGTCACCCTGGGCCACTGAGGTGGCCAGGATTATCCAGACCCTTGATAAATGGGATCTTCGACGAAGGTCACAGACTCTTCTCGATGTTTCTCTAGGATTTATCCTTAGAATTTGCAGTGCACACTTAGTATTTCCTTGGGGGAATGTATAGGAAAAAAAGGGGGGGGCAGGAAAGGAAGCAGGAATTCAAATACCACTTGTCCCACGAGGGAGGGAGTGGAGACCCGAGCTGCCAGCCTCTCTTTGAGCAGTCGGGAGCCAGGCTTCCTGGGGTGGGGAGCTCAGGGCTCGATTCTCAGGTCTAGTTCCTCAGGCTTGGGCTCCACCCTGGCTGCGAAGGCCCCAGACCACCTCGCCCCACCCTGAGAACTCGACCTCTAGTTCAGCCACATGAAGGTAACCAGCGTCTGGTGGCTTATGGGGCAGACTTGTCAGGGACTTCCTGCCTTTGATGCATGCAATTCCCATGCTATGTGTGTAGGGCTGGGCCTCTGAAGACGGGAGGACCCTTAGACGTTCTGAGTGTCTCGGGGCTGAGACTCTTGGGGTTTGTGGTTAGAGGCGCTGCTGCAAACACCGTGTTCTACAGAATGTGCCCTCTGGGCTGCAAAAAGCTGACAAAGTCAAGTTGACCAAGAAGGTCTGAAAGGCCCTTGAATTTACTGCTTTTAGCAGAGATTGAATGAAGGGCTATGGGTATGGTGGGGGAGGGCGAGAGGGGTTGGTTGCCCCATTGCAGAGAATTGACTATAGATAGACGCCTTCTGCTGGGCTATTCTATCCTTCAATCCAGCGCTCTCAAATGCCACAGGAGATTTCTCCAGCACTCACTGTTACCAAGGCCTGAGACATAGCTCTGCATTCGAGTGTTCTCACTGATGGAGACCCCGAGGCTCTATGAAGCTCAAGTGACTGTCCCAAGAATACGCAGAGATGGCGTTGGGACACCAGAGCCGACTCCCTTTTCTTTGCCTACCTGCAGGGCTTCAGTAAAGCCTGGAGACATTTTGTGGGAGTTAGCTCTCTCTTTCCACCATGTGGGTTCTGGGATGGGACTCACTCAGATCTTCAGGCCTGGGGGGAGGGGGGAGTCAAACACCTTTACCTGCTGAGCCATCTTGTTAGTCTGTCTCTTTTGAAATGACCTGGCTACGATGGTGTTCGGCAGGTTTCTCCAGTAGAAAACCAGTCTTGTCTGGGTTGTGTCCTCCGAATGGATGACGCTAAGCACCATTGAGCTACCTCCCTAGGCCCGCAACCCTTTATTTTCTTAAAATATGTACTTTTGGGAGCTAGAGAGATGTCTCAGTGGTTAAGAGCCCTGGATGTTTGCAGAGGATCCAGGTTCAGTTCCCAGCACCCACATGCTGGCTCCCAACCATCTGTAACTTCAGTTCTAGGAACCCTAACATCCTCTTCAGACTTTGGAAAGCACCAGGTACGCAGGTGGCACATAGACACGCATATGGATAGCCATCCATACATAGAAATTAAAAAGAACCCATCTTTAAAACGGGTACGGTGGCATGAGCTTGTGAGTGCAGTTGCTCTCTGGGACCATAGACGTTGGGTCCTCCGGAGTTGCAGTTACAGGCGATTATAACACAGCCTGACGTGTGTGCCAGAAATGTGCTCTGCAGGAACAGATGTGCTCCGAGCTTCTGAGTTCGAGAGCCATGGATATGCAGACGTCACTGGTGTGTTGCTTTTTGTGCATGCCCTGATCCTGGTTGGCTGTCTCAGGCCCCTCGAGGGCAGCTCCCACGGCAGTGGACTGAGCTCTGGCTTTTGTCTCTGCCATTGTGGGCACCAGCCATGGCTCCCCTCTGAATGGCTCTCTTCTTTCCATAGGAATCCTCTGAGGATCCTGGCCCTCAGGTAGAGTAAACGTGACTTCCTCTCCGACCCCACGGAGAAGGGCCTGGGAATATCTTCATTTGAATAAACTAGAGAACCTTGGGAAAGGTCTAGGCTGCTCTGGCATTTGGGATGGCTTTGCAGGGTGGGGATTACGTGTTCTCCGCTAGCTGTTTTCTGAACAAATGGGTCTTATCTGCCTCCCAGTTGCCTCTGGGGTGGACATGAGACTTAAGTAGGGGCAGTCAATGGGAATCTCCAAAGCTATACTTTCTAGAAATTTCTAATCTGACCACAGTGAAACTGTGAAGATGGGGTACCCAGCAATCTAATCAGGATTGAATGTGTTCCCCTTTTCTGGGCGTAGAGGAACCAATTGCCTGGGTTTTCTTACAGTGTCCGAACTTGAGATCCACCTCCTTGGTTCCCTGGGAAAATGGGGAGCATTGTTGATTTTCCAAGGGAAAATAGCTGCTTGGCTTGCATCTCCAGGTAAGATGTGAGTTGTGGGAGACAGGAGGAGGAACTAGAGTAGTTGAGGGAGCTCAAGGCATCCAAGGGCTGGCCGCCCTTCCCCCAACGTTCCTGGATGTCTCACAAAGTGTCTCACCTTCCTCCCCTGAGACAGGGTCCGACCTCCAAACCCACTCACTCTGTAACTGAGGATGACCTTGAGCGCCTCCTCTTCCTGCCTCTACCTCCCAAATGCTGGAATTACAGGTGTGCGGCGTCACACCTAGTTTATGCAGTGCTGGGGAACTGAACCCAGGGCTGTGTGCATGCTAGACAAGCACTCTACCAACTGAGCTGGGCTCTGTGACTGGAAGATGGATCAATTTGTGCTGACTGTGAAGCACTAGCCTGGTCAGGACAGGCAGGCTTGCTCAGCAAGTCTAGAGCAGGAAGGGTGGATGCCTGCTTTGGCCCCAGGGGTCTATGGTTGTGCCCACTCTGGGATACTTCCACTGCAGAGGAGCCCCCAATTCCCTGATAGAAAGCACACAGAGCACATAGAGAGAGATACAATGACCACTGCAAAGATATTCAGGCCAAATGCTTAGGCAAAAAACCTTTTTAATTTATGATTTATTTATTTATGTGCCTTGGTGTTTTGCCTGCACGAATGTTTGTGTGAGGGTGTCAGATCCCCTGGAACTGGAATTATAGACAGTTGTGAACTGCCACGTGGGTGCTGGGAATTGAATCCAGGTCCTTTGGAAGAGCAGCCAGTGCTCTCAACGGCTGAACCATCTCTCCAGCCCCAAGCCTTGGAAATTCTTAACGTATGAGCTCTGCTCTGTAAATAAGCAAGTTAGAAGCCACATGTGGGAATGACACCTCCTGCTATCTTTAAACTCTTATCAAAGGGCAGGCTTAAAGATGGCTTGCTTTGGTTTTCAAGAAGGGATTAAAAACAACTGCAGCTTTTATTAGCGTGATTTAAACGCTCATAATAATGTCTTCGGCTTTGAGCTGCCCACTGCACTTTGTCATAAACATTGAAGCCCAGGGCTTGTCTGTAGGTAGATCAGTGTGGTTACGCAGGGTGGTTTTCTGCTCTTCTGGAAATGAATTGATGTCTCTGCCTGGTTCCACCTGAGCACTGTGTTTTCAGTGCTGTCCTTAAACGACCAACTTATTTTTCACCACGGGTTTCCTGGTATGTGTTTTATGACTTTACCGCCCTTTGGTCAACAATCTGAGCTTGAGCTTCAGAGCCCAGCAAGGCAGAGTTACAGCAGATCCCCTGGGAAACGAAGCAGACTGTGTGGGTGCTAGGAATCAAGTCTGGGTCCTCTTTAAGAGTATCAAGTGTCCTTAATGGCTGAGCCCCTCTCTCTAGCCCCTTGGTAAAATTAATCGAGGCAGGAAGATCCACTGTAGGTGGAACCATTCCCTGGGTATCCTGAGCTGTGTACGAGGAGGAAGCAAGCTGAGTATAGGGGTGCTTGCATTTATTTCTCTTCTGACTACAGATCAGTGGGCCGGTTTCCCCAAACTCCTGCAGCTGCGCCTTCCTGCTATGATGGACGGTAGCCTGGAACCGTGAGCTCAAGTGAACCCTTTCTCTCCCAAGTTGTTTTTATCAGGGTGTTTTCGTCCTTTCTCGAGACACATAGCTGAACAAATAGAAAGTAAGTTTTCAAAGACGCAATGGCTCTGTAGGTTGTTTACCTCTGGCGTCAGGTCAAGGAAGACAAGATCGATCCTTAGATCTTAATCTCAGGAATACTTTCTTGCAGAGCTGTTTCTAGAAGCTATGGTCCACGCAGCACCAATTCCTACCGGCCTCTCGGGGGGAGCACACTTTCCACTCTGGGAGATGCTGGCGCAGAAGCACGCCAGTGGTACCACCCACCTCCCTCCTTCAGCATCCAGTCACCCCAGGTGGGGACCCCAGAGGAGGAAGCACCTGCTCGCCCTGACTCCACGCTGCCGATTGCTTGCCATCCAAAAATGAGTCATCGAGGCACGGCGGAGCGGATTTTACTCATCCCCCAGGAATGGACTCTTGGAAGGCTCCAGAGCGACTAGCTTCAAGTGTTCTGTCTCAGGCACAGGGCATTTCATCCCTCTCCGTGTCTGCAGTCACTTCCCCTCTGGCTACTTCCTGTTTCTGGGAGCAGGCAGCCTGCCAGGCAGGGCTCAGCCTCGGAGCAGACGGGCGGAGACATCCTTCCTCTTATTTCTAGTACTGAATCCCATCTTCCTTCCCTGTCAGAGATATCCATCGCCCGCGCTCCGCCCTTCCCAGATCCCCGCACCCACCGTGGGAGAGCACAGAGGAACTTACTTTCGTCTGTACCGCTGACCTTTGGCCGGTGCTTAGCAACCGTTATTGATCACCCGGCTTCTTGGGCACAGGCAATCAGGAAAAGATCTAGGGCAAGGGTCCATGCATTCACTGACTTAATAAATATTTGTTGAATGCCTACTATGTGCCAGGCCCTGTTCAAGATGCTGGGCTATGGCAGTAAACAAAGCCTAGACACCAGTGTCCTCATAGCAACTATGTCCCACTAGGAGGGACAATTGGGAATCTAAACAGAAATACAAAACAGTATAGCGTGCAAGACAGTGATAAACGCTACGCAGAGAGAACAAGGCTGAGAAGGCAAATATGGATTCTGGGTATGAGGGAAGAATAAATTATTAAACGGGCTGGCTGGGGACGCTTTTGCTGCAAAGGGAATTTTGAGCAAACATCCAGAGAGGAGGAGACCGGGAATGGGGGTGGGGGTGGGGCCAAGAGTCTTCTGGGAAAGCAGAAGGTTGAGGTTGGGGATGTTCATGTGTGGACAGGTTGGCAAATAAGAGAAGGGACGGGAGTTGAACAGAGTGTGTGAGGAGGGGGGAAGATGCAGGGATACCATACCATAAGCCTTCTGTATGCTAGCGCGGACTCTGAATTTTACTCTACAACGCATGGGAAGGGACTGGCTTTTAACAGAGATGTCCTTAAAGAGATTCTTGGAGAGCTGTGGTGACAGTTGCCGGAAGAGGGTGAGGACAGGAAGTGGAATCAGGGAGAACACTTAGGAGGGGGCTTTAGTAGTCTAGGGAAAGGTTGGTGGCTTGGGCCGATGGTGGCAGCTGGCGAGATAGGCAGTGGGTTGGAGAGGTCGTAGGACCTGATGATGAGCAGCTCAAATGTGGGGTGTGTGAAAACACACGGAGACAAAGGTAACACTCGGGAGGCCGAGGCAGGGGGATCACATGTTTGAAGCCATTCTAAACTACATAGTGAGGTCCAGAGTGTTTTGAATTATATGGTGAGACCCTGTCTCTAAAAACTATTAACAAGGACAAGTGAGTTGGTGCAGGGGGCGGGCGAAGCGCTTGCTGCCACGCCTGAGGGCATGCATTTTGATCCCCAGGCCCTGCGTGGTGGAGGGAGAGAGCCGATTCCCCACAGTTGTCTTCTGACCTCCACATTTACACCACGGCATGTACACACTCCACGCCCATCCCCACTTATAAAAACAAAAACCCAATCAACAAATAAAATCATATAAAAATAAAAACAGGGCTCGGAATGGAGCTCAAGAGTAGAGCGTCTGCCTACCACGTGTGAATCCCCGTCTCATATCCTTGTACCACAAACACTAAGAACAATGCAACCTAGTGGTCACCTTTCCGTCACTAGAACAAAATACATGAGGCTGGGATCTGGGGGTGCGGCTCAGTGGGCTAGCCAGGCACATACAGTCCTAGGTTAAGTCCCTGCAACCGCCTAAGTTAGGTGTGGTGGTGTACACCTGGAATCCCAGGGCTTGAGAAGTAGAGGCAGGAGGATCAAAAATTACAGGTCGTCTTTAGCTACATTATGAATCTGAGATCAGCCTGGACAACGTGAAACTCGGTCTCAAAAACCAAAACGAAGCCTGAAGATCAGCCAAAGGAAAACATCCATTAGATGGGGCGAGGCGGTAGAGTGACCCGCAGCTCCGCATCTTGGGACGCCCTTTAATTCACTCAAGCAGGAGTGAAGGACTCTGGCGCTCCCTTTCTATAGCAGCTAAGCATGTAGGAGCAAGATGGGGTAGGGAGGGATGCTGGGTGGGCACTTCACACAGGGCTTCAGAACTGAGGGAAAATGGAGTTAGTGAGTGGGGACCAGGGAGAGGTCACATCATCAGCTTTTAGAGGAAGTAGCTGCCTGGTCTGGGAGTCTCCCTCTGATCCTGTCTACACAGTGTGCCAGCACTGCTCCAGTTAAAATAATAACTTCTCCTCCTCCTCCTCCTCCTCCTCCTCCTCCTCCTCCTCCTCCTCCTCCTCCTCCTCCTCCTTCTCTCCTCCTCCTCCTCTCCTTCTCTTTCTCCTCCTCCTTCTCCTCCTTTTTCTTCTTTCTCCTCCTCCTCCTCCTTTTTCTTCTTCCTTCTCCTCCTCCTCTTCTTCCTCTCCTCCTCATCCTCTCCTCCTCTTGTAATATTGGAGATGGCACTACCTCCATTGCCCTCACTGTGGGTTGGGGGATAGGGACAGGAGCATTTGGCCCACAACTGCCTGAGGCTGCACCTGCAGCGACATAGCTGGTTCCTGGATGCTTTAAAGGGTTTCTTGGGGGACTGGAGAGATGGCTCAGCGGTTAAGAGCACGGACTGCTCTCCTAGAGGTCCTGAGTTCAATTCAAAGCAACCGCATGGTGGTTCACCACCATCTGTAATAAGGATCCAATGCATTCTTCGAGTGTGTGTCTGAAGACAGCTGCAGTGTACTCATAAATTAAAAAAAAGGGGGGTGGGTGGAGATTTCTTGGGTATCGATGACCCTCCTCCAGCCTGTTGTATCTTTTATTCCGACCGTTCACAATCAACTTTCTGGCCTCTCCAGTGTAGACGTGATGTTAAACAGAGTGGCCCTTGTGCAGTTGGGAGGAAGAGGCTAGGGTGTTTTGAGGTGTCTCAGCCTGAGGGCACACACAATGAGTCAGCCTTGTCTCCCAGAAGAGGAGTCTCCTGTCCTGTCCACAAGTGACATCTTTCACTTTAATCACCACTTTGCCCAGACTTTCTGGTCTTTCCCTTCACAGCTCTGTGGTGTCTGTTACCATTCCTCTGACGGCTCCTTCTCTCCCAAAACATTCTGGAAAATTCCAACCATGAGATCTTTTTTTTTTTCCTCTGGTCCCCCCTCCCATATTTGTGGGTTTACAAGCTTTTATTTCTCGACTATCATTTTCATAAAGTCTCCCGAGGCAGAAAAGAAAAACACACACACGAGCAAAACGCCATTATTAAAAAGCAAAACTTTAAAAAATTATGCTGATGTCACCGCTTCGCGGAGAAGATGGGGAGGGGGGAAGGTGGGAGGACTCAGTCATCCCACATTCCAGCAAAATCACCCTCCCTTCTGGGGTATGGCCATGTGACTCTCCTCGGTGCGTGTTTGCCGAATGTAGTCATAGTCTTGGTTTTTGTGAAGTTCATCTCCTTCCTGTTTCACTTGGCAAATTTCATTGGAAGCATTTCCTCCCATGTTTTGACAGATTCTTTAAAAAAATGGTTTTTTTTTAGACTTATTTATTTGATGTCTACAAGTGTTTTGCCTCTCTCTCTCTGTGTGTGTGTGTGTGTGTGTGTGTGTGTGTGTGTGTGTGTATCTAATGCTGGAGGAGGTGGATCCCCTAGAACTAGAGTTATGGGTGGTGGCGAGCCACGCCATGTGGGTGCTGGGAATGGAACTCCGGCCCTCTGTAAGAGCAGCCAGTGCTCTTAATGGCTGAGCCATCTCTCCAGTCCTGACATATTCTTCATAACCATAGCTTAACTTTTTTTAAATTGCATTTCTTTATTTACTTGCTGGCTGTGTGGACTGCTGTGCCTGTGTGGAGGTCAGAGGATAACTTGCAGGAGCGGAGTTGCTTCTTTCCATCATGGTAACTAAGCATATAATCCAGGTCCCGGGGCTTGGCCGAAAGCATCTTCACCAGCTGGACCATCTAGCTGACCCTATAACTGTAGCGTTTAGTGCGTAAGTCATTAAGAGAAACCACAAGAGTGGGCTTTAATCAGAATTGTATAGTAGGCTCTCTCTTACCAAATATTCAAAATATTCCTGGCATTGGCTCATAAATGCAGTGCAGAAAGGGAATGAGGTAGAATGACTAGATTCAGTATGTTTTGTTGCAAAGAAATATCATTTGAGGGCTGGGCGGTGGTGGTGCACGCCTGTAATCCCAGCACTTGGGAGGCAGAGGCAGGTGGATTTCTGAGTTTGAGGCCAGCCTGGTCTACAGAGTGAGTTCCAGGACAGCCAGGGCTACACAGAGAAACCCTGTCTCGAAAAAAAACAAACAAACAAAAATATCATTTGAATGTTGACAGTGGATTTGACATATGATAAGTTAATGGAAATTTTTGATAATTAAAAAAAAGAGTGTAGGAGCAACTGATTAAGTATCTGGGGGGGGAAACTCAAACTCTTATCTTTGATTTGAATTCTAAATGAATTGGGTGTCAAAAGAGAGAAAAGAAAAAAGAACCCTATAAAAACACTTGAAAAATTCATTGCAGAATACTCAATAAATGGAAACTTCATCCAAGTGTGTAAGTAGGGCCAGAATCCATAAAATAAAAATGGATAAGTAATGATTACATACAAATATAATTCCATAGTGGAAATCTGTGTAAGTGAAGTCAGAAGACAATCCGGGCAAATATATTTCTAGATCCATATACAGAAAGGCACTTTCCCCTACTGTACTCAAGGCTCCTATAAATTGATAAGGAATTGAGTCAATCACTTAATGGGAGATGGGCACACTATACCAGACTGGTCCTGAATGGGACCACAGACCACAGTAAACACAAGAAAAGTGCTCGCTGCTGTCCTAAGAAGGCATATTCACTGAAAACTACTGGCCAGTGTGAGCCATTATATGAATGGCAAAGTTCAAAAAGCAGTTTAAACCAGTAATTCCAGTCCCTGTGAGGCAGAGGCAGAGGCAGAGGCAGAGGCAGAGGCAGAGGCAGAGGCAGAGGCAGAGGCAGAGGCAGAGGCAGAGGCAGAGGCAGAGGCAGAGGCAGAGACAGAGGCAGAAGGATTACCCCAACTCAGAGGCTACTCTGGTTTATATATCTAGGCCCAAGCCAGGTCTACATAGTGAGACCCTGTGTCAAAACAAATCCACAAAATGGAGTGGGGATTTGAATCCTAAATCCATTGCCTATGCTTTGGGTGAATCCCTAAGGTCTAAGTCTCTGTGGAAACCAAACTATCCAAGTGTAAAGTGTAAGTTATTTAATTCAATATGCCTTGTGCCTTCAAATACACATGTAATGTGTATAGATTACATTCTTGATGAAGTGGCAAAAGACTTAAAAAGAAAGATGAACAGTTCTCAGGACGGAGATCTGGGCCTCTTTGGGAAGAAGAGGAGGATTGGAGGCAGCATCCCTCAGGCCCTGCTGGAAGTGGGGGTGAACTTAGAGCTGTGCAGCTGCGGCCACCCAGGATCCCCACGGAGGAGATTGAAGCTGGTGGTGGTTGCCACCCTGGCGTTATGTTTTCTACCAGTTCCTCAACTGAAAAACTTCCAGAACATCCAAGCCCGACTAGCCAGTGAATTGGAGGCAAAGTTTAGTGGGACGCAAGTAGTGCTCAGGAGGAAGAGAATTCTGCCTAAACCAACTTGCAAAAAACCTGTGTAAGACATAAGCAGGAGAGGTCCAGGAGCCGCACCCTGACTGACTGCATCCGCGCACCTGCCATCCCTGAGGACTTAAGTCTTGCCAAGCGAAAGGGTAAGAGGATCTGGGTGAAACTGGCTGGCTCACCAAGGTTCATTTAGACAGAGTGCATCAGGGTGTTAATGGGGAAGGGTGTTAATTTTGAATTCCCCGAGATTCAATTGTAAACAAAATGACTGAATAAAGTGTCATGCATAGACGAAGTTATCCTAAGAGACTTAGGGCCTACAAGATCGCTCAGAGGGTAGAGACTTGCTGCACAGTCCCAAGGAATCCCAGGGACTCACATAGTTGAAAGAGAAAGCTGATTCTCAGAAGTTATCCTCTGACCTCCAGATACATGGCATGACATGTCCATGTACACACACAAATACATAAATGAATAAATAAATGTAAACAATTTTAAAGTAAGTCATCTCATATCCTAAGTATATGTTGATGCTTGCTACTTACTGAAAACAAAAGTGTAAAGATGATGTGTTTGTTTATTTTATTATAATTGAGATACACTTTTATATTTTTGTTGTTGTTTTTGTTTTTTGGTTTTGGTTTTTTTGAGAACAGGTTTCTCTGTGTAGCCCTGACTGTCCTGGAACTCACTCTGTAGATCAGGCTGGCCTCCAACTCACAAATCTGCCTGCCTCTGCCTCCCAGAGTGCTGGGATTACAGGTGTGTACCACCACTGCCCAGCTACTTTTATTTTTTTATTTTTTATTTACTTATTTTTTTTTGGATTTTGGTTTTTTTGAGGCAGGGTTTCTCTGTATAGCCCTGGCTGTCCTGGAACTCACTCTGTAGACCAGGCTGGCCTGGAACTCAGAAATCTGCCTGCCTCTGCCTCCCAAGTGCTGGGATTAAGGGCGTGTGCCACCACTGCCCAGCTACAGAAATTTTAATGATTAAGGAACCTGGTCCTTCCTTGGTCTCTTTCACTGAAGTAACTGGGGGTGAGTGTGCTTAAGTTATATGATTAGCAATTATCTGCTTAATGATTTCCTGCGTTGTATATTGTTTATTTATTTGAGTGAGATTTTGAGAAATGGGATGATAGAGTTAAAAAAGATATGAAGTTTGAAGAAAATTGCACATGGTGATGGATGCCTATAATCTCAGCATTTGGCAAGTGGAAGCCGGAGACTCAGATGTCGAAGTCATCCTCAGCTATATAATGAGATTAGGGTCATCCTGGGCTAGAGATCTTGTCTCAAAAGCCAAGCTCCAAGGATTGGAGAAATGAGTCAAGCTGTTTTTGAGTCATTTCTGGTTAAAAGCATTGGCTGCTCTTCCAGAGAACTTGAGTTTAATTTCTAGCACCTACATGGTGGCTCACAACTGGCTATAATTGCAGTCCCCAGGGAGCTGATGCCCTCTTCAGGCCACTGTGGACACCAGGAACACACATACATGCTTAGGCAAAACATCTATGCACATACAAATAAAACTAAATGCATGTGTGTATGTGTGCATATGTGCATGTGTGCATGTATGTATGTGTGTATGTATGCATGTGTGCATGTGTGTATGTCTACATGTGTGTATGTGTGTTTGTGTGTTGTGTATTGCATTGTTGTATAACTGTTTCCTTTGAGATTGAAAATTCCACAACAAAAGAGTTTCAGGAAATCTCTGAAACTGACTAGATTCACCAGGTCCCTCCCTACCATAGTAAGCAATAAAAGCTGAGAATCGCACTTAAAAGAGTGAAATCAAGCTGGAGAAAAGACTCAAACCAGACCAGCTACTTGGAAGAAACAGAAACCAGCCGAGCTGCCTAGAAGAGGCATCTGGAAAGGGTACGTCCACTCTGTTGAACTGCCTGTAGTTTGTGTAGTGTGCTCCAGGTTTCTAGCTTTGTGAGCTGTTATCCAGGCCTCTGGTGATGCAGCTGTCTGTGGGTCATTTCTGTTATGATAATCAAGTCCTCATCCAAATTCCTGTAAGAACCTCAACAAAACTCCCATTTCACCAAGTTTAACTTTGGTAGTAACTTTGCACATACTTTAGTCTGTCATTGGTTCTCTATCTGGGGTGAGTAGATGAATGTTTTGCATCTTACAGGAAAAGTTCTGCCATATGAAAGTTGGAAGTAAGAGGCCCTGGGTTCAATCAGTACCACAAACAACCTTCAACATGAAAGGTATGCCTGCCTCTGCTTCCTGACTGCTGAGATTAAAGATATATGCCCACCATACCCAGTTTCATATATATGTATGTATGTATGTATGTATATGTATATTCATATATATGAAAATATATTTTTATAATTATATATATATGTATAATATATTTTTTAGACAAGGTTTCTCTGTGCAGTCTTGGCTGTCCTGGAACTTACTTGTAGACCAGACTGGACTTAAAGTCAGAGATCCACCTGCCTTTGCTTCCTGAGTGCTTGGGTTAAAAGCATTTGCCACCACCTCCTGGTTCATATTAGATTTTTATCAACCCAGAAAGAGCCCTTACATTAATTGGCAAGTCACCCATCCCCAACCCAGTTGTAATCACTCACCTCCCTTCTGCCTGTATGGATTTGCTGATTCTGAGCAATTTATAGAAATGGGGCCATGCATTATACGGCTGTTCTGTTAGAAGATACATTGTGCCACCTACCCCAGCTTGGCCTAGATCTTGTAATCCCTCTGCCTCAGCCTCCTAAATGCTGAGATTATAGCCACTCATCACCACATCCAGCCAAATGTGGGCTTTTATGCACGGCTTCTCTTACTTATCACCTTGTCTTCGTGGCCCTTTCCTTCATGGTGTAGCTCGTGTTGGTATTTCGCTATCTCTTGTGTCTGAGGAGGGCATTCTCTGTCCTTGAATGAAACTAAGGAGGGCAGTCTCCGTTTATCAGCTCATCAGTTGGTAGGTTTGTGAGATGTTTTGATCTCCGGCTATTTTGGATGCTGCTGCCGTGAACATTGTGTGCATATTTTCCTGTGGAAGGGCTGTTTTATCTGCTGCTGGAAATAGATGAATGTGATCGCAATCCTTGGCAAAGCTGTACATAAGATGCTAAAATGTTCTCTTTTTTTTGTCCTGGGCATTTGATCTAGGGCCTCAGGCTAGGTAAATGCTATACCATATCAGTACGCTGGGCCACATACTGAGTTCCATGCTAGCCAGACTTAGCTACACAATGAGAGTCTGTCTCAAAAATAAATAAGTAAATAAAGAAATAGACAAATAAATAAATAACACACACATAAAATCAGAGAGTGGTATGGCTGTATAACTTCAAATACTAAAACTATGGAATTTTGTACATTTTAGTTTATATTTTTTATGTATGGGTGTTTGCCTGACATATGTCTGGGTACCATGTGTGAGCCAGATTGGTACCTATGGAGGCCAGAAGAAGGTGTCAGATCACCTGGAACTGGGGTTACACACATGGTCATAATTGGGAATTGAACCTGTTTCCTCTGGAAAAGCAGCTAGTGCTCTTAACTGCAGAGCCATCTCTTCAACCCTTGTCTGCTTTATTTGTGATTGTGTGTATGTGGGTGTTGTGAGTGGGAGGTGGCTTATGTGGTCTAATACTCTCATGTAGGTCAGAGGGCGACTTTGGGGATCCATTCTGTCCTCACCCCACGGACTCCAGGTATTGAGTTTGGGTCAGCAGACCTGGATAGCAAGTGATCTTACCTTCTCAGTCATCGTGCTGATATCTATGCATTTGTTTTTATGTTACCTGGAATTGAATCTAGAATCTCACACATGTTAAACAAGCCCTGTACCATTCAGTCACTCCCGCAGCCCCAAAATGCACACTTTAAAAGGATGTATGGGGGCTGGAAAGATGGCTCAGCGACAGTGTACTCACGTGTATAAAATAAATAAACCTGTAAACAAAGAATATAGAAAATAAAAATAATAAACCTTTTAAAAATGTTACTTTAGGGGGCTCAGTGGTTAAGAGTGCTGACTGCTCTTCCGAAAGTCCTGGGTTCAAATCCCAGCAACTGCATGATGGCTCACAACCTTCGGCAGTGAGATCTGATGCCCTCTTCTGGTGTGTCTAAAGACAGCAACAGTGTACTTACATACAATAAATAAATCTTTAAAAAAATTTACTTTAAAAGGATGTATGATAATGTGTGGCATATAACTTAATAAAATGACTACTTTTCCTTTTAAAATAAAAAGGAGTTAATTCCATTCAACTCTGGCATACAGAAAATGGAGGCCGGAGGATCGCTTGAGTCCAGGAGTTCAGGGCAAACCTGGGCAAAGTAGTGAGAGAGTGTCTTAAAATAAATAAGTAAACATAAAATATAGCAGCACATAAAATAAATTAAAGCAAATAACTAAATACAAAAGTAACAGCATATAAAATAAATTCTCTTCCAGTGAGTTGAAGATTTTTTTTTTTTTTTTTGAGAAATGGAAAATTCCTGAAGAAATGGAAAATTTATCCGGGAAAATCTAAATTACCAATGTTTGTTCACCCTCCCCCCCACCACAGAAAAATGGAAGAAACTGAAGGTGTCTGTCGAAAAATTAGTTCAGAAAAAAAAATCTGCTTCTGGAGAATTTTCCATTCTGTTCTGTTGGCTTTTGAGACAGACCCTGGGAAGGGACAGGGACCATGGACCGGGGAAGGTCCTTCTTCTGAAAAGACAGTTTTACTTTGATAGAGTCCTTACCCTGTGACCTCAGGGCAGCCCTAGGACCAGTGCTCAGTCTACCAAAGCAAGCAATGGGTCTGAGCAAGAACAATCATTACAGACATTTGCTGGGGAAGACTCGCCTACAGTTTAAACAAGCAATAGGAGAATGCACACACACAGAATACAATTCTGTTCCTTTGCATACGCTTAATGATAGGAAAGAGACTTGTGCTAAAAGAAAAAAAACTGGATGTTAAACTGACTTTACAGGATAATCGTGAATTACATATTTTTTTTACATGTGACGTCAAAATAAGTTGGATAGAGAGCACGTTATAACAGTGGTCATATTTGAGCATTTCAAATTTTCTCCTTTGTGCTTTTCCGATTTCCCATTTTTTCTACATTAGGTGTGTATTACTCATAAACCAGAAAAATATATCACTTAAAAGATTATGTTTGCATAGCAAAAGGTTCAAAAGGAAATGTATTAAAATAATAAGAATGAGAATCATTGGGAATGGTAGAAAATAACCTTGTGCTTGTTTTGTTTTGTTTTTGTGTTTTGAAACAGGGTTTCTCTATGTAGCCCTGGCTGTCCTGGAACTTGATCTGTAGACCAGGCTGGCCTTGAATTCAGAGATTTTCCCCTGCCTCTGCCTTCCAAGTGCTGGGATCAAAGGCATGCAACATCAATGCCCAGCTTTAAAAATGCATTTTAATGCAGTTTTATTCTTTAGATTTATTTATGTGTATGGGTGTCTTGCGTGTGTGTGTGTGTGTGTGTGTGTGTGTGTGTACCACGTGCCCACAGAGGTTGGAAGAGAGCCTTGAATTCCCTAGAACTGAAACTGCAGATCATGTGAGCCACCTTGTGCATGCTGGGAATTGAACCCAGGTCCTCTGGAAGAGCAGCCAGTGCTCTAACCGCTGAGTCTTGTCTCTAACCCTCATTTTCTAATTTTATAATGAACAGTTATTACTTTATGTAGCTTGGTTTTATTTTTGAGGCTCATTGTTACCGCGTAGCCTTCCCTGACTGCCCTGAAATTTGCTATATCAAGGCTGTGGCCTTGAACTCACAGAGATTCACTCCTCTCTGGCAGGGGAGTGCTGGGATTGAAGGCATGCTCTACAACAACCAGCCTTATTTATGATCATATATAAAAACAATATCCATAAGCTAGATAACACTTGATATTTTCATTGGTATTATCATGTTTTAATTTACAAATATGAGTGGGTTTTTTCCCCCGCATTTTTTGGTTTTTGTTTGTTTGTCTGTCTTGTTTTTTGAGGCAGTGTCTCTCATTCGGAACTTTCCAATGAGTCTAGGATGGCTATCCTGTAAACCCCCGGGGATCTGTCTAGCTCTACTCCCCAAGCACCGAGATTACAAATGCACATCCCCAACCATTTTCCCATGGGAACTGGGGACTGGACTTGAGTCCACTGGGTTACTCTGGGTTACTGTTCGAACTGGGATACTCCTGCAGTTTACCGAGCAAGCGATTTTCCAAGCCTCCCCACCTTTTTCATTTACGCGTCTTTGAGTCTGCGTGTATCCGTGCCTGCCACATGTGGATGGGTTCCTCTCCTAGAAGGCAAAAGAAGATGTCGGGTCCTGGGAGCTGGAGTTTCACGCTGCCTGATGTGGGTGCTGGGAAGGCAACTTCTTTCCTGCGCAAGAGCAGCAAGCTCTCAACCACGGGGCCATTTCTTCATCCCCTCCACTCCACCCTTTTTAAATGTAATTTTTCATCTCAGTTGGAACTTGCTGTGTAGCTAACAATGAGGTTAACTCTGACCTCCACACACCCTCCTGCCCTCATCACCCAGGTGCTGGGGTGGCAGGCATGGCCCATCACAAGGCTTCCAAGGCTTCGCAGCACCGGGGACTCAAGTCCCTCAGCATTCTGATGCTTTTCTCAGTGTCTCTTGTACAGCACCCAGACATGCGAGTGCTTTCATGTCGGTAGGACCGCTACTGCCCTGGGTCGATTCTGTGCAGGACGTGTGAGCTCAGGGGTGCTGTCGGGTCCTGTATCCTCCATGGAATCCTCTGGTTTCAGCCAGGAGCCCACGCTACTGCAATGATTCAGACTTGAGCCTCCTGTCAACTAAACGCCTGATGTCATTTCCTGTGACCGCTGGGTTTGTTTTTGGTTTTGGTTTTTTGTTTGTTTTTTGTTTTTGTTTGTTTCAAGACAGGGTTTCTCTGTGTAGCCCTGGCTGTCCTGGAACTCACTCTGTAAACCAGGCTAGCCTTGAACTCAGAAATCCTCCTGCCTCTGCCTCCCAAGTGCTGGGACTAAAGGCATGCGCCACCACTGCCCCATGACTGCTGTTAACTTATGTCTTTCTCGCTTCTACCCAAGCAGCAGATTTTCTGGCCCCTGTTGATATTGCTCTCTCGGTTTGCCACGGTGTGGGGCAGGAGAGAAGGTTTTCTTGACTCACCAGAGAGAACCAGGAAGGGTGTGTGTATGGTGTGTGTGTGTGTGTGTGTGTGTGTGTGTGCGCGCGCGCGTGCGCGCGCACAGTTACTTACACCATTCGGACCTGGTAGAACTTGGAAAAATTACTGGCCAATGCTATTTTTTGTTAAGAAAGAATCTAGGGGCTGGAGAGGTGGCTCAGAGGTTAAGAGCACTGATTGCTCTTCCAGAGGTCTTGAGTTCAATTCCCAGCAACCACATGGTGGCTCACAACCATCTGAAATGGGATCTGATGCCCTCTTCTGGGGTGTCTGAAGACAGCTACAGTGTACTCATAAATAAAAATTAATAAAGAATATAGCAGCTGATGATAATGTGAATTATGTAGCTTTTCTTTTCAGTTAGTTCTCATCTCATTCTGCATATCTAACTCAGGATCTCATGCATTATAGACAACTGAGGATAAAGCTTTTTGGGTGGAGTGTTTTGCCTAGCAAGCATGAAGCCTTGCGTTCCATTTTCCCCCCATAAAAGCCAGGCGTGAGGCACATGTGCAGACTTGCGGGCCTCAGGCTGTGGAGGCCAGAGGAGCAGATTTCACATCCCCAGCACCATATATATGCCCTTGGCTGCTCTGAGCACCTTGATGGTCCTTCCTCCATTTCTGCTTTCTGCCTCTGGGCTTATGTTGCCCAGGTTGGCCTTGAACTTGCCGCATAGCTGAGGATAACCTGAACAACCTGAACTCACACCCCTCCCACATGGACCTTCCAAGCAAGTGCTAGTATGATGGTGTGTATATATATATATGGTCTCATGCAGTTCAGACTGGTTTTGGACTTACTGTGTAGCCTAGTGTGACCACAAGCTTCTGATTGCCCTACTCCCACCTCCAGACTGCTGGGATTATAGGTGTGTGTCCCGGGCTCATCAATTGCATGTTAGGCAAGCCTTTACCAACTAAGATATATCCCCAGCCCTTGTCATTAATTGTGTGTGTGCATGTGTGCACACACTATTTATAATTGTTTGGGTAGGTGTGTACAGTTGTATGTACATGTATATAGAAAGCAGAGGTCCAGGTCAACTATTTTCCTTAATTGCTGGGCCTTACTTTTTACATCCTGGAGCATACAAACTGGCTAGAATGGTTGGTCCATGAGCTCAAGGAACTCATGTATCTCCAAAACCTCCAACAATTACAGCTGTGTGCTATTGTATCTAGACTTTACTGGGGTGCTGAGGATTTGAACTCAGGACTTATGCAGCAGACTCAGACCCACTGAGCATGTTGGCAACCTGCTAATGCAAAACACGGTTTCTCTGTGTAGCCCTTGGCCATCCTGGAACTCACTCTGTAGACCAGGCTGGTCTCAGACTCAGAGATCTACCTGACTCTGTTTCTATTGGCCAATTATAATTCTTAGTTCACCTATATGGTACTTTTAGTAGCCCCATGACAGACTGTAAATTAAATATATTGGAGATTAGCTGTTATCCTAGAAGTGGCATATTAGAAATTGTCCTTTCAACCAAAGAATTCATAGTGAACACTAAACTATGCAGTTGATACTTCATTTTATGTTTATATATATATATACATACATATATATGTGTATATATATATACATATATATATATATATATATATATATATATATATATAGTGTGTGTGTGTGTGTGTGTGTGTGTGTGTGTTCCATGTCTATGTATGCCTGGTCCCTGAAGAGGCCAGAAGAGTGTGTCAGATGTCCTAGAACCAGTGTTATAGACAGTGGTCAGTTGCCATAGAGGCACTCAGAGAGCCATCTTTCCAGCTTCTACAGTCTATATGTTTTCTACATTCATATCCTTGCATAGTCTCTATACCTGTGGCTCTCCCCAAGAAGGAAAACCAAAGAACATCTGCTTTTCTGGGTACTCTGTCCTTGGAGTGGACACTCCGTATAGTTTATCCAGAAACACAGAGTCCCTGCCCGGCGTGGCAGGAGAGGAGTTCCCTGCATACTCTTGCCTGGCTGGCTGGCTTTCCGCAGCTATGGAAAGTGCCTCTGAGAACGCAGGGTGAACTAACTCTGTATGTTTTCCTGTCGCGAGGGTTTGCTCGGCAAGACTGTTATTTCACCTGTATTTGGAGGGAGTTGCTTATTTTGGCAGCCTTCCTTCGTTATGAGAATTCCCAGGAGCCAGATTCCACATTCAGAAGTGCTCTGGGCCAGGCGTCTCGCTGTGCAGGCTCAGACCCATGGTCTGTAGATTTCTGAATGGGCCCACCAGCTGGAACACAGCGTGGCTGTGCTCGAGGTCTCTCCTTAGACGTCAGATCCCGACTGTTTTAAACATCTAAACGCAGAGATGTGAGTGATAGCATTGAATGGGCTGAGATGAATTCAGAAAAAAAAAAGACTGATCAGTTTTTTCAGATATATTAAAATACATATAATTTAAAATATTTTTATTTATGTATTAGTTAATTTATATTTTGAATGGCTTACTATGGAGTCCTGGCTGGAGCGGAACTCACTATGGAGACCAGGCTGCTCTCAAACTCATCTGCCTCTAGTTCAGGCTTTGTTTCTAACTATGTATATGTGTATGTGTAAAGGGGGTGTTTGTGCACATAAGTGCTGTACCTTGGAGACCAGAGGAAGGAGTCAAATTTCCCTAGAGCTGGAGTTAGAGATCAAAGTGACTCTGATCAAAGTGGGTGCTGGGAACCAAAGTTGGGTCTTCTCCAAGAGTAGTACATGCTCTTTAACTACTGAGTTACTCTCCAGCACACACACACACACACACACACACACACACACACACACACTGTGTTTTTGGAGACAGGCTCTCATAGCACACACTCATTATGTAGTTGAAGATGACCTTGAACTGATCCTCCTGCCTCTTCTGGAGGAATGGAATTACAGGTGTGTCTCACAATACCCTAGTCTATGTAGTTGGCACTGGGCTTAAAATTCAGCGCTTCTTCAAGTGTGCTAGGCAAGCACTCTACCAACTGGACCAGTCCTTACCCTATAGACTTGTTTTAACAACTAGATAAGAATTTATTAATGATATTAAATTATATTTATAAATTATATTAAAATCAAACCTCTCTTGGCCCCTCTAAAGGTATAAATCATTCTGAAGTTTTGTAGTTATTGTTGTTTTGTTTTTGAACCATGTATCTTATGTAGCCCAGGCTGGCCTCCAACTCGCTAGGTAGCCCAGGATGTCCTTGAATGTCTGGTCTTCTGGGCACCGCCCCCTCCCACGGTGCTTAAATTACAGAACTACCCCACTATTCCCAGTTTCCATAGTACCAGGAATTAAACCCAAGGCTTCCTGATACCAGGTAGATACTCTACTAACTGAGCTACATTCCCGGACCCTCTGGAGGGTATTTTAACCAGAGACCAACTTGATAATTAAGAGGGAATTCAATTTCTTTGAAGTTTATGGGGTTTGGCCAATAAATATTTGTTGAGTGAATGTAGGCCTGTGTTTGTTCTGCCAGCCCAGTAGAAAGGATCGCCCTGCTGATTGCCACATGGAGTATGTTTTGAGGCGGGGCACTCATAGAGTGGGTGGGATTTTTGTCTTTGGTCTTAAATATTTGGTTTTTAGATGCTCTCCTCTGGTGGTCTTGTCCCAGCCTCAGCGCATTGAACGTGGAGCTGGGCTATTTTTTTTTTTTAACTCTCTGGATTGAGACCACACCCTGTTACTACTTGGCCTCATCTGTGGCTCTGGCTAAGTGTTGGTGTCCTTGTTCGGAGCCTAGGTGATGCTGACCATGCATTAGGTTAGCTCAGTGAATACTCTTTGAACTGTGGATGTGGGACTGGTTTCTTTTACTTTTATTATTTATTTATTTATTTTGGTTTTTCGAGACAGGGTTTCTCTGTGGTTTCTGGCTGTCCTGGCACTCACTCTGTAGGCCAGGCTGGCCTCAAACTCAGAAATCCACCTGCCTCTGCCTCCCAAGTGCTGGGATTACAGGCATGCACCACCATACCCAGCCTTTTACTTATTTTATTTTATTTTATTTTATTTTATTTTATTTTATTTTATTTTATTTTATTTTATTATATTTTATTTTTTGGTTTTTCGAGACAGGGTTTCTTTGTGTAGCCCTGGCTGTCCTGGAACTCACTCTGTAGACCAGGCTGACCTCAAACTCAGAAATCTGCCTGCCTCTGCCTCCCAAGTGCTGGGATTACAGGCGTGCACCACCATGCCCGGCTTTTTTACTTATTTTTTAATGTGTGTGTGCAGTGTGTGCAAGTGTGTCTACATACCTCTGTGTGCACACATGATTGGCAGTGTAGGCATGTGCATGTATGTGTGTGCACACATGAGTGTATGTATGTGCATCTGTGTGTATGTGTGTGTATTTGTATGTGTGCATGTGTGTCTGTGTGCACATGAATGGCATAGTATGTAGGCATGTTCCCACTTCCTGGGAAGAGAGGAGAAGGTCCTTATTCAGTTTAATTCTTATTCAAAAAGTCCTTCTTAGACCCTAGTTAGGCCTTAAGAGGACATGTATTTCTCCCCCCCACCCCCCACCCCCTATTCCTGGTATTCTGCCCAGCTTGCATGTGAATAAGGCCAGGCTAGCCTGTTAGGGGATGAGGGTCCTTGTACAACAATAGGTGGACCATTCCAACTGAGGCCCTCTTAGGCCAGGTAGTCCCCAGGTAGTCCTCAGTTGACCAAAGAGATTTGAGTGAATCCAGCCGAGGTGGGAAAAGCTCAGCCCAAGTCGCTGACCTGTTTAATTGCAAGATAAATACATTGCTGTGCCTTTGCTCACTGAGTTACGAGTGTGTTTATGGCAAGGCTAAGCCAAGTGGTGTGCCCTGTTAGGGAGGGCAATTCACCTTTGACTGGCTTCATTTGACTTGCTGGGAAGACAGGTTTGGAATTCCTCTGTCCCTCCCAAACGTCACAGCTCCTTCACCGTAGATACCACTAGCTGGGTGACCCTGGGCAAGCCATTTTCCTCTCTCCAAATTTTATTTTCTCACTTGTGAAACATGGAAACTAATATTATTTGAAATAACTTACCCGATATCCATCCTTAGCCCCCATGGCTCCTATCAGGCTTATGCCACTCAGATAATTACGTCTTCTACATGTCAGTTAACCTTAGAGGTTATTTATTTATGTATTTATTTATGTATTTATGTATTTATTTATTTATTTACTTACTTACTTACTTATTTGGGCATGGGGTCTCATGTAGCCCAGAATAAGCCTCGAAAATAACTTGGCATTGCTAAGTGTTCTGATCTTCCTACTTCTGTCTCTTAAGTTCTGAGAAAGCTGAGCATGTTTCCACCAAGGCCAGTTTGCAGCCTGGGCATTGAACCTTGCACCTTGCACGTGTCAGACAAGCAGTCTCCCAGTGGAGATGCTTCTCCAGGGTCTCTGTTACCATGTCTACTGCTTAGCTTAAGCAGGAACATATCAAATTCTGGTGAGAGGAGGTCTGTGGGTGTGAAGTTGCTTTTGGTAGAGATTTCTTCCTAAGAAGGGGACGGAGGAAGCCAGCTGTGGAGTATGTGCCTGTAACTCTAGCATTTGGAGGCCAAGGAAGGAGGAACGGGATTTCAAGGCTATCCCTGGGTTCATAGCAAGTTCTCTTGAGGCTCGCTTGCTATACGTACGTCCCTGTCTCAAAACAGAACAGAATACTCCCTCTTCAAATAAGGCAGCATGGATGGAGCGGTGTTTCTTCTGAGGACAGTGTTTTGTATATGAGGCTTGTTGCGAGAGCCACTGTCCTGTGCTCATGGAGAGAATAGAGGAGGGCAAAGCCCCAAAGGGAGATGGAGGCATGAAAGCGATAGAACCAGAGTGCTTGAATGAACTACGGGACCACTGCAACTCTAACCGGGAGAAAAACCCTGTCTAAAGCCACCTTGTTTTAAGGGATGGTAAATCTTGTTTCCTGGTTCTCACTTGGGGCTTCCTTTTACCTTCTCTTTTCTTCTTTCTTTTCTCTCCCCTGGCTGCTCTCCTGTCAGGTCTTCGGTATCCTGGGATTTGCTACAGTTGAGAATGACCTTGAATTCCTCTTGCTTCTTCAACCCAACGGCTGAATGAAATTACCGACGTGAGCAGCCACCCTGCCTTCTCGATGTGTTGCTGGGGATGGAAGCCAGATCTTTGAGCGTGCTCTGTAAACAGTCACTCCCTGGGCTACATCTCTAGCCCTAAATGATCTGCCTCTGTCTCTCTGTCTGTCTCTGTCTCTATCCCTTCCCCCACCCCTCTGTTATTTTTCAAGACAGGGTTTCTCTGCATAGCCCTGGCTGTCCTGGAACTCACTCTGTAGATCAGGCTGGTTTTGAACTTGGAGAGCTACTTGCCTTTGCTTACCAAGTGCTGGGATTAAAGGCACGTGCCACCACCACCCAGTATGATCTATCTTCTTAATAAGTACTTTTATAATTAGATTGAATTCTTTTCCTTCAATATTCACTGTTTTTAGATTTTGCAGGTGTTGGGGAGAAATGATGAACTGAACCTTATTGGCCCTCTCTGGTTTGGTGCCTGTGTTTTTCTTGCGGTTGTAGGGGTTGGCATGATACCCAGGGAGCCAAATCTAATCTAGCGTCTGCTCGTGTGAACTGTTTTATTAGTGGGCTAGGTATGTAGCTCAGTCGTAGCATGCATGAGGTCCGAGACTCAATCTCCAATACCCTTTTCCTTAAAAACAAGACAAAACTATGTATTTATAACCTTGATCAGCACACAACCATACCCATTCATACAACTACATTAAATTTAAATTTATTATGTGTGCGGAGGCCCAGTGGACATTTTGGGAGGGTTTGTTCTGTTATTTCTTGATTGGGGGTAGAGTCTCTCTCTTGTCTGTTATGGTGTGTACTCCAAGCTAGCTAGTCAGCAAACTTCTTGGTGATTCTCCTGTCTCCACCTCCCATCTTGCCGTAGGAGACCATGGATTACAGATGCATTGTTTCGTCTGGGTTTTTTATGTCTGGGGAGTGAACCAGAGGTCATTGCTTTTTGCTACTGAGCCGTATCATTGGCCTGCATTTTGCATTGAGCGTTTGCAATGGAGATGTTTATGGTAACTATAATAAAATGTTTTATCACCTGCCTTTTTACAAGAAAAGTTTACAATCTTGCTTGATCTGGAACCAATGCTTCACCATCTTGGTGAGGATTCACCTGGACCCTGTTGACTGATGCAGATGTTATGTCTACCAGGGAGACTGGGCTTTACTGGATGGGGATGTTAGGATGCTGTGGGCAGGTGACTGAAATCCTGATCCACACTTCATGGTAGTTTTAAGAATGGCCCAGTACAGGGCCTTACATAGGATAATGGAGACCGGGTTTACTTGCTCCATCTTTTAGATACTCCTTTCTCCTTTCTTTCTTCCTTCCTTCCTTCCTTCCTTCCTTCCTTTCTTTCTTTCTTTCTTTCTTTCTTTCTTTCTTTCCTTCTTTCTTTCTTTCTTTCTTTCTTTCTTTCTTTCCTTCTTCCTTCCTTCCCTCCTTTCTTTCTTTTTTTTGTTTTTTTGTTTTTGTTTTTCAAGACAGGGTTTCTCTGTGTAGCCCTGGCTGTCCTGGAACTCACTCTGTAGACCAGGCTGGCCTTGAACTCAGAAATCTGCCTGTCTCTGCCTCCCAAGTGCTGGGATTAAAGGCATGTGCCACCACTACCCGGTTCTTCTTCTTTCTAAAATTACTTCAAAATTGTTTATATTTTATATGTATGGGTATTTTGCCTATATGCATGTGTATGTGTCATGTATGTGCCTGGTACCTGCAGAGTCCAAAAGAAGACTCCAGATACCCTGGAACTGGAGTTACAGATGATTGTGAGCCACCATGTGAGATCTGGGGCTTTAATTTGGCTTTTCTTAAGAGCAGCAAATGTCCTAAACCACTGACCCCTCCCTCTAGCCCTGCTAAGCTAATTTTCGTTGTTTTTTTTTTTTTTTTTTGGTCTTTTCGAGACAGGGTTTCTCTGTGTAGCCCTGGCTGTCCTGGAACTCACTCTGTAGACCAGGCTGGCCTCGAACTCAGAAATCTGCCTGCCTCTGCCTCCCAAGTGCTGGGATTACAGGCGTGCGCCACCACGTCCGGCAACTAAGCTAATTTTCTATTGCTGTGATAAAGCACCATGACCAAGACGATTTTGAGAAGAGACAATTTATTTGTCCTTACAGTCCAGAGGGTTAGAGTCCATGATGAAGGGGGCAGGAGGCAGGCCTGGTGGCTGGAGCAGAAGCCAAGGTAAATATTTTGAACAGCAACATGAAGCAGAATGAGCAAACTCTCTGGCCTTTGAACTCTCAAAGCCCGCCTCCAGTGACACACTTTCTCCAGACCCCTCTTCCTGAACGCCCCAAACGTGCCACGAACTGGGGACCAGGCATTCAGACGCCTCAGGCTCTGGCGGGTATTTCTCATTCCAAACATCTCACTTTCCCTGTTGTGGACTTCCATCTCAGACAAAGTCTGACACTGAGGGCCCTAATGCCTGTTGTCCTAGTTTTTATCCAGTAGGAAAGAAGTTTAAGAAAAAAAAAATTGTTTCAATGTTCCCAGTAAAACTAAACCTGGATCCTCACTGTTGACAGGAACCCAAGGAGTTAAAAAGCCATTTTAAGAACCAATAGATAATGGATGGTTCTCCTCCTAACCTTTGTGTACCATGTTTGTTTGTTTGTAGCCTTGGCTGTCCTGGAACTCACTATGTAGACCAGGTTGGCCTTGGACTCGGAGATATTTCTGTCTCTGCCCCCTGAGTACTGGGATTATAGGCATGTACCACCACCCTGCCTGGCTTGAGATGGGATGTTAAACAGCCCAGACAGGCATGACTTGTTAGTTAATGATGGCCTTGAACGCCTGATCCTCCTGCCTCTCTGTCCAGAATTCAGGGATCACAGGTACGTATCATTCCTCCTGGTCCTTTGCACATTATTTATAAAAGATGCATACAGGCCTCGAGAGAGGGATCAGTGGTTAGAGCATGTACGGCTCCACAGGGCATCCAGATGGCTCACTTACAACCCCAGCCAGGGGATCTGATGCCTTTGACCTTCACAGGCACCTGCCCTCACTCAGATACTCATACACAAGTCACTGCAAGACACAAACACTGTGCCTCGTTGGCATCCATTTTGGTTATTTTACCTCCCCTACTGATTACACGCTCTGGAAACAGTGGTGAGAATCTCATATTCTTAGTAAATATCATTTTGAACACATGAACAGAAAGTTTATCTGATTAATGACAGGGTTTGGGATTATTTTCCTCATGTATCTTTTTTTCTTTCTACACACACACACACACATACACACACACACAAACACACACACACATTTATATTACAAAGGCATTCCTCTTTGTCACTAAAGAAAATGAAACATGAAAACCTGCAGAGAAAGGCTGCTTGCCAAATTCTCGGTGGCTGTTTCCCCCCAGGGAAAGAGAGAAGAAGGGAGGGGGAAATTTTCATGTTTTTTTAAAATATAAAAACATCTGAAGAAAAAAAATAAAATCTTCGGGAACACAATTTTCCATGGTTGCGTAATAGTTTATCATATGACTATACCAATCATTTTTAAGCCAATCTTCTTTTGTTCATTTCTGTGCCTTTCCCATCTTGTTCTCCTGTGCAGCTTCTGGATGAATAAACTTGTTTTATGTGTACTCCGCATTGTTTCCTTAGACTTAGATTCCTAGAATGGAATTATAGGGTACAACGTGTGTTTTGACATCTATTTGTAGATTCTTTTCTCAATAAGGTCCAAATCAATTCAGTGGGTCGGGTTTTAAAGCCACAATAACAAGTTATAAAAAAAGGAACGGCCACTGAGGGTTTAATACCGAGAACAATTCTTGAAAAATTCTAAGCTGGGTGTGGCTCATGCCTGTAACCCGGCACTTGGGAGACTAATGCAGGAGGATCACTCCGGCCACCCTGGGACATGGATCGAGTACCAAGCCAGCCTGGGCTATGTAGCATGAGAGCTTGTCTCAAAAGCAAACAGACAAAGCATCCCTCCCTGAGAAGGCACAGGGACCCCCCCTCCCAAAAAAAAAAAAAAAAAAAAGCCAAAACAACAACAACTCCACCACCCACCCCAAATAAGCCAAACCAGCCAATCAGCTGAAGGGAACCAGCTTAGTTGTAGTCTTGCTCCCTCTCTCCACCTCTCTTCTCCCCTCCCCCACTCAGCTTCTCCTCCTTCTCTCTAAGGTATACTCTTGCTATGCTGTCCAGGATAGTCTTTAATTTATAGGTATATACCCCGTTGGAGGCGAGTGACCCTTTTACAGATATTAACATTATGATTTGTAACGGCAGAAAAATTATGGTTATGAAGTAGCAACAAAAATACCCTTATGTTGGGGGTCACCACAACATGAGGAATTGTATTAAAGGGTTGCAGCGGTAGGAAAGCTGAGAGCCATTCTTCTAGCATCTTAAAGCCTCTCAGCAGCTAAGAAAATAGCTCCCTGGTTACTCTGTCGACTGTTTCAAGAAGTGGATACATTCTAGCAATTTCTTCTGTCTCTGTTTGCAAAAGACAAGATTATGCCATTTTGTAATGATATTAAAAGTCATTGAATCTGTTTTCAATAGGGCCCTTTGCTTGTGACTCAACTGGATGTCAGGTAATGGGTCTGACTTCCCCTTCTAAGGAATTCAGTTTCCTTGGATTCCAGTGGCCTTCAGTCCACCTACCCTGTTTGTTTTTTTCGTATGCTGTCAGTTTTAATCTTCCAAGCTGGAGGCACTGCCATAATCCAGCCCCACCTCAAAGAAAAGCCTAAACTATTAGTGGGACATTATAGGGTCATTACCTTGAAGACCAAGTGTTTGCTATGTAGCCCAGGCTGGCCTGGAACTCACCATCCTATGGTCTCATCCTTCCAAATGTTGATATTACAGAAGTGTGCCATGACACCAGGCTATGACTGTCTTTTAAGATGACCAGGGCTGGGGAGATGGCTCAGTTAGTAAAGAATTTGCAAAATAAGCATGAAGATCCAGTTTCAGTGCCCCAGAAGGCACGTAAAAAAGTCAGGCAGGAAGCCTGGCATGGTGGTGCACACCTTTGATCCCAGCACTAAGGAGAGAAAGGCAAGCAGATCTCTGAGAGTTCGAGGCCTGGTCTACCAGACTGGCTCCAGGGTCAGTTGAGAAACCGTGTCTCAAAAGTGAGACAAGGAGTAATGGACACCAGGACTTAACTTCTAGTCTATACAGACAGACACAGATACACAGACAGACACACACATACACACACACAGACAGACACACACACAACATCTGCTATTTTTAAATCTAGGAGAATGCAGATGGAAGAGGCTCTCTTGTGATTATCTCAATTAGCTACAATTAACCGAAATGACATACCTCTAAGAAATATACAAACAGACGAATCCACACTCAAATATTACCATCTATCAAGTAGTCAATTATATTATGTAAAAGATACACAATTGGGCCCTCTTCTGCTCTGACATGGCACACGGACTGGAAGGCAGAGCTCTGAAGGCAAGAAGAGAAATGAGCTAGGCATCTGGAAGTTGTGAGTCTTTAGGTGGAGCTGAGGAGGCAGGCCGAGTCCAGGTAATGCCAGGAATACCACTCAAAACAGTCTGGGCAGGATCCAAAAGGCAAGAGCAGCCATTGAGGGAATTTTTTTTTTTTTTTTAAAGCAGTGGTTTGACATTGACACATGAGCTTAGGAGTCACGTTGATCTCATTCTGGCCCACAGTCTCTGCATTACCCATAAAGACTGCATTGCACAAATATTTCCCCATCTCCTCCCCTGCCCTTGGAGAATCATGTTGTAGCTACTACAGTGTGTATTTTGAAGATGATTGGAGACGACTTCCTTTCGGTCTGCTCATGTAGCTCAGTTGTCCGGAGTAGTTGCCTCAGAGTGATGCCCCACTCCCTCTCCCCGGGGGCCAAGGCTGCTACCTCATCTCGAAAAGACGTGTTGCTTCATGAGATCGGCTTACAGCACAGCACGCACAGATAGCTCTGCAAACATTTCATTGTAATACTTCCATGCTTAAATCACCAAATTGGCTTTGGAAAATATGCAATCTTTTCAAATTACATTTCCTTTTAGCTCCGAATTCGCAGCCTAACAAGCTAGTTCGGATACTTTGAGACATTTGAGAATGGGTACACAAAGTGGCCTTGAGTTTCGTGATTCTCTGTTTGGGAAAAACAAAACAAAACAAAACAAAACAAAACAAACAAAACGAAATGTCATAGTATGGGGATTGAGGAGATGGCTCAGTGGGTGTAGAGGTTGCTACACAAGCGGAAGGATCCGAGTTCGGATCTCCAGTACTCTTGAACACTCACATACATGTAGCACTGTCACCTCCTGCACTAGGAAGATGTAGGACAAGCAGATCTCATCGGCTCGCTGGCCAGCCAGTCTAGCTGACAATAGGAGGCCTACATTCAGCGAGAGGTCGTGTCTCAAAAAATACAGTAGAGAGCAACAGAGGAAGACGATTGATCTCGACCTCTGACTTCTTCCTGCACATGCATGAAGGCGAGTACATATATGTAAACTACACATGTATATACCACATACAAGTGCGGTAGCACAAAGGCCAGGAATAACGACAATGAGCTGTGCAATGTGACCACGCCCTGTCACCTGTACTGTATCTGAAGCCGTATAGAAAGGACCAAAGCTGAGGTTTGTTTCTCAGAGTTTCCGTGATGAAGTATTCCAAATTGGATGGTCTAAAATAACTGGAATTTATTCTCCCACAAGTTCTGTCTCCTCCTGGTCCCAGTGCTTGTGATTCCACCCAGGGCCCCGAGTATGGGAGGCAAATCCTACAGTTCTGAAGGCAGAAGTGCGAAGTCAGGGTGCTCTGTGATGGCTAATCTTGGTTGTCGACCTGACACATCTGTAAGAGCCCCCTCCCGCACCCCCCCCCCTCCGTTAAGGAATTGCCTGCATCAGATTGGCTGGCCTATGGACAGGTCTGTGGAGCATTTCTTGATTGCTAATTATTGTAGGCAGGCTGAGAACCCTGTGGGCGGTACCATCTGTAGGCAGCTGGGTCTGGGATGCATAATGAAGGTAATAAAATGCGCACCTGAAAGCAAGCCACTAGGCAGCATTCCTCCATGGGTTGTGCTTCAGATCCTGTCCTGACTTTCCTCACTGGTGGACTATGACCCGGAAGCATAGGCTGAAATAAACTGTTTCCTCCTCAGTTTGATTTTTAGATAGTTTATTATTATTATTTTAATTTTCAAATTTTTTCTTTTTGGTTTATGTGTATGAGTGTTTTGTCTGAATATCCGTGTGTGCAGCATGCATGCAGTGCCTGTGGAAGCCAGAAGAGGTCATCAGGTCCTCTTGAAATGGAGTTACAAACAGTTATAAACCACCATGTGGGGGTTGGGAATCAAAACCAGGTCCTCTTCACTGTTCATCCCCATAGACCAGACTTGCCACACACTCCCAGAGATCTGTTTGCCTCTGCCTCCAGAGTTCTGGGAATTAAAGGCATGTGTCACTATGCCTGGCTAGTAGCCAGTGTTCTTATTAACCACAGAGCCATCTCTCCAGCCACTGGACAATGGGATTTCTTTTTCAAGATTTATTTATTATGTATACACTGTTCTGCCTGCATGTATGCCTGCAGGCCATAAGAGGACACCAGATTACATTACAGATGGTTGTGAGGCCCCTGTTTGGTTGCTGGGAATTGAACTCAGATCCTCTGGAAGAGCAGTTGGTGTTCTTTTTTTTTTTTTTTGGTTTTTTGAGACAGGGTTTCTCTTTGTAGTCCTGGCTGTCCTGGAACTCACTCTGTAGACCAGGCTGGCCTCGAACTCAGAAATCCACCTGCCTCTGCCTCCCAAGTGCTGGGATTACAGGCATGTGCCACCATGCCCGGCCAGCAGTCAGTGTTCTTAACTGCTGAACCATCTCTCCAGACCTTTTATTTTAATTTCTTTTAAATCACAGCAACAGAAAGCAAGCTAGAACTTGCCTCCCTCCCTTATTTAAGACACTATCTTCTTGTGATAGTCAGCAATCCTTGGTGTTCCTTGGCATTCCCCTGCATCACACCAAACACATCACTCTTCCAGTGTGTTTCTGGCATTTTCATCTTTTTAAAGAGGTACCACTTAAAAACAAACAAGGAAACCACCACTCACATTGAAACAGGACCCATCCTGCTGACTTCACCTTAACTTGGTTGTGCTTGCCAAGATCCTAAGGTCATATTCACAGGAACCCAGGGGTTGGGACTTTGACACATCATTTCTGGGAACACAGTTCTAGCCGTAGTAGGGGGTTGTTGAGCTCACTTGTCTTTTGGACACTACTTTGAAATACAAGCTCTGCTCAGTTTTAACACGTAGGCAGAGGGCATGACAATCAATTTAAGGCCAAGCTATCTATCTATCTATCTATCTATCTATCTATCTATCTATCTATCTATATTTTTCCTGTTCTATGGTGAGATTGTTAGAGCTGATGCTGGGAAGAATTTAGTGAGTAATGAACTTATTGAAAATCCACAGGTATTTGGTTATTGCCCCTTGATCAGCATAGTTCAAAATGCACACAACACAAGTGACATTTGCTATTCTGAAACCTTTAAAGTATTTATTCTCTCTCTCTCTCTCTCTCTCTCTCTCTCTCTCTCTCTCTCTCTCTGTGTGTGTGTGTGTGTGTGTGTGTGTGTGTGTGTGTGTATGTGCATGTGTATGGCATGCATCAGAAGTCTGAAGAAGGCATTGGATTCATGGAGTTAAAAGCAGTTGTAAGCCACCATGCGCTTGTTAGGAATCGAACCCAGGTTCTCTGCAAGAGCACTTCACCACTGAGTTATCTCTCCAACCAAACTCTTAAATAGTTTTCTTATACAGCCCAGGCCCACCAGTGTAGGGATGGTGCTGCCCACAGTGGTCTGAACCTGCACATGAATCATTAACCAAGACAATGACTTACAGACTTATCCTACAGGCCAATCTGACCGAGGCAATTCTTTTGTTTTTTTGTTTTTGTTTTTGTTTTTGTTTGGTTTTTTCGAGACAGGGTTTCTCTGTATAGCCCTGACTGTCCTGGAACTCACTCTGTAGACCAGGCTGGCCTCGAACTCAGAAATCCGCCTGCCTCTGCCTCTCAGAGTGCTGGGATTACAGGCGTGCGCCACCACTGCCCGGCTGACCGAGGCAATTCTTTAACTGCCATTCTCCCTTCCCAGGTGGTTCTATATGTTGTGTCAAGCTGAAAACAAAGCAAAACAAAACCAAAATGACAACAACGACAACCTAGCAACAACTCCCCCCAATAAAACAAAAACCCCCTAAACCAACCAAACAACCAAACAACCCCCCCCCCCCAAACAAACAAAAAAACAACTAACTAGGACAGATATTCAGGAGATGAAATATAAGCACATACCTGGTTAGAAGTATTGGCAGGGAAGCTATGGCCCTCTTCATTTCCTTCATGAGAGTTTGGAAGTCTGAGAGCTCCTCCCCGTCTGCCAGCCTGGCCTATCTTCTCTTATCTATTTGAGAGGCCTCTAGTTTTACAATTGGCTTCATCTGCTGCCAACCCCATGATCTCTCAACTCAGCTCCCCACGGCCAGCTCAGTCAGCCAGTGGCCAGTGTCCCCCCATCTCACATTCCAAGGGCAGAAAACCAGACTGGCTTCTTGTATGCCATTTCCAAATCAGCCGATGCCACACTCACCTACCGTACACGTGGCTACCTGGGTGACAATTCTTACAGCGTGTTCTCTGCTCCAGTAGCACTGAAAATGCAAATTCATGGCCTTCAACCCAGTGGCTGAATTAGGATCTGTGGATGGGAGCCCAAGGCACTATCCTCCAGCCATCAGCAGGGTCGATTTCCTGAGAAGGATTGTTTAGGGACTGCCAGTTAGTACATCAAGTTAGAGGTAAGGAACAAATGCTTGGCATGGGTTGGGGGTGGGGGTGGGGATGGGATGGGGGTGGGTGGATACACGGATCTGGAGAGACATTACAAGGAGATGGGACTTCAGTTTCTATCTTGGAGACCAGATCTGCTGGAGGAAGAGGCCATAAAAGGGTTCATAATGTGGCTGAACCACAGACCCTGTTGGAACAGGACCAGCCATGAGTAGGCCTATGATCCCAAAGGCCGAAGCAAAGGCAGTGATGGGAGAGAGAGGCTCCTGTTGACAGGATAACTTCCTGGGGACTGTTTTACCAGTGCTGAGTAAATCTGGAAGCAGCTAGACTAGTCTGGGATTCACTAATAGCCCAGGTTGGCCTTGAACTTGTGGTCATTCTTTACTTGAGCCTCATGACTGCTGAGTAATTATGTGGGTTTTATCATGTCCAGTGACAACCTAAAGTTAAGTTGAATTCATAAAATTTTAAAAATGAAGAAAGCTAATTTTTAAAGCTTTTAAAGCTGACTACCTGATGCCTACTTTTTTCCCAGATGACACAGATGCTGCATGAAATTAGAAATTCACACTATAAAAATAGCTTTGCAGGGGTGCTACTATTAACATAACCTTACTTCAGACTTTTTTTTTAAGTGGTGGAGACAATACCTCCATGTAAAAATATATTAATGGGGGGCTGGAGAGAAGCTCAGTGGTTAAGAGCACTGGCTGCTCTTCTGAAGGTCCTGAGTTCAAATCCCAAGAACAACATGGTGGCTCACAACCATCCATAATGAGATCTGATGCCCTCTTCTGGTGTGTCTGAAGACAGCTACAGTGTACTTATAATAAAAACATTTAAAAAATATATTAATGGCTGGAACAGAAGAAATACCAAGTCCAGATGGTAAGCATTTTCTTGCAAAGTCATATTAAATTTAATGTTAGTCCAGGAAAACAGAAACATGTTTTAAGCAAAGGATTTTAAATATTCTTATAACTGTGTGTAGATTTTCACCACTGGTCTAGGATATTATTATAAAGGATACCATGCTACGTGATTAGAAAAAATATCCAATAAATCTTTTGGTTAAAAATGCTCTTTAGCACATGCTGTTATAATATCTTTATCTTTAAAACTTACATTTATTCATATGTGTGGGTGCAGGTATGTGTGGGTTTGTGGATGCCAGAGGAAACTTTCTGTTCTTCTTTCTGCTGTTCGGGGCTTAAACTATGGTCCTAAAGCTTGAACACAAGTGCTGTAATCTTGTGCTCCATCTTGCCCATCAGGTTACAGCATTTGTATTAGAATGTTTGGATAAGTAATACTTCCGGGAAAATACATTTTTTTTGCATGTGTGTATTTGTGGTATGCATACATGTGGATATATGTGATAGTACATGTGTGTGCATTCATGAACTTATGGAAGCCAGAAATGGATGTTGGGTGTCTTTTTGAGACAGGGCTTCTTGATGAACCCAGAGCTTATAGATTTGGGTAGTCTAGCTAGCCAGCTTGCTATAGGGATCCTTTGTCTCTGACACCTGAGCACTGGGAATGTGGGTGAGCACCGGACATGTCCTCCTGGCTTTTATGTGGGCTCTGGGAAGGAATTAAAATTCTGGTCCTCACACTAGTATGTTAGGTGCTTTAGCCTCTGAACCTTCTCCTCAAACTAAAGATTGATTTTTTTAAAAAATTTATTTATTATTATATGTAAGTATACTGTAGCTGTTTTCAGACACACTAGAAGAGGGCGTCAGATCTCATTACAGATGGTTGTGAGCCACCATGTGGTTGCTGGGATTTGAACTCAGGACCTTTGGGAGAGCAGTCAGTGACCTTAACCGCTGAGCCATCTCACAGCCCCCAAAGATTGATTTTATTGATATGAAATCGGTGGCGTTAGTATACTTGAGACAAATGCGTGAGTAATTCTATAAAAGGTTCACAGTACAATCCTACTGAGAGCAAATTAGAAGTCACGAGGGGACAAAATCGCTTTGAAAAGCTTTCTGCAATTCCCACACGTGTCAAAGGTATATGCTGATACGATTTCGCACTGGAAATGGGTTCCAACTTGAGGGAGAAAGCAAAAGATGATTTGCTCAAGAATTGTTATTTTTCCTTTATTTGCCCTCGAAACTATGTCTAAATTGTTGCTGTGAAGAAGCCTGGGGCGCATCTGATGCTGAAATTGAATCTAAGGAGACTCCAGCGTCTCTTAGCAGTGTAATTTAGATGGGGCAGGTGTTCTCAAAGCACAGCGCTCTGTTGAGCAGACCTGCATCACCTGGGTGACTGTGTTACCTGGGCCAGGTGACTCATATCTGCAAATCCAGCCATTTAAAGTCTGAAGCAGGAGGATTGTTGTGAGTTTGAGGCCTGCCTGGGCTGCTAGCAAGTTCCTAGCAGAGTGAACTACAGAGTAAAGCCTATCGCAACGAAACCCCAAATAATGTGGTTGGATAAATTCAGCAGTAGAGTGCCAGCCTGGTAGGCGTAGGACCCTAGGTTCCTTCTCTAGCAAGGGGGCAGGGGAGGGGGAAAGGAGGAAATAATGGGGCCCCTGGAAAGAGGCTCAGGAGGTAAAAGCATTGACCTTGCAAGCCAGATGAATTCAGTGTGATGTGGAGAAAGAACTAATTCTACTAAGTTATCATTCTTCTCACACATACACTTCTGCTGCCCCCATACACACTAACAATGGACGAATAGATAAGAGTAAATGCCAGAGTCCCACTCTAGACCGACCCCCATCAGCCCCACGCCCAGGTGTGGGGTGCAGCCGCCCTTTGTTTAGCAAGTTCTCCAGGTAGTGCTGATGCATACTCAAGTTCCAGGACCTGGGCTGGTAGTTTCTTATATTTTATGGTTGTGAGCCTAGCCTTTAACGGCTGAGCCATCTCTCCAGCCCAGGCTGGTAGTTTCTAAGCTTGGTTTGGATCTGGGTGCTCATAGAACTTTTACAAACCACCTTCATCTTGACTGCAGGAAGTTCTGATTCAGTGGACCAGGGAAGGGCTTGAACAATCGAAGTTCACAAGTCCTCTTCTCCCCCCTCCCCTCTTTCTTATATTATTATTATTATTATTATTATATTATTAATCTTATGTAGCCCAGGCTGACCTTGAATTCACTAGTTAATCAATGATGTCCTATATTATAAGTATGTGCTGTATTGGTTTTTTTGCAAGCTGGTTTTAGTGTATTTGAGAATTATTTTTTCAAAGGTTTATTTATTATATGTAAATACACTGTAGCTGACTCCAGACACTCCAGAAGAGGGCATCAGATCTCATTATAGATGGTTGTGAGCCACCATGTGGTTTGCTGGGAATTGAACTCAGGACCTCTGGAAGAGCAGTCAGTGCTCTTAACCACTGAGCTATCTCTCCAGCCCACATTTGAGAATTTGAGACAACCACTCTAGCAACTGAGCCATATCCCCAGACTTCTTTTTCTCCTTATTCTAATAGTTTTCTTCCTCTAGATTATCTTTAACTATTATTATTTTTTTAATCTCAGTCCAAGCCTATTACTGTGTCCAGTACATAGAAGAAGTTCAAAAACCAGTAGCTGGATGAATGAATCTCATGGGAATATTTTGCTGTGGAGAGAATGGCCATTTCTTCCTATTCAATACTATTTTTTCTGAAAGTGTTTTTTTTTTGTTTTTGTTTTTTACATTTAAATACATATAATTGATATGAGCCTTAATCCCTACTTTTCATCTTTGTCCTTACTAATTTCTGGGTATCAGCTGATGGCCCCCTGCATAGTGTCTATATAATGTGTACTTTCGAAATAGCCAAGGGGGAGTGTACACAAAAACTCCTTTTTACCTGAAGGTTCCTGGCTCAAAGAGCTCTAATTTGGGCCTACACTGGTGAGGCTTTTTAGTCAAGAGATGTATTGGAATTGACTTTCCTATTAACATTTGTCCTTTTGATTTCATTATTTTCTTTGTCTTCTAAAATCTTTATTTCATTTATTAATTAAAGTCAACATTAAACATTTAATGTGTTAAGGAAAACAATGATAATAAAACAAGCATCCATGTACCCAGTTTTAAAAAGACTATTACCGGAATCATAATGGGCGTGGTAGTACATTTGGATGGCTCTCTGTCCATTTTCAGCCAGTCTGGTCTACATAGTAAGTTACAGGCCAGCAAGGCTTACACAATGAGACCCTGCCTGTAAAATAACAAATACAGTATTATTTCAGGGACTTCAGATGCTGCTTAATGATAGCATGCTTGCCTAGCATGTGTAAGACACTGGGTATCATTTCTAACATTACACAGAGGTTATCAACGGATTGAATGGTTTTGCTTATTATTTGTATTTTGAGCTATTTATTTATTTATTTATTTATTGTTTTTTCGAGACAGGGTTTCTCTGTGTAGTTCTGGTTGTCCTGGAACTCACTCTGTAGACCAGGCTGGCCTCGAACTCAGAAATCTGCCTGCCTCTGCCTCCCAAGTGCTGTCACTACAAGCGTGTGCCAGCACGCCAGGCTCTATTTTGAGCTTTTTAAAAGACTTATTTGTGTGTGTGAGTGTTTTTCCTAAATGTATCTGTGTATCCCATGCATTCTCAGTGCCCATGGAAGTTAGAAAAGGGCATCATATCCCTTGGAACTGGGGTTAGAGATGGTTGTGAGCTACCTTGTGGGTGTTGGGAATTGAACCCAGATCATCTGCAAGAGTAACAGATACTCTTAACCACCAAACCATCTCTCCAGCTCATATTGAATGGTTTTAAAGCATTATACTTAGGGAAGTCTAAACAAAATTGTCTGAACATCATGCCTACACCCCGTTTCCCGGAACTGCCAGATATGTGAAGGTATTGCTTAAAATTCACAAGTCTCTCCTGCCCCCACTAAGTTTCTGACCATTTTCTGAAATCTTAACTTCCATTTCCCAATATAAAGCTACAAATTATGCTAGTGGGTGGTTGGGAACAAAGTGTGTGCCATAAGAATCAGGAAAATATGAATGCATATATCAGCTTGCTCAGTTTATTGTCGCAAACTAGCATTTGAAATAGTGACGTAGCAATTGTTCTATCACCACAGAAACTTTTGTGGGAATTGTTTCTTGAGCCTTCAGATCTTACATAGCACAGAGAAGTGTGTCTTAAGGGCCCTGTTCATTGCTTTGTGAATAATAAGCACTTAGTATTTCTTGATTGAATTCTAGAGCTGTTGCTTATATTTTAAGTCTTACTGCTAGAACTTATGATTTTGCGATCACTTTAATCCATAGGAGAGTGTTTTTAGACTGAGGAAATGCTTTTGGATTTCATCTCGAGAATGAACTGTCTTAACTGATAGATTGTAAGCCACCATTTGCAATGTTTAGGATTAAAATGTATTAGGCTTCAACGAACAGTTTAAACTGCATTAATGTTATAACAGCCTTAAAGCAAAGCCAGCATGGATACAAATCTACACTCTTATCCTTAGTTTTCAATATTACTCTTGTGTGCACATACAACTTGTATTCTCTATTTAAACCCCACCTTACATATAGCTTTCCCTGTTACATAGTTACCACAGTTGCCATTTAGATGGCTGCATAAACATGTGTTGCAGTTGATGTAATACAATTCACTATTAGGCTGTACTCTCACCCCAACCTTGTAAAACAAAATCCCAATACACCTGCATTGTTTATTTGTCCAGAATAAGTTCCTATTCGTGTAAGTTACTAGTTACACGAATAGTTAACTGTAACTGTTCAGAGTTACACTACTCTTCATTTTCTTTTTTCCTCCCGAGACAGCAAAATGCAGCATTGCGTGAGTTTTCCACACGGTATTCACCTATCTTGTTCACAGTCCTTGGCGGTATTTGTATCATCTCCCTATGCTTATCCTGCTGGGGGAAAAACAAAAGAGTCGGAGCAGGTAGGTAACCGGATCTGGAGCACCAGGTGAGCCTGTGGAGGTGGCAATTACAATACTAAGAGCTAAGCACTCCTGGGACTTTGCTGGAACGTTCGATGTGGAAATAGCGTCTTGTCGAATTAATTCTTCGGACTAGGTCTAACTTTACCCTCGCCAGCCTCTCCGGGCGCGCAGTGGGAGTATTACTCGGGCATTCTGCCCTGTTGGGACACAGGCTGTCTTTCAGTGAGCTAGCTGGTCAGCAGGCCCCTCTGGTGCCACCGAGCCGGCGCCGCCGGGCGGTGGAGTTCCTTGCCGAGTCTGGGCCGCGGCGCACGCGCTCCCCGCAGCCCGCGCGGAGTCCGGCCTTCCTCTGGCGCCCCAGGCGCAGGAGACCTCGCCCACAATTCCGCCCCCGAGACAGCCCCGCCCACCACGACCCCGCCCCGCAGCCGGCCCCGCCCCCAGGAGCCGACGAGTGGCGGCGGCGGCGGCAGCGGCCCCAGGACCGGGTTCCCTCAGACAAGAGGGCGGGCGGAGGAGGAAGCGGCCGAGCACCCGCCTGCCTCAGCAGACTTCGCACCGTCGGCTCCCAGGCCTCGCGGCACCGAGAAGGGGAGACCGAGGCGGGCCGCGAGGACAGGAGGCGGCGGGGGCGCGGGGCGGAGGCGGCGCGGCCGGCCGCGGCTGCCGCTTTGTTGTGTGGCCCGGGCCGAGGAAGCAGAAGTGGGAGGAGGGGGGAGCTCTGCGTCCCGCTCCCTCCGCGGCTCATGGCGACGGCGCTCGGCACATCCGGGACCCTCCGGCCCTGGCGGCCGCGGCGCGGGCTGTTCGGACCCCGGCCCCGGCCGCTGTGGTGACTCCTCCGCGCCTCGCCGTCGGCCCAGCCCAGCCCAGCCCGCCTGCCCGCCCGCCGGCCGCGAGCGCCGCCGCCGCCGCCGCCGCCTCCTCCCCCGCCGCTGGGGACATGTCTAACCCCGGAGGCCGGAGGAACGGGCCCGTCAAGCTGCGCCTGACAGGTGAGCAGGGCTGGCGGCTGCGGCGCCTGTGGGCAGGCGGAGGGCCGGGGTCGCGGTCCGTGGTGGCGTTGGACGGGAATCCGGGCGTGGGAAGGCCTAGTTTAGGGAGTCATTGGAGAACCACTTAGCTGGGGTTGGGAAATTCTTCAGAACGCCAAGTGTGTGGCCCGTGGATCTCCCGTGGAGGGCGGATTTGAGGTCCCCAGTCTCGTTTCCTGCGGTCACAGGAGCAGCCCCTGGGCTACTGCCCAGGTGGGGTCGTGAAGGGGATTACTGAATCCAGTTGCTGACTGCGCGCAGTAAACACTCCTTAAATATGGAGTGAGTGCTTAACGGGAGAGTGCGTGTGTTCCCGGGTTGTTAACTTGGACACCTACCTATGCCCGGGTGTGAAACCTTTACTCTCCAGCTGGCAACCTCTGTGGCCAGTGCCACACACTTATAACGCACGTCTGTGGGAGGGACCGAGACTGTGGTTGGCTTTTCCGGCGTGTCTGCCTGATCCCACGACTCCTGGCTCATTGTACACTCTGTGTTTTGGAAGTTGTTTGATTGTAGGGTAGTGTGTTTGGGGTTGTTCCTTGTAGGCCGCAGAACTAGTGGCTCATGTCTTAACTCCAGACCTGGTGTAGAATCACTTGCTTTGAAATGTGTTTCTAACTTCATACAAACTTTTAAGCTAACTTTCACTGGTTCCCTCCACACTTCTCATCCCTTTTTAAGTGGAAAGGAATGCTCAGAGGGATTTGTTAAAGACTGTTTATGTTCCCAGGTGCAACGAGCTGTTAACATATTACAGGTATAATTTGCTTACGATGCCACTTTCTGATATTCTTCCATGGTCACATCTCCCTCCTTTTAAGGAAAAATTGCGTTTGGTTTAAAGAGTGTAGTTGAAACTATTGTCCCTCTGCTAGCTAGTCACTGTCATTCACAGTAAGTAAATTGTACACATTCAGATGTGAGGTGAAAAAGATGGCATTTTGTAGTTGGTTCATATGCATTTGTGCCCTCGAAGGATAAGCTGTAATTATGTTTGCCCACACTAAACTTTGAAATTTATGTGGACGAATTTTGTAGTTGAATGCTTGTGTGTTAAATGGCAGTCCATTGGCTGTACTTTCTAGGTAACCTGAAGTGAATTTGGTTTTTGAGAATTTAGTTTGAATGTATGTTGGCTACAGCTTAAAATACTTTACTTTTGAGGCTGAAGAGATGGCACAGTGTTAAAAGTGTATCCTGTTCTCTCAGAAGACACCCAGCACCCCCCACCCAGGTTCTTGGCTCACTACCACCTGTCACTCCAGCTCCGGGGGATCTGATGCCCCTGGCCTCCCACAAGCACCTGTGCTTAGGTACACATACCATCCCTATCTCCAGAAATTAAAAAATATATACATAGTACTGACCTGAAAGTCTTTCTTTTCCTAGGGAAAATTACAAGGTATTATTAACACTAGGTTGTGGGGGGGGGAGGTGCTTTGATTTTTATCTTTATTGTGTTCATTTGGGGGGAGTCAGTGGAACACAATTATAAAGGATCTTTGGTGCTCTAGTTTATATATTAATGTTCTTATTAGGCAGGCTCGTGTCAATGATTATAAAAAGAAATTGTGAGTGTAGGTGTGCAGAAGCCTTCAGGAATGGATGTTATTTATTTCCTTCTGGGATACATATGGGAGAGAAAAGAGAGGCTTGGGTTTTCTTTGGATAAAATGAGTTCTGAGAAGGGCTAGAGAGATGGCTTAGTAAAGAGCACTCTCTGTTCCTCCAAAGGACCCAGGTTCAATTCCCAGCACCCACATTCCAGTTCACAGCTGTCTGTGACTCCAGTTCTAAGGGATCTGACACACTCATACCAATGCACATCAAATTTAATTATTAAAAATGAGTTCTGAGGTTTTGTTACATTTATGTACTCTGTGTGTGTGTAGGTGTGTAGGTGTGTAGGTGTCTCACGGCCATGGAACAAGTAGTGGGCAGGACAGGGTGGGGTCTCCTTTTCCATCTTTTGAGTCTTCCCAGCTAAACTCAGGTCATCGTGCTTGAGAGACAATATCTCTCTCTACCCCTCAGCCATGTCAGTGTTCTGAGGGTTAGCGTGGTTACGTAGATCTCATATTTATCTATCTATCTTTTTTTTCTTCTGCATATGATAGTTTATAAAGATTTATGAGTGACATTTGTTAGGAGAACACAATAACAACCGCACTATGGAAACTTCCCCTTAGTGAAGTTTGAGAGGAAAAAGATCACACTTAGTTTCTAAGCAAGAGGATACATTAGACTAAATTTATAGAGTGATTTTTGTACACTTAGCTTTTCCTGAAGAATTTTAAATATTTGTCCTCTCCTCTTAATTGTTAAAACAGTTTGAACTACTCTCAATTTCTTAAAGCTATTGGGAATTTGCCTGTGAATAGTTTTCGCAAAGTCTGACAAATACTAAAACCATCGTTGTCTCTTTGATTACATATGATGGAATCTCCTGTTTTGCAGGGAATGTTAACTTACATTTTTTCATTTTTGTTCATCATTTACAAATTAAATAGTATAAATTTTAACAAATAGATCTTAGGAGCTGGATTCAATTAGCAGCTTTTTAGGACACAAACATAAAAGGGTTAGATGGAAAAGATTGTTTTGACTGACTGGATAAATGACAGGGCTGTGTTTGATGTGCGTCCAGGACTTAGTCTGGAGCTGGTGCCCAACTTCTCAGTCCATCTTGAGAAGCCAAATAAAATATTTAACCTAGGACTCTTTTTGTTTAAAAAAAAAGTTGATTCTTTGTTAAGACCTTAAGAAATGTTTGGCATACCTTTAGATTAAGTGTTTAACAGTTCATTTAGATCTGGATTCCCTAATAGAGGAAAAAACTTAAAAGTTCACTGTGGAATTTTTTTTTTTTTAATTTGGCTTATAATACACTTGGGCTATAAGATCTTTTAAGATTATGTTTTTTACTTTAAGTTAAAGCCATTTAAAAATTTACATTTATGGAATACCTTTGATTCCATGGTACTTTATGAACTGCAGTTAATTATATCCTTAATGAAGAATCACCCTTTGCTCAAAGGTGTTAACAATTCTTTTCATAGCCAGCCTCTGCCTGTCCCTGTCTCACCTGCCCCCCCTTGAGATCTCTGCCTACATGGATATTCTCCACAGACTATTACTAAAATCTACCCATTAGTAAATTGTGATATTGTTGAAGAAGGTGAGACAAATTTATTATCAAATTGAGATTCCTTAAGTCATTAGTGAATATATGGTATGTTCTATCAAGTTATTTCTTTTAGTTTTTATGACACATTAACATTTGGTCATTAAAATGGGCTATCTGGGAATACTGTTCATTTCAGTTTGTATTTAGAGTGGAGAATGGACTAATTAGGTGTAATTTAGTGTGATATATATATATATATATATATGCTTTCCTATAACATTAAGAAAGGATTTGAGTTGAAAATATTCTATATAGTTAAAAAATGAGGTAAAATTTTGTACCCTTATTGTTTTTGAAAATCAAATGCTGGAAAATACAGTTTAGTGTAGTTTCTAATATTTTAAATTCTTAGGTATGGAGTATAACAGATTACTTATCCAGAACTTTTATTTTAGACCTTTTTGTAAATGTAGTGTTTTTGTATGCTGTTTCTCATTAACTTTAAAAATCCTTGGCAGTACAGAAGTTAAGTTGACTTATATGTAAGGAAAATTAATTTTAAAATCTCACTTTAAATATACTTGTATTTTAAATATTATTTCACTGAGTGCTTTAACTCAAGACTTGAAAATTTTAAACTTTGTTGAATCTTGACCATATTGACTTCTTGAGGGCTTTGCTATTGAATGTAACAAATTTATTTAACTGGTTTCTGAGGAGGAAACTAAAATGACATAGCTCCATCTTTTAAGTACTCTCTTGTTACAGTCTAGGTTTCTTCAGACAGACCGTAGTTTGGTTTTCTTGAGGTATGGGTTTTAAATCATGGCTTCTGCCTTTTTCACATCCATCTATTTTTATAATAACGTGTGCTTGCTAGTTTTATATTAACTTGACTCAAACTAGAGTTATTAGAGAGGAGGGAACCCCAATTGAGAAAATGCCTCCATAAGATCAGGCTGTAGGCAAACCTGTAGGGCATTCTCTTAGTAATTGATGGAGAGGGCCCAGTATGTTGGATGGTGCCATCCCTGGGCTGGTCCTGGATTCTGTAAGCAGGCTGAATAAGCTGCGAGGAGCAGGCTAGTAAACAGCAAGCTTCCCCCCTCTGCCCCCTTGAGCCCCTTTCTTTCTCCAGGTTTTTGCCATGTTTGAGGTTGTCTTGACTTCCTTCACTGATGGACTATGATGTGGAAGTGTAAGCCAAATAAATCCTTCCTTCCCAACTTGCTTTTGGTTATCATAGCAGTAATAATCCTAATACAACATGCTAACATCTTATTCAGCATGTTAAATTTTTGTACATTTAGTAGCATATAATTCAATTTTATTTTTTCTTTCATTTTTTTAAATGGACAGATTATGTAGTTTACTGGTTTCAAACTCACTGTGTAGAATGTTGACATTCTGAAATTTCTGCCTTTATTTTCCAAGTCCTGGGATTACAGGTGGTTGTCACCATTTCTGACAAAACTCAAATTTCAAGGTAAAATGAAGGTCAAACTTAAGGCACACAAAATTTTTATTTTTATTTTTTTATTTTGTGCTTGCCAAGCAATCACTCTTAACACTAAGCTATATGTCTGGCCCTAATATATCTTAACTTTTTAAAAATAGATCATATCTAACAGAGTTAATAAAGCCCTATGATTCACTGTAATTTTGAATATAAGTTATTGTATTACTGTAATGTGTCCCTGATAAATGATAATAGGTTGTTTATCTTTGTTTCTGTACTTTTTCCATTAGTCCTCTGTTATTTTTATATTTAAGACTGCTAAAATCAATGGGTGTGGTGGTGGAATACCTTTAATCACAGTACTTGTGAGGCACAGACAGGCTGGTCTTTGTGAGTTTGAGGTGTGCCTTGTCTATATAGTGAGTTGCAGGCTACACATTGAGACCTTATATTTTAAAAAAGGCTGAATCTCTAGAATATACTGTTATAATAAACATTTCAGAATCTTTATTTTGTGTGTGGGTGTTTTGCTTGTGTGTTTGTGTGTACATGGTTCTTTTTTTTTTTTTTTTTTTTTTTTTTTTGGTTTTTCAAGACAGGGTTTTTCTGTGTAGTCCTGGCTGTCCTGGAACTCACTCTGTAGACCAGGCTGGCCTCGAACTCAGAAATCCGCCTGCCTCTGCCTCCCAAGTGCTGGGATTACAGGCGTGTGCCACCACGCCCAGCTTACATGGTTCTTTCTGAAGTCAGAAGAGAACCTCAGATTTCCTGGAACTGGAGTTACAGATGATTGTGAGCCACCATGTTGGTTCTTGGAGCCAATTTTGAGTCCTTTGCAAGATCAACAAATGCTCTTAAAAGCTGAGCCATCTCTCCAGCCCCATAATCAACATTTTCAAAAATTTTGTTTGGTTTTGTGAGATAAAACAGTCTTAATGGTGTAGATCAGATTGGCCTTGAACTTTAGTGATCTTCTTGCTTTTACATCTGGATTATAGGTGTGTGACACTAATCCTTGCTGCAATCAGCGTTATTACATGTTCTGTATAATTGATGTGTATTCATGACTGGACACTGGAGCTAATGAGATGGCTCAGCAAGTGACGCTTGCCACCAAGCCTGAAGACCTGAATTCAGTCACTGAGCCTCACAAGATAGAAGTAGGGAACTGTTGCTCAAAAGTATCCTCTGATTTCACACTCATGACCTGGCATATTGTGTACATGTGTGTGCACACATAAACACACAGATAAACAAAAAAGTTGACACTCAAGGTTCCATCTGTTGTCACGTTTTGTTTGTACAACGACTGTATAAAGTAGGCAGAGTGCACTTCAGAAGTCAAGTTACCTGACTAGAGTGTGATAAAATCAGTATGAGCTATGTGGAAAACCATCATTTGGAGCTTTCTTTTTTAAAGGCTTGCTTTTTCTTTTTTTCTTTTTTTGGTTTTTCGAGACAGGGTTTCTCTGTGTAGCCCTGGCTGTCCTGGAACTCACTCTGTAGACCAGACTGGCCTGGAACTCAGAAATTCTCCTGCCTCTGCCTCTCAAGTGCTGGGATTACAGGTGTATGCCACCACTGCCCAGCTTTTTAAAGGCTTGCTTAAAGATTACTATTATCCTCAGAACTTTCCCTGAGCTGAACTGGTTTTGTCTGTGACTCTAAGAGACCCTTTCTGTAGTTCAGAATAGGATCTAACACATAGAAGGCAGTTGCTGCTATGCTGTAAATTCCATGAGGACATGATCCCTGTGTCAGCATAAATTGGGAGCTTTGGACACTTGACTGAATGACTGTTGGAGACCTATATGTAATTCTAAAGAGTCCCACAGGTATTTGTTATGATTGCTGCATTGGGTATGAGTTGGCAAGAGATAGGGCCCACTCCATGTAGGACCTTGCTGTGATTATCAAAAAGTTTGATATTGTTTTAAGATGATGAGAGCCACTGAAATATTTGAAGCCTTTTTATATTTGCCATTTAAAGTAGCCTAGCAGTAATAGGGAAGCTAGGACTGTAGTTGAAGGTATAAGGACTGTTTTTTTAGGAGAACCAGTTAAGAAAATTTGATAGCAGCCATTGTCAGGTTTCTTTTTGCTATTTGAATTTTCTTCCCCAAATTTTTATTATTACAGATAATTACTGTAAGTGTCTTGGTATAGATAACTTGGATTTTTTTGTTGTTGTTGTTTGTTTGTTTTTGAGAATCATACCCAGGATGGTCTTGAACTCTTAAGTAGTTGAGAATGACCTTGGACTCCTGTTCTTCCTGCCTCTCTGAGGGCCAGGATTATGTGCCATTATAACCAGTTTTTTGGTAGTGCTGGGGATTGAACCTAGTGCATCATGAATGCTAAGGAAGCATCCTACCAACTGAACTACATACCAAGTCCATAATTTTGAATTAAAAATTATTTTCTTGGACTGGAGACCAAGAAAAGTGGTTAAGACCACTGACTGCTCTTCCAAAGGTCCTGAGTTTCAAATCCTGACAACCATCCCTAATGAGATCTGACACCCTCTTCTGGAGTGTCTGAAGACAGCTACAGTGTACTTACATATAATAAATAAATAAATCTTTTAAAAAATTATTTTCTTACCACATTTCAGAGTATGTATGGTGATACATTACTACCTATATCTGAGCATTTTTGATGTTGAGGGAAAAAGACCGTAAGTTTGAAGCCAGCCTACATAGTGAGTTCTAGCCAGCCTAGATTATAGGAAGAGACTGTGTTTTTTGGAAAAAGGGAAAAAAAAAGTATTGTCATGTTCAAATGTATTGATCCTTTTAAGATTTTTTTTAAAAAAGGTTAATTTTTTGTGTATTGGCTTTTAAATGTTTTCTGCAATATATTTTCTCTCAACTCTTTCTAGATCTCTCCACTTTCCTACCCACCTAACTTCATGTCTTTTTTTTCAAACATAAATCGAAACAAAAACCCCTCAAAAGACAAAACCAAAAAACCACAAAAGAAGCACACAAAAACCATGGACTCTTCAGTGTTGGCCAACCATTCCTGAGCATAGGCATGCCCTGGTTGATGTACTGTTTTAGTCAGGGTTTCTATTCCTGCACAAACATGAGTAAGAAGCAAGTTGGGGAGGAAAGGGTTTATTTAACTTACATTTCCACACTGCTGTTCATCACCAAAGGAAGTCAGGACTGAAACTCAAGCAGATCAGGAAGCAGGAGGTGATGCAGAGGCCTTGGAGGGATCTGCTCAGTTTGCTTGCTTTTAGAACCTAAGACTACCAGCCCAGGGATGGCACCACCCACAATGGGCTAGGCCCTCTCCTCTTAATCACTAATAGAGAAAATGCCTTACAGCTGGATCTCATGGAGGTATTTCCTTCACTGAGGCTCCTTTCTCTGTGATAACTCCAGCTTGTGTCAAGTTGACACACAAAACCAGCCAGTACATGTACCTAGTATTTACTTCACTGGAAAAAACTGATTTTCTCCTTCCTAGAGATTATCAGTTACAAGTAGCTTCTTGGTTAGGGGTGGGACTTTGTGTCCTCTTCCATTTCTCTGTGCTTAGATTTTTGTCTGTGCAGGTCTTGAACTTGTATAGGACCTGTGCATGCTACTGCAGTCTCTGTGAATGCATGCATGCACCAGCTCTTTCCCTGGAGTCATCCACCACTGCTGGATCTTACAGTCTTTCTATCCCCTCTTCCACATAGATCATCCCTGAGCCTTGAGGTGAGGTGTTTGACATTGATTTCATTTAGGACTGAGTGCTCCAGCGTCTTTTCCTTTTTGCACATTGTCTCTGCATTCATCTACTGTGAGAAGCTGCTTCTCTGGTGAGGGTTCAGTGATACACTGATATATGTATATATGTATATATATATAATCAGTATGTTATTAGGAGTCATTTTATATTTTCTTGCTGTCTTTATTTAGCAGAATAATTGTTAGTAGATTTTCTCCTATCAGTAGATGGAGCTCTTTCTATGTGGGTAGGTAGCTGTCAAGCTGTAGGTTTGTAAACCAAAGCCAAAATGAGTGTTCTTGGAATAAATGGGATTAAAGAGTTAGACACTGGGAAAGGCAACTCCAGCTTCTAGTAAAACTCTACACATAATTTAGTTTATGAATAATAAATTTAAATGCTGCATGTTGTAGAACAGACAAAACTCCATTAAATTAGGACTACTAACATTAATTTTACTTGTATTTTGTGTGACATTATAAGATCAGACTCTAATAACTTTCTATTGTTTTTTGCCCCTCCCCCCTTTTGAGACAGGGTTTCTTTGTGTAGCCCTGACTGTTGTGGAACTCACTATGTAGACCAAGCTGGCCTCAAACTCAGAGATCTTCCTGCCTCTGCTTCCAAAGTGCTGGGATTAAAAGCAGGTGCCACTATACCTGGCTTTCTGATAACTTCCTTAGAAAGTTTGTAAAGAAAAAACATGGATTGGTTAAATTGATCATGTTGTGAAGTATAAAAAGTATTTTCAATTTCTGGAAGTCATGAAGCATTTGATAAATTCAGAATGCTGTCTCTGACAGTACTTGATACATAGTTCACCAGGGATTAAGGAAGGTGGAATTGAAAAAGGTACAAATATTCTTTAGGACTTGATTGGAAACAAGAATTTCTCTCCATGATGTCACTATTGAATTAACTAACATCTCAGTAATTTTGACATTGAGCCATGAAGGTATAGGACTGAATTGTTCTTTTGCTAATTTTTGACTTGATAGTACTGTTAACATCTTTATTTCGTGCATGCGATCATGGTGGGTCAGAGGATATCTCTCAGGAGTCAGTCTTCTTTCACCTTGGGAGTCTTGGGGATTGAATTTAGGTCCTTAGGCTTGGTCACAAGTGCCTTTGGATGCTAGCTGTCTCCTTGATCCATTTGTTAAAGTTTTGTTACCACTCTTCAAATGTAAAGATCTAGCTGAAATTTACTGAAAATAAATTTATGGAGAATCACTTAAGAAAATTTGCATACATTGTCTGTATCAGTTTTTTTTTTTTAACTGAACAAGTAAAAATGTTTATAAAGGATATGTGACAAGCATACTTAAAAGGTCTGAGCTCCAGGGTCAAGAGTGCTGGCTGCTTGCTAACCTGTTCCCAGAATCTGTGTGACAGAACCATCTGTATTCTAGGGAACCTAACATCTTTTCTGTCCTCAAGAGTACCAGACATGCATGTGGTAGGTACATAGACATAAATGTAGGCAAAACATTCATATACATAAAAATAAATCTTAGAAAAGTCTGAGACAGTACATTGACAATCACTTGTAATCCCAGCTACTTGGGAGGCTGAGGCTGTAGGATCTTACATTTAGAACTAGCCTAGGCAAAACAATGAGGCTTTAAAAAAAAAATGGGGACTAGGAATGGGAAAGGTTTTGGGTAAAAATGCAAGCAGTACAGACCCTTTACATATCCCTTGGACCTTTAAAAAGTTGACACATCTGTAATCCCAGCATTGCTCTAGGAAATAGAAGTCAGAGACCAGAGAATCTCTTGGAAACTTGTGGACCAGCTAGCATTGCATGCAAAGCAACAAACAAAGGAAGGAAACAAATAACGACAACAACAGTGCTAAGCAGTGGTGGCGCACACCTTCAGTCCCAGCTCTCAGGACACAGAGGCAGGCAGATCTCTGAGTTTGAGGCCAGTCTGGTCTACAGAGTGAGTTCTGAGATGGCCAAGACTACACAGGGAAACCCTGTCTTAAAAAAACCAAAAAGCCAACAGAGACACTGTACTTCAAAAATGAGGAGGAAAGGTGAGGACTAACTCCCTAAGGTTGTCTTCGGATTTCCATATGCACACTGAGGCATGCACCTGCCACACATATACATTCTGTACACATACACCATTGCACATACAGAGAAAAAGACCTTTTTCTTTTTTTCCTCAGACAGGATTTCTCCATGTAACAGTCCCGGCTGTATTAGAACTCACTTTGTAGACTAGGCAGGCCTTGAACTCACAGAGATCCACCTTCCTTGCCTCCCGAGTGCTGGGACTATGCCTGGCTGAAAAAAAATTTTTTTTAAAGTTAATCATTCGTAGGAGTAATGTAATGATATATTAGTTCCAAAGAGAGTAAATTTAATAATTTCCCTCTGCTTCGGAGTTGACACTCTGGCACACAATGGAAGGTTTGTTTTGTTATAAGAAAGGCCCAGGGATTATGCTAAAGGCTGTAATAGATGATGACATTTAGAAGGGTTATAATGTTAGCCTCTGGATTATCTAGCTGTTCAGAGGCCAGGGTGAGAGCATTCATCCCCTCTTCCCTTTAGGAGAACCGTGGTGCAAAGAAACCATTTGTAGAGGCTGTAAGCCATTTGTGTTGATGCACCAGAATGTATGTATCTCTCTCTGTCCTTCCCTTCCCCTCCCTCTTCCCCTTCCTCTTCGTTTCCATTCCCCCACCCCCAATAGTGTTTGTTTTTGAAAGACTGCAACTTTTTTTTTTTTATTAAGCTTGTAATTAAAAGATAAAATGAAGTGACTGTTTCTGAGGGCAGCACAGATCAGTGTATCTGCTAGTTCTGCTTGAAATACTGAAAATTGTCCTGCTTCTATAAGAAATCCTAGCTTTGTAACTGCTACCTGCTTGTTGGTCAAGTCATTTAAAATAGACAATGCCTTCTAAAAATAAATTTTTGTTTGCTTTGCTGTCTTTTCTTTTTATAAGTTAACTTTAAAGTTAGCATAAAAGTGATAGGTTTCATTGTGGCATTTTCACAAATGAGCCATTACACTTTGTTCTAATTTATCCTCTTTGCTAATACAGTTTTTTTTAATTTAAAATCATTTTAAATTATGTGTTGTGTGTGGGTGTGTGTCCATCAGGGTAGGTGCTTTTTGAGGGCTGAGGCTTTGCACTCTCTAGAACTACGGGTTGTTGTGAGCCACCTGACATGGTGCTGGGTGCTGAATATACGAACAGTATATAAAACTTGTCTCTAACTGATTTTTCAAATTTCTTAACTATATAGCAACTAATTTTTATCTGGAAAAATCACCCTATTGCTAGCCAAACAAATTCTTCTCCCAATTATTTGGAACAAAAGAAAAAAAAAACCCTGAATGATTTATATGAAGAAAAAAAGTATGTGGAAAAATTATATTTGTTGTATAAAAGGGTTTTTTGGTTTTTCTTTATAAAAAGTAACTCTCAAACTTGCCCTCCTCCCAATAATTTTATTATCTCATGACTTTTGTGGATCAGGAACCTGGGAAGAGAATCCTTGGGCACATGGTTCAGCATCTGTCATGTGTTTATTCAGAGAGCAGCTGGAACTGGAATAGCTGAAGAGTTCCCAGGCATTTCTTTCTCCACAGGTCATGTCCAAGCTTCCATATGGCCTCTCCTCACAGACCAGTCAGACTGCCAGGTAGCTTCAGGGCAGTTCCGTTGCTAAGGAGTGGCTAGGAGTGGCTAGGAGGGGCTAGGAGGCACTGATGGAGCTGTCCGGGGAGCAAAGTGAAAGCTGCGTCTTCTCTTCTGACCCGGCCTGGAAAAGCCTCGCTATAATCTATTGGTCATAAGCAAGTGCATTATAAACTTTTCTAAATTAATTGTCTCTGGATAGAAAAAAAGTGCATTTGCAGCCATTTTAACAATTGTATATGGGACTGGTGAGGTGGCTCAACAGTTAAGAGCACTGACTGCTCTTCCCAAGGTCCTAAGTTCAAATCCCAGCAACCACATGGTGGCTCACAACCATCTGTAATGAGATCTGACGCCCTCTTCTTGAGTGTCTGAAGATAGCTACAGTGTACTCACATATAACAATAAATAATTTTTTTTTTTTTTTTTTTTTTTTTTTTGGTTTTTCGAAACAGGGCTTCTCTGGAACTCACTCTGTAGACCAGGCTGGCCTCAAACTCAGAAATCCGCCTGCTTCTGCCTCCCAGGTGCTGGGATTAACTCCCAAGTGCTGGGATTAAAGGCGTGTGCCACCACTGCCCCGCAACAATAAATAAATCTTAAAAAACAAAAACAAAAAACAATTGGATGTGATGGCAGTGACAGTAGCTGCTACTATGTTTTGGATTTTTAGGTGGTACTATTATTTTTGAATATTTATTTTATGTGTGTAAGTTGCTGTATGTATGTATGTGTGTTACATGAATGCCATGGAAGTTAGAACAGGATGTTGGATCCCCTGGAGTTATATTATAGATAGGTGTGAGCTGCCATGTGTGTGCTGGAGTTGAACCTGTATGTTCTCCAGTAAGTGCTCTTAACTGCTGAGTCATCTCTTCAGCCCCTATGTATGTTTCTGTATACTAATCTAACATACCATTTTCTAGCTTCTTTTTTCCCCATTTCTGTGACAGGGTTTTTTTGAGTGGTCTGTGTGACCTTTGCTATCCCAGAACTTGCTCTGAGACTGCTCCAGTCTTAAGTATAGCATAGAGTTTATTCAGGTCATGGGGAGGGGGATTAAGAGGGTAGGAGAAGCCGGGCGTGGTGGCACACGCCTGTAATCCCAGCACTTGGGAGGCAGAGGCAGGCGGATTTCTGAGTTTGAGACCAGTCTGGTCTACAGAGTGAGTTCCAGGACAGCCAGGGCTACACAGAGAAACCCTATCTCAAAAAAAAAAAAAAAAAAAAAAAAAAAAAAAAACCAACCAACCAAACAAACAAACAAAACCCCCAAAACAACAACAACAAAAAGCACCAAGAATTATGATAATTTTTATTGACTATAAAAGTCCAAGGTTATTTGGTAAAGGAGTAAAAAGATACACAAAAATAACAGATTGGCAAAGAAGGAAGACAGACACGTCTGAATGGAACAACTTATATACTGTGAATTACTTTAGTTCTCTGTTGATTTTTTTTTTTTTTTTTTTTTAATACTGAAAAAGCTTCTACTGCAGAGTTGAGAATCAAAGACTGGAGCTGAATGTTGGCACACACCTTTAATCCCAGCACTCAGGGGGCAAAGGAAGGTGGATCTCTGAGTTTGAGGCCAGCTTGGTCTACAGAGCCAGTTCAGGAGACCAAGGCTACATAGAGAAATCCTGTCTTGAAACACACACACACACACACACACACACACACACACACACAGAGAGAGAGAGAGAGAGAGAGAGAGAGAGAGAGAGAGAGAGAGAGAGAGAGAACACGAACAGAATGGGACAGGAGAGAGAGGTGGCTTAGGGCTAGGAGCACTGGCTGCTCTTCAAGAGGACCTGGGCTTTATTCCGAGCACCTGTAAAATGACTCACAGCTCTCTCTGTAATGGTTATGGGTACCAGGCACACATGGTTCACGGACATGCATACATGCAAAAAAAATCCATATATGTAAAATAATAAAAGAATCAAAGAATGTTACTGCTCCCCTAGAGTGTGCTTTGTTTTTCTTTAGCCATTCTAGCAAACAATTCTACAGAGCAGCCTTATACATTAGAAGAAAAAGTAAGATTGAATTATTTCTACTATTGCTTTCTGTTAAGAATGAACTGTAGGAGCTTGATAGGTCAATTAGCTCAATGGTTAAGAGCACTGGTCAGGCCGGGCGGTGGTGGCCACGTCTTTAAGCCGAGCACTTGGGAGGCAGAGGCAGGCAGATTTCTGAGTTCGAGGCCAGCCTGGTGAGTTTCAGGACAGCCAGGGCTACACAGAGAAACCCTGTCTTAAAAAACCAAAAACCAAACAGAAAAACCCAAACAAACAAGAGCATTGGCCCCAGAGGGGCTCAATTCCTAGGACCCACATAGTTGCCCAGAGCCATCTTTAACTCAAGTCCCAGGAATCTGACACCCCTCTTCTGACCTGGGCACTTCTCACATGGTTACTGAATGTACATACGCGTGGGCAAGACACCTATATATACATATATAAATACATATAAATGCATACACACAAAATTAATTAAAAATGAACTTAAATTGTGAATAGTTTTAAACTTACAGAAAAATTATGACATTAATAATTCCTATATTTTTCTTTTTAAAGGTTTATTTATTTACTTTATTTATGAGTACACTGTAGTTGTCTTCAGACACACCAGAAGAGGGCATCAGAACCCATTGCAGATGGTTGTGAGCCACCATGTGGTTGCTGGGAATTGAACTCTTTGGAAGAACAGTTAGTGCTCTTAACCACTGAGCCATCTCTCTAGCCCCAATTCCTATATTTCTTAAACTCACTTTTTAAAAATTTTTCAACTATTTTACTACAGTATTATACATTTGTTAAAATTGATGAATCAATATTGATAAAGTATTAACTGAATTCTGAAGTCCATGCTATAATAGAGTCATAGAACTTATGGAATGTCTCTACATATAAAGGGAATTTATTGTAATGACTTAGAGTCTGCAGTCCAGCTAACCCAACAATGGGTAGCTATGGATGGGAAGTCCAAGATCTAGTAGTTGCTCAGTCCATAGGCTAGTTGTTTCAGCTGGTCTTCTGTACAAGAAGGTTCCAACAGATGTGCTGGCTAGTAAGTGCAAGCCTGCGAAGAAGAGTGCCTTCCTTCTCTTGTATGTAGGCCTCCAGCAGAAGGTGTGGCCCAGATTGAAGGTGTATAATACCACTCCTGGATATGGAACTGTCTCAGGCTGGATTTGCTCTGTCTCAGGCTAGCCTTGAATTCAGAGATATGCTTGCCCCAGTCTCCTGGGATTAAAGGCATGTACTACCTTGCCTGGGCCTAAACTTTTCATAACCACCATGCCTCAAGATCTGGATCAAAAGCCTGTGTCATCCACGTCAAGATCTGGGTCAAAAATCTGTGTCTTCCAGCCTCAAGGTCTAGATCACAGGTGTGCCCAGTTGACAACCAAAAGTAGCCATCACACACACTTTATTCAGATTGTAGGTAGCGCAAAGGAAAATAGCAAGTCAGTGCAGAATTCAGCCATGTCATGTCTCTTTACAGAGACAGGGGGCAGAGGCAGCAGACTTTTTGAGGGTGGTGTTGGTGCGAGGAAATCTTGGAAAGGTTCTACATTTCTTCTGGGTCAGGCAGGTGATTTTTTTCTCACCCTGAACAAAGTTTAAGTCTTATTTTTGAGAAACGTTAATCCAGGTGGCTCCAGACTCATTGCCCTGTGGGGAGTAAAAGAGAAATGCTTGTCTGAAAAATGAGAGCTCTGACTACAGCCTAAATGATAAGTTTTCAGCCCCTTGCCACTGATCAGCTTCCAGAACAGTAGCAGCTAATTATGTACTTTCTACTTTATGAACAAGGTTTTTCTTTCAAAACTGGACAGCCCTAGAGAAAACACTTGTGAATTTTGGAGTCTCCCAAAGAAATGGCTGCGTCACCTTGCCAGATGCTGTGTAAAGAGAGCCATCAGTTGCCAAGTTGGGGAGGAAGGGCCTTTTCATTCATTCACTTTTACATAAGAGAAGACTTAGAACTTCCAACAGCAATATCATCAGCAAGAAGACAGGAGGAGGATGCCTTCAGAATTCTGAAGGAAGATGGTTTCTAGCTCAGAACCCAGTGATGCCCACAAATGAGAAGGCTGAATAAGGGCCTTTTGGAACTGCCAGTTCTCAGAAAAATTATTTCAATTCCCTGCTGTCTTAGAAAGCTACTGAAAGGATATGCTCAATGAGCGATCATATTACTGAAAGAAGAGTGGAAGGATGGTTGCAATTCCACATGCAAAGAGAGAAGCAGAGAGAGGCAGAGCAGACGAAAGTCCTGGAATAATGTGCTAGAGAGCAGACTGACAGGATAGGACACTGACATTCTATGCAGATTTTTGTATTCTCTTGGTAGACGGTCTGTTGTAAACTTGTTTACAAATGACCAAAACCCAAACTTGTGAAAATGAGTTACGCAAATATTTATGTATTTATTCAGCAAAAATTATAAATTTTTGTTTGACAGTTTTGTAGATTGCAGAAACAGTCTTTTTAAAAATTGTAAAATTTTATGTTGTAATTTTCACACCCAATAAACCTGTGTAAAAACACACACTCCACATTTATTATATTAATAAGCTATAAGCCTAGATTGGGCAGCTCTATCACCACACCAACCTATCCCTCAGCTGGGATACCCTTGCTCCTTGCAATTTTTCCTGGCCACATGGTTATGCACCATCTTTTCTTCTCTTCCTCTTTTCTCCTCCCTCACTTCCTCTCTTCTTCTCTTTTAGACCTCCCATCCCACCTTTTTTCTTCCTCTGTCCAATCACAGGCTCTAGTCTTTATTTGACCAGTGAAAATGGGTAAAAGATTTACATGATATCACCTGAGTGCTTGTGTGACTGCTAGTCAGAGGGCAGCCCCTCCTGAGGAAGCAAAATTAGTATCAGAGAACAGCATCAGGGCAACCCACCACACTTTTAGGTTGGTGTGATGGTGCATGCCTTTATTCCCAGCACTCAAGTAGCAGAAGCAGGATCTTTATGAGTTCAAGGCCAGCCTGGTCTACACAATGAACTCCACAACAGCCAGGACTACATAGATCCTGTTTTGTTTTGTTTTTTTTTTTAAAAAAAAAAGAAAAGTTTTTGTTTTGTTTTGTTGTAGTGTTGATTGAATCCAGAGCCTTTGGCCTACAAGGTAAGCACGGTGCCACTGAGCTATACCCCAGCCTTAGAAACATTTTTTAAAAATTCTTTTACATTTCTTTATGTATATGCACAAGAATGTGTGTAAGTCAGGATGACTTGGGGATGTTGGTTCTCCTTCCCTATGTGGGTTCCAGGATCAAACTCAGGTTTTCAGCCTTAGCTACAAGGCACCTTTACCCACTGAGCCATGTCATCTGATTTGGAAGAAAAAGATTTCTCTTACACATAAAAATTGTTTTTGGATTTACTGAAAATGAGTGCAAGGAATACTTCTGGGGTTGCTTTATCTATTGGGTTGAATGTTTTTTTTCTAAAATGTAAACTTTTCTTGTCTTAGTAAATACTTACTTTTAGGATCTTTCAGTCTTACCATTTGTTATTGAATGGATTTTAGCATTAAAGCCATATTAATGTAGATCCGGATATATACTATAAATGTATAATCTTGTTTTTTTTTTTTTTTTTTTTTTGGAGACAGGGTTTCTCTGTGTAGCCCTGGCTGTCCTGGAACTCACTCTGTAGTCCAGGCTGGCCTCCAACTCAGAAATCCGCCTGCCTCTGCCTCCCAAGTGCTGGGATTACAGGCATGCGCCACCACACCCAGCTTAAATGTATAATCTTTAAATTTGGAAATAAAAGTTTTTTTATGACCTGTTCTTTGAATAACTATTTTTAAAAGTCATGTTTTGCTTTTCTTGGGCTGAAACTTTGGGAACAGAGGTTTATTTTCTGTGATTTGTACCAACTGTATCAAGGTAATTCAGTGCTTTTTACTAAGTAATGAAGCCTGAGTTTGAGAGCTGGGAGTGATCAAACCTGCTTTAATCCCAGTGCTTATAAGGTAGATACAGAAGCATCAGGAGGTCAAGGTCATAGTCAGCTATATAGTGAGTTTGAGGCCAGTCAAGGCTACATATGAGACCTTGCCTCAAAACAAACAAACAAAAACCCCAAACCAAAAATCCAGGGGCTGGAGAGATGGCTCAGTGGTTGAGAGCACTGACTCTTCTTCCAGATATCCTGAGTTCAATTCCCAGCAGCCACATGGTGGCTCACAACCATTTGTAATGGGATCTGATGCCCTCTTCTGGTGTGTCTGAAGACAGTGACAGTATACTCATAGACATCAAATGAATAAAATCTTAAAAAAACAAACAAAACAAAAACACAGGCAACCAGGCAAACAAAATCAAATCTGAGTTCGATTCTATTCTGATGAACAGTTGTCCTTTAATGTTTGTGAAAGACAGAGTTGCAGGAGCTGGGCGGTGGTGGCGCACGCTTGTAATCCCAGCACTCTGGGAGGCAGAGGCAGGCGGATTTCTGAGTTTGAGGCCAGCCTGGTCTACAGAGTGAGAACAGCCAGGGCTATACAGAGAAACCCTGTCTCGAAAAAAACCAAATCCACCTCCCCCCAAAAAAAGAGTTGCAGGAACCTTCACATATGTAAAGATCAATGTGTGCTCAAGGCCTTCATATGAAAACTTAAGTTATGTAATATTGACATAAACCACATATATATAACCTCTTATAAACTATCCATACATAGTTTCTTTTTTCTCTTCTCTTCTCTTCTCTTCTCTTCTCTTCTCTTCTCTTCTCTTCTCTTCTCTTCTCTTCTCTTCTCTTCTCTTCCTTTTCCTTTCCTTTCCTTCTTCTTCTTTTTTTTTAGGGTGGTTTTTTTTTTTTTTGAGACAGGGTTTCTCTGTGTAGTTCTGGCTGTTCTGGAACTCACTCTGTAGACCAGGCTGGCTTCGAACTCAGAAATCCACCTGCCTCTGCCTCCCAAGTGCTGGGATTAAAGGCGTGTGCCACCACCGCCCGGCAACATAGTTTCTAATACAGTGTAAATGAATTAAATAGTTAAATCATTGCTGTATGAATAGTTGATTTTTGATTAAATAAATTAAATAGTTGAATAGTTGATTAATAATGAGCAAGTTTACATGTTCATTATAAATTCATTTTTTTCATGAGTAATTTCTATTACTCCTTGATTGAGTCCATAGATACAAACTTGTTGAGATGGAAGCTGTATTTTAAGATCTGGAATGTTTGTCATTTTTCTAGTGTCAGTTAAAAACTGATTATAAAATAATATATTTAAGGGGCTTCCTGGGAATCAAGATGTAAAACTCAGCTCCTCAAGTACCATGTCTGCCTGCACGCTGCCATGCTTCCCACCATGATGATAATGGACTAAACCTCTGAAACTGTATGCCAGCCCCAACTAAACATTTTCCTTTGTAAGAGTTGCCGTGGTCATGGTCTCTCTTCAGCAGTAGAAACCCTAAGATGGGGGTCAGAGGACAACTTGTGAGAGTTGGTTTTTCTCCTTCCAACATATGGGTCCAGGGGATCAAAGTTAGGTTATCAGGTTTAGTGGCAAGTGCCCTTACCTACCAAGCCATGAAAATTATCAAGTAATTAAAAATTATTAAGTACTAGGAAAATCACTACCCAGACAGAAAACACCTTACATTTTACAGTGTATTGTCATTTTTCCTTTAGAAAACAAAACAATTTATGGCCTAGAAATACGCTTTAATAGGGAAATTACTGAATTTAAAAGTAAAATTTTATTTACCTGCAATCAAGGAACTGTGCCCCTCCCCCTCTATTTGAAAGTATTTAGCTTTGTTGTTTTGTAAGTTGTTTTGGGATAGTGTTTGTCTTAAATTATGCAAAACTCAAGATTTGAGTCTTGTTCTATTAGAGTGATTTTAAAATGATTTCAGAAAAACATTACTCAGTTTTTATGTCTTAGCTTTTAAAGAAGAAGCTAAATATAAATAATTATGTGTGGCTAATTTAGTCTGTAGGAAAGATTGTACAGGGAAAAGGTTAACTTGTCTTCTCTCTTTTTCTTTTTCCATTTTCATGTGTATGGTGTGCATGTATGTATGCATTTTTTACATATATGTGGACATACCTAGGAGTGGGTGCTTATACATGTGGAGGCTTAAGGTTCATGTTGGGACCAACCACCATCATCTTGGATCATTCTTTCACTTTATCCATGGAGGCAGACTCTCAGTCAACCAGAGCTTGCTGACATGCTAGCCTCATTAGCAAGTTTGCTCTGGTGAGCCTTTGCATTTACTCTCTGAGGCTAGAATTACAGATGGCCACTAAGCCTAATAGAGTACAGGGCAGATCTCTTCAGACCTTATTCTCTACTTTTTTTTCCCCCTGTCTTTTGTTGTTATTGTTGTGTGTTTAATTACAAAGCCTTGGCTGTTCTGGAACTTTCTAAGTAGACTGACATTGAACCTGTAGAGATCAGTCTGCTTTTGCTTCCCAAGAGCCAAAATTAAAGGTGTATAGACACCTGCCCCATTAACTACTTTGCTAATTTGGCTTTCATATACAAGTTACCAGTCTCTTCCTTACATTGTAAATTGCTAGGTGCTTACATGGAGACTGCTTTTGTTTCTTGTTGGTCTGTTCATTCCCTCCTCTTCTGGTAACTTTCACCCCATTTGTCTCTTGGGAACAGCTTATGTTCAAGTAATGCTTGTGGGTCTACAATGACTCTGTAGACTTAAACTCTTTGAATTCACAAGTGGAGAGAGAAGTATGGGAAAGATTTAAATTTATAAAGTGTGGCGTTAAGTTGTGGAGGGGGAAGAAAAGGAACACTGGAGGTGAGATTCTACTTGAATGGTAGGCTGGGGCATCTGGATTTTACACAGTGAGTAGTGTTGTGTAACTGAGTTACCATTCCGTGCATGCTAATTGTCAGGACCTACTACTTGTCTTTTCTCTGACCCATCCCTTCTTTGCTGGTCTACTCATTCTTCTACTGTAGTTGTCCTTTTTTTTTTTTTTTTTTTTTTTGGTTTTTTTTTGGTTTTTCGAGACAGGGTTTCTCTATGTAGTCCTGGCTGTCCTGGAAGTCACTCTGTAGACCAGGCTGGCCTTGAACTCAGAAATCCGCCTGCCTCTGCCTCCCAAGTGCTGGGATTACAGGCGTGCGCCACCATGCCCAGCTAGTTCAGTCTTTTGAGCTCAGATAGAGTGTTCCTGTAATTAACAGACATGGTTTTTCCTTTCTCCTACAGCTCATTCTGGACCTCACTAACAGATTTTTTTCCTCCAGAGCATCACTAATCATGTCTTTTCCCTTGTGGGAACTGTTATCTTTTGTGCACAGGATTGGATTCATGCTCCTTAGCTTGTCAATAAAGATACTAAGCCCTTTCACCCTCTCAGATATCTTACCCTTCCCATCTTTTTTGTTCTTTTCAGAACATTCTTTCTGGGTCATTCTTTAGTTTCATATGTGTTGGTTAAATCATAACCATTATTGCATTAGAGTTTAGTTAAAATTCTATCTCCTCTGTGCAACATCCAAATAGAATTTAGCTTTTACCTTCTCAGTGCTGGGATTACAGACCTGCACCACCATACCTGTTTTGTGTGGTGCTGAGAACTTAAACCCAGGGCTTTGGATATGTTAGGCAAGTTTTCTACTAATTGAGCTACATCCCTAACCACGAACTTACATAGTCATGTGAAAAAATAAGTACAAATATAGCATTTCTAGAACTTATGTTCTAGAAATTTATAGAAGTTATGTTTTGAGGAAATAGAAATTCAAGAAGTCTTTTTTTTTTCCAGTTGTACATATATATAATATGAGCTTCCACCCCTTTCTGGCTTTGCTAATGATACTAAGGATTAGACTAGGGACCTTGTGTATGCTATGCAGTTGCTCTACTACTGAGTTATAGCTCCAGTTCGTTTTGTGTTTTTAAAGACAGAATCTCACTAAGTTATCTAGGCAGTTCTTGAATTTGTGGTGCTCCTGTATTAGCCTCCATATAGTTGTACCACCTCACAGAACTTTAATCTTTTGAGATATGGTCTTATGTGATGCCAAGGCTGGCACTGAGCTGTGCTCAGGCAATCTTGTCTCAGCTTCCTAAGAAACCCTGCTTAATATGAGGGCTTTTTACATCGATAAAGTCTTTTTTTAAAAAATTGCCTATGTTAAGATTTGTTTGGCCTCTTGGGTATCTTGTTGTCTCTTAGGCATATTAAGCATATTAGGCATATTGAAGTCTCAGAATTGTAGGATAAGAATCTTAATGTCACCTACAATGCCATTAATTAATTGAAATTGTAAAATCATTCTTTTTTTCCCCTCTTTTTATTTTATTTATTTTTTTGAGACAGGGTTTTACTCCCATCACACTTAGAGAAATCATTCATGTTATATGAATTAATAAATCCATAAAGGTAGTAGAGAATATAACATATTTAGTAGTTATTTTGTTGTATGGTAAATATTTAATATTATTTTTATTGCGCTAATGCAAACTTTTTTGAATTTAGGATGATACTAGAGTAAGTATGAATGAAGTTGCTAGTAAAAAGCATTTCATTTTTCTGCTTCTGTTTTCACACTTTATAGAAACTTTGTCTACTTTTTAAATACAATTTTATTTTTTTGATATATACCCTGATCTGGCTTTGAACTATGTGGCTGAGATGGCATTGGACTCCTGATTCTCTGCCTCCCAAGTGCTGGGATTATAGGTATGCATCATCACTCAGGATTTTGATGTCTGTATTAAGGGACCCAACCAACTCCTAGTACCTGAGTGTAGAAGAATTTGCCATGAGCAATGTTGCCTTTTATTCTAATTACTGTGTGGGCTGGAGAGATGTCTTAGCGCACCAGGTCTCAATATGTAGGTTGTGGCCACTTTAGGGGGTCAAACAACCCTCTCATAAGGCTGCATATCAGAGACATATTGTAATTCATAACAGTAGCAAGTTTGCAGTTTATGAAGTAGTAATGAAACAATTTTATGGTTGGAGATCACAACATGAGGAACTGTACTCTAAAGAGTTGGAGCATTCGAAAGGTTGAGAACTATTGTTTTAGCAGGCAGAAAGCACTGGCGGCCAAGTCTGCAGACTTGAGTTTGATTCTTATGTGGTAGAAATAGAGGGATGACTCCTTTGGGTTGTTCTGACAGTCCAGTGCTTTTTCAGGTGCTGCCATCCTTCTGTCCCCAAGCAATATGTACTTCGTGATTTTCCATATTTTAAGTTCTTTAGCTAAATCATTGCACTTAATCTTCAAGTACTTACTACAAAGCAGATGAATAAAAATATTACACAAGAAAACACTGATGTCACAGTAATTTGTACACAGGCTCAAGCTAGGTAAGTGCTTGGGGAGCTGAAATTTGAATCCAGATAGACAGTTCTTAGGTCGTTTCTGAGTTACATTAGTCTTCACAAATTGTTGGGTCTCATGATACAGAGATCTGGACACCTTGTACAGTTTGTTTGTTTGTTAGTTTTCTTTCTTTCTTTCTTTCTTTCTTTCTTTCTTCCTTCCTTCCTTCCTTCCTTCCTTCCTTCCTTTCTTTTCTTTTCTTTTTTTTTTTTTTTTGGTTTTTCGAGACAGGGTCCCTCTGTGTAGTCCTGGCTGTCCTGGAACTCACTCTGTAGACCCAGGCTGGTCTCGAACTCAGAAATCTGCCTGCCTCTGCCTCCCAAGTGCTGGGATTACAGGCGTGCGCCACCACGCCTGGCCTAGTTTTTCTTTAAGAAGTTACTTTTGGGTTCATTTTCCCTTGTGGCTTAATTGGGGTGGGGTAGACAGGTAAGTAGCTTCCTTTTAAATCAGGTTTTAAGCCAAACAGTTTGAGTGTGTGTTTTGGATTAATCAAGTGTTCCCCCCCTCCTGTTGGCAGTTGCCTGAGTAAAGTCAGTTGGATACATTTGGTTGAGCTGGCACATGCTCCTTGGGTAGGCTAAGGATAGGACTATGCTGGGGAGTGGACAGTTCTTAACCATATGGTGTGGCTTACACAGGACTGTTTGGCTAGTCTAGTTTCAGACATCAGAGCTAATGGAGACATTTGTGATGAACATGCCAACAGTTGAAGCTTCTGGAGATTAAAAGCTTTGTCTTCCCCCCTCCCCCCCCTTTTTAAGAGAGGCTTAGAATAATCCTGGACTGATGGGGGTCACTAACAGAGGATGAGAGGCTGTGTGTGATGGTGAAGTGTGGATCCGCTCTAATCTTTAATTTCCTTTTGTAGAGTGGCTTTTAATGCTATGAATTCAATGGAATGAACTTATCTACAGAATGCTCCACACAATGCCTGGGAAGTGTTGTGCATTTAATGAATGAGTGTTGTTGCTATTCATGGTCTTATTATGTCTAGTAGTGTGTGAGCAGAAGGGCAGAAGTAGAAGATGGAGTGCTGTCCGTTTTGTTAATTCCATAAGGAGGTGGTTAAGTACATTTTGTGAGTACATCCTTGGAGCTGGGTTGACTTTCAAAGACCAGACAAGGTGTGCTCTTCATCTGTCAAAATCAGTGAATTTCCTCATCTGGAACTTTGCATAGTTCTCCTTCCCTCTTCTGTTATATCTGTATGTCTCTCACTTTGAGTCCTGCCTGATGTAGCCCATTTCTGTTAATGCCTTCTTGCATTTGTTTTCTAAAAAACAAATTTCTGCCTTGTCTTCATTTATGTGCAAACTCGGGCTTTGTCCAGTACTCTGTAAAGCTGCTTTTGCCAAGGGTACTTTAATAGAGACTTTCTTGCTTACCTGCGTCTCTAAAAAAATGATTTATTTGTGTGTGTGTGTGGGGGTGGTGGTGGTGGTTACTGTGCATGGTGTGCTTGTGGAGGTCAGTGGACAAGTTTTTGGAGTTGGTTTTCTTCTTTTACTGTGTGCATTTCTCAGGCCTGGAGACAAGCACCTTTACCCACTGAGTCATCTCACTGGCCCTGGTTTACCTATCTTTACCTCACTACTTTGTTTGACTGATAGATGCTTTCCAGAGACACCCAAGAGCTATTTGAGTGCTCGTAAAAAGTATAGAGTAAAAAAGGTTTCTGGGCTTGTGGTGTTCTCACTACCTATGTACAGAAAGTCCTTAACCAGGGCTTCACGAAACATGCAAAGTGCACTTGTCCAGTTCATCTATTGGTAGGTAAACTCTGGGTAGTGCTCACAGTTTTCTAATATCCAGCCATGTTCAGAGTTGAGTAAGAACAGTTTCAAACCTTATGTTTAGTTCAGTTCAACACTGCATAAGTTGTCATTTATATTCTTCTCCCTTGCCATAGCCATTCCTTAAATACAGATTTGTAGGTTTGACAGTATTAACACAGTTCTCTTGCTGTTTGCACCCAGCCTGTTGGACCAGTTTGGGTGGGGCAGCAGGAACTGATTTGCATTTTGGTAGGTAATCACTCTATACTTACAGAGCTGCTGGCTCCCTTTCTTCTGTGGCATTTAGTTTGAATAGGATCACATATTGATAGAAATTCCCAGTTGGCTGATAACTTCTCAAAATTATTTTCTTCTTCATCCAGGCATGAAGACTTTAGAAACCAAACAACACAACTTCTGGGAGGATTTTACTACTTCATGTGCTTTAACTATATACTTCACCTCTGCATCGGGGCAAAACCAGATGACATCTCCAATCTCCTCAAGTGACTAGTCTATCGCTGATTGTCCTCTTGTAAGGCCATTTGTTACTTAGATGTAACTGGTGATACATTTCACAAATTTAAAATATGCAAATATGTATATGATGTATATAATGTGCATGTGTCTAATATATACATGTGCAAAATATTTATACATGCATTCAAAAAATGAAGCTCTTTCCATGATATTTGCTATCTGAGGGTGGGATTTACAGATAGTCTTGAGAGGGGCTCAGAGTACAGTTGCAATGAATAGTTTCAGGACTCTTAGCTTTAAGCACTTGTTTAAAATTTTTTTTTTCTGAGCTTCTCTGTGTAGCTCTGGCTGTCTTGAACTCACTCTGTAAACCAGGCTGGCCTCAAACTCAGGGATTCATCTGCCTGTCTCTGCCTACCAGGCTCTGGGACTAAAGATGTGCACCACCATACCCGACCCTTGTTTAAGATGTTAAACCGCTCTTTCCAGGCACTTTTGTTACTTACTTCTGTGATTTCTGAAGTATTCTACACTCAGTTCATACTTAGAATTGTTGTTTTGGAGAGTTTTCTCTGTATTCCTCTTTAGCCCCAAGTAAACATTTTTCTTTCAGTCTGTGACCACATTCATTTCTTACAAACTAATTTCCTTTAAGCTCTTCCTATAGTTTGAATAGGCTTTCTTTGATGGTGGAAAGTTGTCCTGCCTCTTTATTGCAAGTGCTAGTCCTTGGTTCTCTTAGTTCTGCTGTCCTGTTTGTTTTGTGCAGATATGTATGTATATGTGTAGACACACACAGCACTCCATTGTGGTTGTGCAAGGCAGAGTACCTTGGATTACCAGTCCTTGCCTTCTATCTTGTTTGATACAGGATCAAAAAGCTAGCTAGTCTATGACAGCTGGTCTGCAAAGCTCTTGGGATTCTCTCATAGGAGTGCTGGGATTACAGACATTCTGTGCCTGCCTTTGTGTGAGATTTGGAGGTTTGAACTCAGGTCCTCAGTCTTGTGTGGCAAGTTCGTTACCCATTGAGCTGTCTTTCCAATACTGCTTTCTGTCTGTCTTCACTGTGCTACTCTTTAGATTTTCTTTAGCATTGTTTAACTTCCTTTTTGATATTAGTTTATTCTCTTGAGGCTTTCTTTGAATTACAATGTTACCAGGAAGCCATGACTTTGGATATCCATCTCTTTCTAAGATTGTCAGAAATCTTTCTCTGTTGGTCCCTCTGGAAATTTAATCTCTTTAGAAACTTGTTGGTTTACCCTTGGGTGATTGTCTTTTTACTTTTAATGCAGTGATAATTGCTTTACTTTGTTATAAGTATTCTTCTGTATATATCTTTATATTTTGGGGATAGATGAAACTACTAAAGCAGATGAGAAAAAATATTTTCTTTGTAGCCCTTGAAATAAGTAAATAGCAAAATATCCTGAAGCTGCAGTTTTGAATGCATGTGTACATATTTTGTATATGTGTACATTATAGACTCACAGTATATATATCATATACATATTCACATATTTAAAATTATGAAATGTGTTGCCAGGTATATCTAAATATGATTGCATAGATGTATTAGGGATTATGGATTCTGAAGTGAGAAATTTTACAGTCAGCTTTGATATTTTGAGTTTTAGCTTTCTTTTATTTTTGGTTTTGGTTTTTGTTTTTGTTTTTTCGAGACAGGTTTTCTCTGTGTAGTACTGGCTGTCTGGGAAATCACTCTGAAGACCAGGCTGGCCTCAAACTCAGAAATCCGCCTGCCTCTGCCTCCCAAGCGCTGGGATTAAAGGTGTGCGCCATCACTGCCTGGCTGAGTTTTAATTTTCTTATGGACAACTTTGTCTTTAAAATTAAGAACAGTTTATATGGAAAATATAAAGCAATAAAGATTTTGTTTCCCTCTTAAGAAATAGACTTAGTCCATTAAAGCAATACAAGTCCAAAATACTTCATTCATTCTGTAAAAGAATATTTACCGAGTACTTAATATGTGTCAACACTAAGGTAGGTTAAGAGACATTTGGATAATTGCCTTTGTTGTTAAGATGGCTGACAGTGTGGTATTTCAGTATGCATTGTTAAGTCTATGGCAGAGATATACATCATATCCTGAGAAGACTGAGAAATGAAAACCTAATTTGACCAGGTCATCTGAACAGATGGCAAAGATCACTCTGAGTACCAGCTCAGTGATATTTGTGCTTCATGTATAAGGACTTATGCAGGTATATAAGCTGAGGAATAGTGAAGGAGGTATTCTGTGTTTAAAGAATGGTAGACAAAAGGTATCTCTGTGTGGATTGTGAAAGGTGAGGCTGGAGAAGATGGTGGTCAGGGACCAAGTCATAAGATACCCTGTGTGTTAGGTGAGTTGGCAGGCCTTAAGGTCTTTATGCAAGCAAGTGATGCAGTCTGGTTTCCTTTCTAGAAGCAGCCTGGAAGAAGTACATGGATAATGGGCAGAAGGTTTTTCTTTGTTTGGATTTTTGGGGATTTTGTTTGTTTGTTTTGGTAACTGTGTATATTGGTGATGCTGTTAAATTTGAGGAGAAAGAAAAATAGTTAGAATTTAATAGTGGGGAAATCCCTTGAAGCAGTTACAAGAAAAAGACTAAGACTAAAAATTGAGCACTGAAAAAGTTTTACTGCCCTGCAGGGAACTTGATCCAACATAGAGTTTAATAGGCTCTGGGGAAGGAAAAATAAAGTCTTTTAAAGCTAAACAACCACAGAATGTCTCTTGTTTCCTCTTAGAGAAGCAAGGTCTCCGTGATCTGCTGGTGATACAGAGAAAGAGTGGTTTAGCCAGTAAGTGGTCTTTGTATGTGTCTTGAAGTTATGGCGTGTAACTTGGAGCCATTGTTCAAACTGTTGTGTAACATGGCTGTACACATTTTTGAACTGTACCAGGAACCTAAATGAAACAAAAATCATATCATGTTTGAATTAAATCACCAGAAGAATGCTGCAACAATATTTTAAAGGAACACATTAGCCTGTTTTATAGTACTAACTTGTGCAGGAACTGTCTTTCTCTGTAGTCATTGGCTTGATCTGGAGTTCCAGGGAAAGTTGTATGTTTTTATGCTTCTGGAGACTATTGTTGGATTTTAAGATTGAGGGCATAGACATCCATTGGTCAGGACTGGCAGTATGTTTCATATAAACCCTATGTACCAGCACCTGGAAACTTGACTATGGTAGCTGTTGGTAGGAGGACTTGATATGGCCCTTCATGTACATTCCTTTTCTTTGAGAGAAGTTATGTACCCTTTGGACATAAAACTGAGAGAATCAGCTGAGGAGTGATTACATGACTATTAATGCTACTAGCAAAACCTGAGGTTGGAAAAACTTAGAATTTTCTGAAACTTCAAGGATAATATAAATGATAGTTTCTATCTTGAGGATTTTAGAGAAATTCTGTTAACCTCAGTGAAAAAGTTTCTTGATAGGATTTCACAAGCTCAGTGAGCAGAGTGCTTACCTGTGGAGTGGTAACGGTAGGGCCTTCGTGGGTAATGCCTTTTTCTTTCTTTCTTTCTTTCTTTCTTTCTTTCTTTCTTTCTTTCTTTCTTTCTTTTTCTTTTTTAAAGATTTATTTATTGTTGTATGTGAGTACATTGTAGCTGTCTTCAGACACACCAGAAGAGGGCATCAGATCTCATTATAGATAGTTGTGAGCCACCACCATGTGGTTGCTAGGATTTGAACTCAGGACCTTCAGAAGATCAGTCAGTGCTCTTAACCACTGAGCCATCTCTCCAGCCCACCTTTTCTTTTTCAATCTGCCCTCCTTCCTTCCTTCCTTCCTTCCTTCCTTCCTTCCTTCCTTCCTCTCTCTCTCTCTCTCTTTCATTTTCTTCTTTTTCTGCCTCTGCCTCTGCCTCTGCCTCCTGAGTACTGGGATGGTTGTTCTAGTTGGTTTCAAGCTCTCAATCTTCCTGCCTCAATCTCTAGATATATATAGCTATAGCTATAAGATACAGCTATAGCTATAGATATAGCTATAGCTATAGGTAGTTTTGTGTCGCCATGCCCAGAGCATTGTCATTTAAGAAATAAACCATTCAGTATTTAACCAGAGTTGACAAAAGGGGGACTGTGTATGATCAGAGCCTGGAGATCAGTTTGAACTCTTAATTGGGGTCAGCTTGATACATTTCTCCATGTTGATAGACTCTTCAGGCCAAAGAGTACTGCAGTCAGATCTGTGTTGAGTTCAATAAGCACAGGAAGCAAAGGGTAATTTAGTTTTGTATTAAAGCATTCATTTTGATAAACTATCACAAAACAAGGTACAATCTTGCAGAGGCACTTATATGCTTTTCTATTAAACTAATTTAAATTGGCAAAAATTGTGAGACTGGAAGGGTTATAGGTATGTTAGAAATATTGTTATTATTTTGTTAGCACTTAGTGCACAGTTGGGATTTAAAGTAGAGATAGAAGTCTATAAAGTAGACATAGAAGACTAACTGGGCTCTTACCAGAAGATTAAATGTGTATTGACTAATAAGAGCACAGCATACAAAAGTGCTACCAAAGTTCTGCTCAGTGTATGACATTTATTCCTGTGTTTCTACCTGCCCAGAGGAGCTCACTCAGTTTTTAAGGACAGACTTCTAGTACTGATTTCTTTGTGTATTCACTATTTTCTCTTGTATAGTCCTTGCCTTTGTCTTTCAGAGATAAAGATAGTTGAGTAAAGTTGTTTAATTTGATTTAACATGAGGACTTTTGAGATTTTATTATTATACTTTGACAATAGTTTGTTATATTCCATCTGAGTAACCTATTTGCCGGTTCACTGACATTTTACATACCAATGTGGCTGCTTCTGGTTTTGATTTACTACAGGGGACTGAAATGGTTCATTTTCAGTAAAATATTACATGAAGATTTTTCAAATTTTGTGTTTTTGAATGATTTTGTTTGTGATTTGGACTTTTGTCTAGACTATTTTGGTAAGAAAATCTCTGGACTTGTCCTAAGTGAGCATATTCCATTTCTTTAGTTTAAAACAACAACTTCCTTTTCAGTAATGATAATTGATCTGTATTAGAGTCCTGCTCTGGTGAAGGCTTTTGTAGTTGTCTTTTGAAACAATATCTCACATGGCTCAGGCTGTCTTCAAATTTATGTAGTGAAGGCTGGTTTTGAATACTTGATCATCCTTCCTCTACCTCTCAAATGCAGGAATTACAAGCATGTATTAGCATGTCCAGCTCTAGCCTGGTTCTTGGGAATCATTTTTAGGGAAACTGGTAGTTTATAAGTTTGTGATGTTCTGCTTGGCCTGGGTATATAAATGTCTAAAAGTATTCTAAGCTCAGAAAACATCAGTCTGCAGTCACTTAGGTCCAGAGTTTATAGACAGTAATGAGGAGGCTAGTGATATAACTCACAAGAGTGCTTGTAGTATTCCCAGTACCACATAGACAGTGACACATGTCTGTAATACCAACATTTGAGAGATGGAAGCAGGGATGACTAGAAGTTCAGTGTTGGGGCTGGAGAGATGACTCAGAGGTTAAGAGGTCCTGAGTTCAATTTCCAGCAATTACATAGTGGTTCATAACCATCTATAATGATATCCAGTGCCCTCTTCTGGCCTGCAGGCATACATGCAGGCAGAATACATAATACACACAATATATAGAACATACAGTATACATAATACATTTTTTAAAAGGTTCAGTGTAATTTTTTTTTTATCTACATAGTGAGTTTGAGGCCAGCCTAGGCTACACTAGACCTGTCTCAAAAACTAGCCAGCTAAACCAAAATGATTTTGGTTTTTTTGTTTTTTTGTTTTTGTTTTGTTTTTCGAGACAGGGTTTCACTGTATAGCTCCGGCTGTCCTGGAACTCACTCTGTAGACCAGGCTGGCCTCGAACTCAGAAATCCACCTGCCTCTGCCTCTCAAGTGCTGGGATTACAGGCGTGCGCCACCACCGCCCGGCTGATTTTGGTTTTTAATTATAACTGTAAGGCTGTCTATCCTGAATTAGCTTTGCTCAAAAACAGAAGAGGAGATAGGACTGTAACTAAGGCAGGAAGATACAAGGAAACTCTATTATGGAAGAAATGTCAGGTGTTTACATGAAGAGTTAGAATATTAGGATTTCAGAAGATGGAATAAAGGATGAACTTTCAAGGCAGGAAGTCAGGACAAAGCTGACTTGTTACCTTTGTTAGGGACTCATTCAAGAAATATAACCCACTTAAATCAACAGATGTCTTCATGAGTCAGTTTAAGAAGGCAGAGTTTTGTTTTATGGGCTTTATCTCCTTTTCTCTGACACTATGTGGGGTGGGAGTGGGAAGGGGTTAAAGGCTTTCACTGGAATTGCAAGTTCCCCCAAAGTACCCTCTGAAATTATAAATTGCCCTTGCTTATGATGATACTATAGTATTAGACATGTATAAATTTGGACATAATAGCATATAAGAGTGAGGGTGTTGATAGGATTTGTTTGTTTTTGTTTCCTTTGTCATTTGATAACAAAATGTGAATAGAGTACCCAAGCAGTTGGAAGGATCCTACAGTGTGCTGTCCTTGTCTTTTGCATTTGCCCATACCATGTCCCAGAGATAGCTCTTAGGTGGATGACGAAACATATACAAAATAACATCCACTTGATTTAGTTTATCAAAGATGACATGAAATTTGTTTTCCATGTCTACCCAGAGGTACTTAGATGGTCTTAAACCAGAAAGTTATGAATCCAGGATAGATGAACTCAGTAGAAGCACCAATAGAAGGTGCCAGAAACTTGGTAAAATCTAGGACTGGGTTTATTAGGGGTTGATTTAATTATATGGATGTTCCAGAAGCCTTCAAAACTGTTAAAATATTAAGTTATATTTTATAAAATTGTTAGAAGTCAGAGATAGTGCACTAAGTGAAAGGGTATAGTTGTTTAGTAGAACACCTGACCCAGCACAGAAGCTAAGCTCAGGGATGGAGAAACAGACGGAGTAGTCCTTTGCAGCCAGGAGTCTTTACTAGGTAAGCCACATTTCTGAGTGCTCTTGTCTGGTGATACCCAGATTTATTGTGGGTAAGTTGAGATGTGGCTGGAGGTTGTCTATAGTGTACATATGATATAAAATTAGGACATGTAGTGGTTCCTAGTGATATGGTATGTCTGTGTTAGGATTATGCCATCCAGTCAGATTTGTACTGTGGTCAGCAGCTAGGTGTCTTGGGTTAGTAGTAGTAGCATTCGGATTTGAGGATGTAGATGCTGAGAGAGGTCAGGTTTGTATGGCAAGTACCTTTACCTGTGAGTGGTCTTGCTGGCCCTTTAGTTCTTTTTTTGTTTGTTTGTTTTTGTTTTTGTTTTTTGAGACAGGGTTTCTCTGTGTAGTCCTGGCTGTCCTGGAACTCACTCTGTACACCAGGCTGGCCTCGAACTCAGAAATCCGCCTGCCTCTGCCTCCCAAGTGCTGGGATTACAGGCGTGCGCCACCACGCCCGGCTCCTTTAGTTCTTTTTACACTTGTAGTTTTCTCTACCATGTTTCTAGTGACCTGCATTTATCAGTGGAGCCTGTTTGGTGATTTGTTTTATTAGGTATTGAAGAACTACAGTTTTTACAGCCAGTAAATTCTATTTACATTGTAGAAACAAGACTATTGTAGCTAGAGACTGTTATGGAGAAGTATCTCTTCTGCTCTTCACTAGAGAATAGGTTCAGTGACGACTGTTATTTATAAAGGATTCCAGGACTAAAAGAGATGGCTAAACAAATACAAATAATTTTGGGACCATTTTGATTTGAATAAAAAAATTTATTAGGTTAAGAATCAAGGAGTGAGTTTCATTATTTACTGCTTGTTTCTTTTCGAGGAGGGGATGGGGAGGAAAAGGGTTTATTTCATCTTACTCTTCCAGTCCATTATTGATGGACATCAAGACAGGCAGGAACTCAAACAGGGCAGAAACCTGGAGGCAGCAGAAGGTGATGTAGAGGCTGCGAAGGAGTGCTGCTTACAGATTGGCTCCATTGACTAGTTTCTTAATCCTAATAATTTGTCAGTGATTTTCTTGTTTTTTTTTTTTTTTGGGGGGGGGTTGGATTTGGTTTTTTTGAGACAGGGTTTCTCTGTATAGCCCTGGCTGTCCTGGAACTCACTCTGTAGACCAGGCTGGCCTCGAACTCAGAAATCTGCCTGCCTCTGCCTCCCAGAGTGCTGGGATTACAGGCATGCATCACCACCGCCCAGCTAGTGATTTTCTTAAGTAAGCCACATTAAAAGAAAAAACAGCTTTCTGGGACAGAATGTAAGATAAAAGTGTCATATGAACTCCTGATATATCACTGTGAGAAGGAACTTGGAAACAAATAGAGTTAATGTGTTCTTAAAGGTTCCCAGGAAAGGAAAAATCAAAAACTGAAAAGAATAGAGTCAGCAATAGTTTGGCAGAGGATCTAAGTTTGATTCCCTGCACCCATGTCAGGCATTTCACAACCACCTGTAATTCCAGCTCTCCTTGCCTCTGTGAGCATCTGCACCCACATGCTCAAACCCACACACAGACACATAATTAAAACGTATTAAAAAGAGACTCACAATTGGTCAGAGTATAAAGAATAAGTGTCATGCTTAGAGTCATCTATATCATATCTCACAACCAACACTCAGGAACCACCAAGGAAGTAGGGGTAGAAAGACTGTAAGAGCCAGAGATTAGGGAAGACCAGACTGAAACAGTGCCTTTGGATGTGACATAAATTACAGCATCTGTGCTTGCCTACACAAGACTTGTCCAAGATCAAGCCAATCAACATTCTAGGATGGAAGGGGGAGGATCTCATGAGGCTCCATTCCTAACTGAGGACTTATTGACAGTGATGTATGCTGGGGAAGGTAATCAGTTTTCTGTAAAAGTGTAGCCACTATTAAGTTGACCATGATCCAGTGGATGGCTCCACACTCATTGAGTACATAGACCACACAAATTGGACTCAGTGTGTTATTACAAACGAACGCAAAGCCAAATAGAAGACATGAAGTTGGGAGGGGTAGCAAAGTTGGAGCAGACCTGAAAGGAGTCAGGAGGAGGTATGAGGGTGAATCAAAATACACTGTAAGAAAATCTCAAAGAATTAATAAAATAGCATATTAAAATTAAAAAAAGAGAGAGAGAGAGCTTTTCTAGAAGAGTCATACACTTTCAAAATAGATGTATAGCGTTGGCTTGCCTGTGATGGTCTTGGGCCACCCTTGCTGTTCCTTTGTAGGATTAAGGAAGTCACTATGACATTGGATTAAAAGTTGAAAATTGAATCTAAAATTTGAAGATGAGGGGGAGGGAAGGGTAGACAGACGCAGTCACATACACATATGAACCAGAGAGCCAGCCAGCCAGAACAGGCCTTACATGGAATTGAAGTTTAATAGAGTAGATACAGTTTTTAGGGTTAGTTGGAATACTTACATTTGAGGTGGTAGAGGAATATCATGGATAAAGCTAAAGTAGAAACATCTTCATCTTATGTGGGAGAGACAGAAATAAGATTGTCTAGTTGAGGAACTAATTTGAGAAAGAAAGATGGAATTACTGACATTTAAAAATATATATATATATGATTTACCATTCTTATTTAAGAGGTGACAGAGTACGATGAGTTACTGTAGTGGGAAATTGTTAAAATATAGTACCGGCCTGCCAGGCCTCTGCTCCAAGTCCCAGCGGGTTCCACTCTCCTGCCCAGCACCCACTACTTCCAAGTATCCGGTAAAGCATGACTTTTAAACTTGAGTAGTTAACCAAATATATTTAAGTATATGTAACTCCCAATTACATAATGCCAAATTACAATGATAAAGTTTCATCCCAGCATTTCTAACCTCTCAGCACACCAGAAATGCATCTGACGCCATCTGCATCTGGGTCTCCTCTGCTCCCTAGTGCAGCCCCCAGGCTCCCCCTCTCTCCGCCCCTCCTTCTCTTAGCTCCTCCTCCCCTCTCCCCTCCAATCAGTGGCCTCTCACTGCCTCAAGGTGAATGGATAGGAAATAGCTTGCATCAAGTTACAACTATTATATTTCCTTTTTATCACATATATTTGTGGGGTTGGTTTGGTGTTCAGGGCACATGTGAGGCACTTCTGATATTTACTGGTTAGGGGACGACTTGTGGGAGTCAATTCTCTCCATCCACCTCATAAACTATGTGGCTTCTGGAGATTGAACTCAGGTTACCAAGTCTGGTGACAAGTGCCTTTACCTTCTGAACCATCTTGCTGACCTACAAATCTTGTTTCCTTTTGTGTGCATATGAAAATGTAACTAACATGCTTGTAGGGTTCAGTTAGTATACTCTGTGGGGAAGTTTTTTGGTACATTATAAATATGCTAGATATACATAAATGAACATTGGAAATGGAAACAGATTAAATAGAGAGTTAGACATTTGCTCTCTGGTGTTTGGAAACATGCCGTGCAGTTAGTAGAACTAGAGTGGTCCTCAGGAAAAAGAGGCCTGCCTCCCTAGAGAAACTGATACATTTCATCTTGAGTAAGTAAAATTTGAAGGGCCAGTAAAATGCCTAAGTAAGGAGTGTGTGTTTGGCAGTTGAAATTGGCTTGGAGATTGCTTGAGAAGTGAAGCTAGATATACAGATGAGGTTTACTTGTCAGGGTTTACTGGAAAACTTATCAAGTACATAAGCCTGCTATGGAGTGTCCCTCCCCCACTCCAGTTCAAAGCTTAATCGCTAAGGGATGCTATCTGTAGATGGAGCCTTTGGAAAGGGATTAGGTCGATGAAGATAGAACATTCATGAATAGGATTAGTAGTAGATGCAAGAGAAGGTTCCCTTCTTTGCTTTGCCTAGAATACAGCAAGAACATGCCTGTCTACACTCCAGAAAGAATGTTCTCTTCAGACACTCAGTCTGCTGGCACTTGATCTTGGACTTTACATCTTCCAGAATTTTGAGAAATAGTGTTTGTTGTTTAAGCCACCCAGGCTACAGTATTTATTTTGGCAGCTTGAGCTAAGATAAATCTCTTGTTAGATTATGAGAAGACTCCTTTCTTTTTTTTTTTTTTTTTTTTTTTTTTGGTTTTTCGAGACAAGGTTTCTCTGTGTAGTCCTGGCTGTCCTGGAACTCACTCTGTAGACCAGGCTGGCCTCGAACTCAGAAATTCACCTGCCTCTGCCTCCCAAGTGCTGGGATTACAGGCGTGCGCCACCACGCCCGGCGGGGAAGACTCCTTTCTTGCTAGTAAACAAACCTCACTGGACATTTAGAGGAGAAAGAATAAAAATAGCTAATATGTATGGAGCATTTGCTATATTAAATATTAGTATTTTAAATAATTCATATATTGTAATTTGTTTAGTCTTTAAAACAACATCATGAGGTAACTTAGAGAAGTCTCATTTTCAGATAAAGTCTCTGGAGAATAGCTTCATTAAATAGTGTTCAGGATTACACACCAGTAAAATAGCACCAGGCTCAAATGCAGGCATTCTGACCTTGTTTAACCCTTGCATGATACTTAAAGCTTAAACCAAACCACACTCTTTGTAGTGTTGCTAGAAATAAAAGGTAAAGGACATTTGGGAGTGGCTAGGAAATGATGCAGACCTGTCTATATATAATGTTAAATTGTACAGTAACACATCTAACTTGGTGTTCTGAGGAAGAATAAATTATTGTGCAGTGTAGTTTACGTATATTTAAAAAAATTAGATTTATTTACTTTTATTCTATGTATGTGCTATGCCTGTTTTTATGTTTGTGTACAAACCTGGTACCCGAGGAGACCAGAGGAGAATATTGGGTCTTCTGGAACTGGAGCTTCAAAATGGTTGTTAACTGGCATGTTGGAGCTAGGCACGAAATCCAGGTCTTCTGGAAGACTAACTAGTGTTTTTAGTCACTGAGCTATCCTCTCCAGCCCGTAAGTATACTCTTCCAACCTCTGGCACAGCCATCAGTTATGAACAGGTCTATTTGAAGGAATACATCTAGCAGAGTAAGTGGTAACCTTCCGCAGAGGCTGAGTTTTGAAGTGTATTATTTAGGGTTACTTTTGTTATGATGAAACACAGTGACCAAAGCAACTTGGGGAGGAAAGGATTTATTTGGCTTAAGTTTCCATATCACAGTTCACCTTCACATTTCATTATCAAGGGAAGTCAGGACAGGAACTCAAGGAGGGCAGAAACCTGGAAGCAGGAGCTGATGCAGAGGCTGTGGAGAGGTCCTGCTTACTGGCTTGCTTCCCATAGCTTGCTCAGCCTGCTGCCTTATAGAACCCAAGACACCAGCCCAGGGATGGCAACACTCACAACAGAATGGGCCTTCCCCAGTCAGTCACTAATTAAGAAAATGCCCTTCAGGCTTGTCTACAGTCCAATCTTCTGGAGAAAAAAAATTTTGTTTTTTTGGATTTGGTATTTTCGAGACAGGGCTTCTCTGTATAGCCCTGGCTGTCCTGGAACTTATTCTGTAGACCAGGCTGGCCTTGAACTCAGAAATCCGCCTGCCTCTGCCTCCCAGAGTGCTGGGATTACAGGTGTGCGCTACCACTGCCCGGCTTTTTTCCTCCCCTCCCCTCCCCTCCCCTCCCCTCCCCTCCCCTCCCCTCCCCTCCCCTCCCCTCCCCTCCCCTCCCCTCCCCTCCCCTCCCCTCCCCTCCCCTCCCCTCCCCTCCCATCCCCTCCTCTCCTCTCCTCTTTTCTTTTTTTGGATTTTTCGAGACAGGGTTTCTCTGGGTAGCCCTGGCTGTCCTGGAACTCACTCTGTAGCCCAGGCTGGCCTCGAACTCAGAAATCCGCCTGCCTCTGCCTCCCAAGTGCTGGGATTACAGGCGTGCGCCACCACGCCAGGCCCTGGAGAAATATTTTTAATTGAGGTTCCTTCCTCTCTGATAATTTTAGCTTGTGTCAAGTTGACATAAAACTATTCAATAGTAACAAAATAGTGTTGGGCTTGCAAACAGAATACAAGGGAATCGTATGAAAAACAGCACATTCATGTATTTTCATTCTCTAGTTGGAGAAAATAATTCATAGAAATACTGGCTTAAAATACATAGCTGAGGGGCTGGAGAAATGGCTCAGTGGTTAAGAGCACCTACTGCTCTTGTGAAGGAATCTAGTGTGGAGTGCCAGCATCCAAGTTGGGAGGCTCAAAACTAAGTTGGGAGGCTCAAAAACTCCACCTCTAGGGGATCTAATGTTCTCTTCTGTGACTCTGCAAGCACCTACATGCACACATGTATAACCCCATGCATATAATGAAAAAATTAATAAATTAAAAAATATATAACTGAAATATTTTTGAAAAGTTTTCCAGATACATTTGTCATAATGTATTTAGGCTTGTATTTGGTACTTTTGCTTATTACAAAGTTCTGTAATAACTTTTCGTTTTTGAGTTAGGGTCTTATGTAGATCATGTTACCCTAAACTTAACTGTGTAGACTTGAACTTCTAGTTCTTCAGTCTTCCTCTCCAGTACTATAAGTAGACATATACTACACTGCCGTACCCAGTTTATGTGGTCTTGGGGATGGAACCCAAAGCTCCACACATGCCACACAGACATTCTGTCAACAGCTACATCCACAGCTCCTGTAGTAATAATATACAGCAATTATAAGTTTCTGCTCTTATGCGTCCGTGATCAGGAATGGTACACAAAAGTGTATGTCTTTGGAGCATGGGCCAGCTTGTTGGGACTCATTGAGAGGTGTTAAAATGGACTTCTGTGTAAGTTTTCACAGCGTAAGTGTAAGTGCAAAGAACATGAAGACAGTATATTGGTTAAAATAACCTTGATGGGGCAGGAGAGATGGCTCAGCCATTAAGAGTCCTGACTGCTCTTCCAGAGGTCCCAAGTTCAATTCCCAGCAACCACATGGTAGCTCACAACCATCTGATGCCCTCTTCTGGTGTGTCTGAAGAGAGTTATAGTGTATTCATATACATAAAAGAAATAAAGTCTTTAAAAAAATAGCCTTGATAACTAAATTACAGGAACAGTATTGTAAACGTTTGTTTGATTTGGTGGGTGAGCAGAGAAAACTAGGATATCTGACTATCTTTTCTCCCTTTCTTTGAAGCCGTTTCATTCCAATGAGCATCATAATTGGAATGCAACTGCAATATGAGGAAGAAGGGGGAGTTTGTCAAGGACATAATGAGCAGTTCAGAGCATTATTGAAATTAAGCATAGACAACCATTATGAGTACAGCTGAGGAAGAACAGCAGGGCACTCTGTTACTACAGCTGGGCATTGTATTGATACTGTACAGATCCTTATTTCATACAGGCAACTCCTTTCTAATCAGAAAAGGAAATGATTGACAACCCCAAAGTGTGATAACAGCCCTTCCAGGAGTGGTTTTTCCGATTACTACTTCAAATAACAATATAAAAAGGATTTTTCGGTTTTTTGGGGTGTGAGGGTGCGGGACAGAATTTATGAATATTTCTTGTAAAAGCAACAGACATTTAAACCAACATAGTGGCATATTCCTATAGTCCCAGCACTCAGGAGGTTGAGGCAGATGAATCTAGATTTAGTTGGAATTTTTATGTGTATGTTTGCATGTACCTATACATATGTACCTATGTATGTTTGATGGTTTGAATGCAAATGGCACTCATAGGCTTATATGTTTGACTGTTTAGTCATCAGTTGATATATGATTTGGGAAGTATTAGGAAGTGTGCCCTTGTTGGAGAAGGTGTGCCACTAGTGGCTGGGCTTTGAGGTTTCAAAAGCCTAGACCAGGCCGAGTGTTTCTTTGTCCCTATCTGTCTGTGGATCAGTATGTAAATCTCTCAGGTACTGCAATACTTGTATGCTTCCCATCATGATGATAATGGACTAACTTGAAAATGTAAGTAAGCAACCAGTGAAATGCTTTGTCATGGTGTTTGTTCACAGCACTAGAATAGTAACTAAGGGTGTGTGTGTGTATGCATGTGTTTGTGTGCATGCATGCATGTATGTGTAGAAGCTCACAAAGATCAGAAAAGAGCAGCACATCCCCAGAACTGAAGTTACAAGTGGTTATGAGACTAGAAACTGAACTCAGGTACTCTGCCGGATGAGTCAGGTGCTCTTAATCACTGATCCATCTCTCCAACCCCTAGATTTGAGTAGAGCAGGGCTACATATAAGGATTCTTTTTTTTTTTTTTTAAAGAAAGATTTATTTATTATATATGAGTACACTGTAGCTGTCTTTAGACACTCTGGAAGAGGCAGTCAGATCTCATTACAGATGGTTATGATCCACCATGTGGTTGCTGGGATTTGAGCTCAGGACCTTTGGAAGAGCAGTCAGTGCTCTTAACTGCTGAGCCATCTCTCCAGCCTCTCAGCTATGTATTTTAAGCCAGTATTTCTAAGACATTGTCCCTGATGGACTGTATTATTAAAATGCTACATTTGTAGTTGTCATTGATCAAAATTAGCACATAATTGGTTAATATCTGAAGCTAATGTGATGTGTTAATAAAATTTAGTGGAAATTGAATCAATAAGCATTTCTGTCTTTCTGCATATAACTAATTCCAATAAGCTTACTAAATGTTAAAAGGGTTAAGGTACAGCTGGATGGACAGGAGAAAGTCTGATCTCTTCACCCTTTGCTGGGTGTGGCACACCTAATTTACAAGCGCTCTCTCTCCTGCTGCTTTACTCTTAACATGTGCATGTCTCTCTTTAGAAACACTTAGAAAACAAGAATGAGTCAATCTTGGTTATACTTTCCATGGTTTCTGTTACCAAAAATGAGATTTAAAACACACACACACACACACACACACACACACACACACACACTAGATACACATTTCTCAGAAGCCCTTGATATATAACCCCTTAGGGAAAGATTTGTTATAGTGGCATACTCAGGAGTTTGTCATACTGAAATTAATGAATTCTTTGAAGATTTATAGAGTAACTCTCCCATAATTGATACTGAGGATGGAAAAAAAAAAAAGAGAGAGAGCGAGCCGTGGTTCTAATCTCTGCAGTAGATTTCTAAGAAATAGAACAGTACAGTGAATACTAGAGTACATGAAAATTATTTATGCAAGTGAATGCAGTTACTATTTTTCAGATCATATATTGATAATCTTCAAAATTACAAATATAAGGTATTGCTTTGAGAGCATTAAACAATATATGCAAAAACTGCTTCCACAAAAATTGTTTGAAAGGAGCCGGGCGTGGTGGCGCACGCCTGTAATCTCAGCACTTGGGAGGCAGAGGCAGATGGATTTCTGAGTTTGAGGCCAGCCTGGTCTACAGAGTGAGTTCCAGGACAGCCAGGACAGGACTACACAGAGAAACCCTGTCTCGAAAAACAAAAAAACAAAAACAAACAAAAAAAAATGTTTGGAAGGGCTGGAGAGATGGCTCATATGTTAATAGTGGATCCTGTTGTGGCCGAGGATCTGAGTTTAGTTCCTAGCACTCACATTTGGTGGCCCACAATTGCCTGTAACTAGCTCCAAGGTATCTAGCATTCTTCTGGCTTCCATGGGCGCCTACACATAAGATGCCATAAACTCATGCAAAAATTTTTTTGTTTTTAAATCTGTTTGGAGTTGATGAGATTTAGTGCTAGGAATAGTAGTCTGGGGCTTGGGACATGGCAAAAGTTGGTAAAGTACTTGCTGTGCAAGCATAATAACCTGAGTTTGAATCATTTGCACCTGGGTAAAAAGATAGGCACATACTAACATGTAATTTTAGTTTCGAGGAGGTTAGAATCAGAGTTTACTGATGTGAGCTAGTCTAGCCAAGTCAGTGCTCCATGTTCACCAAACAGGAGAGCGAGGTAAACATATAACATCAGCTGCTGATTTAAACATCAATTGCAAACAATTTGACCAGTTCTGATGTTTCTTGCTTTAAATCTTGTTTGTTCTCTTTATTTTTTCTCTCCCTTCTTTTATTCCTTCCTCGTGTGTGTGTGTGTGTGTGTGTGTGTGTGTGTGTGTCTGTCTGTCTGTCTGTCTGTCTGTCTGTCTGCTCTTTCCCAACAGTCTCAAGTGCTAAGATTATAGGTATATATCAGCATGCCTGACTTTCTTGAAGAAGGTTCTGGATTAAATTACTTCATAAACTTAGAATGTGTCCAGTTTTTGTTCTTGAGTTTTCAGTATACTTTTTTATTACTTTACGTGTATGAATTTTTTTGTCTGTATGTATGCTGGTGTACCATGTATGTGCCCTGCTGTATGTGGAAGCCAGACAGCACCCTTAGAAGTGGCATTCAGGTCGTTGTGAGCAGCTGTGTGGGTGCTGAGAATTGAACCTGGGTACTTTGCAGGAGCAGCAGATACTCTTAACTGCTGAGCCGTCTTTCAACAGCTCTTGAGTTTTTAAGTATTTTTTGAAAATTACTTTCATACTCTTAGCATCTTGTAAACTTTAAAATAATGTTAAACATGATCTGATAACTTTCAAACAAAGAGAAATGATTAAAAAGATTGATTTTTTTTGTAGGTCAAAATTGAGATTATGTGTGAGGATTTGTAATTGATGTTTTATTGTTGAAAAAAATCACCATTTTAGTGAAGTTTTAGAGTATGTTGAATTCTGTTTCATTAATTCACCACTATTGAATGCTGATCAGATGCCAGGTACAATGTATACTTAATGCTGAAGATACTAAGAAATGAGGGAGAATGTATAATTCATACAGTGTAGTCTTTGCAACCTATGTAGTCACATTGTAAATGTAACATTTATAGTAAAATGTGGTAATTCTTCATGGTAAGTATGGGCTTCTGAGAAAATGGGAGAGTTGAAAGAAACTTGTTCTAAAAAGCTTTCCTCCCCTTTGTGTTTGCAAAAATGAGTAGGTGAGATGCTTGGGACAGATGATTCGGGTGGAGAGGGATGTGAAGTCTATGGTCAGGTGAGAGGTGGAGCGACTGTAGACCGTATGGCTAGTTCTCACACTAGGGAACTTAGATGGGGACTGTGATGATGAGAAATGAAGTCAAGGAGATAGACAAGCATTAGCTGTGGCTTTGAGGAGAAAATAAGTTTGATTTGGAAGGCCTTTAAGGATAGAGAAAGGAGAATGAGAGGGTGTAATCAGGGATTTGGAAAGATCACTGTGGGTCCTGTGTTGGCCATGGAGCTGGTGACACTTGAGATAGTGACCCAGTCAGAAGGCTCTAGTAATTGCTGGGTCTGAACTGGCTGAAGAGTAGACAGATGAGGATATCCAAAAGGTTTTCATGGAGCTGATGTTGGTTGAAAATATCCACCCTTTTCGGTTGCTTCCTATCTTCTGGGCAGGAGAGTAGACCTAGGGTCTTATGTATGCTAGCAAGCGCTCTACTTTTGAACTATACCCTGCCTTGCTTACTGTAAACTGGTGAGAATTAGTTTGGTGGGGATGGGGGTCTGGGGGTACAGAGGAGGAGTGATTTATTTGGGAGCATACTTAAGTTAGAACTGACACTTGAGAGATTTTTAAAGGGTTTAGATGTTATCAGAACTATAGACTAAATGAGAAAGACCTGAGTGAATATATGAAAAGTGACTTTACATTTTTTTTGAGATGGAAGAGTTTTATTATTTTGCTAAATGAAGAACTCCTTTAGAGATGTGAGCTCTCTCTACAGAAAAATATTATAGCAGTTTATATAGAATTTCAAAGACAATCAAGATGAGCAGTTTTTTGAGAAAGGGTTTCTCTGTTAGCCTTGGCTGCCTTGGAGCTCTCTGTGTGGCTTTGGCTTGCTTTGTGTTCACTGGAGGGAAGCTTGGGTAGTCAGAAGAGACAGGCCAGTATGTCTGTGGTGACGCTCAAAGACCATGAGTATGTTAGAAGTGAGATCTAAAGCACAGGTAGAAACATCGTCTCGGACTGGAGAGTAGACTGTTAAGTAGAGGGATAAAAATGTTAAGTCTATGACAGGAAGTTAGAGAATTCTCACACTGTTTCTCTGAAGTCAGGTGTGGGCTCATTTCACTTCATGAGTCATAAAATGAATGGCAGTTTATTAAAGACTATAATTTGAGCCAGGCAGTGGTGGCATATACTTTAATCCCAGCACTTGGGAGGCAGAGGCAGGCAGATTTCTGAGTTCAAGGCCAGCCTGGTCTACAGAGTGAGTTCCAGGACAGCCAGGGCTACACAGAGAAACCCTGTCTTGGGTGAGGGGGAGACTATAATTTGAAATGTGCATGTGTTGTATATGTTAATGGCTTGGTTTCTGTACTGATAAAGGTTAATGGGACATATTTCTAAATCTGTTTTATGATTTAGTACTTTCAATTATGGTCTTAGTTTTCATGATTGAATTTTCATCTTTATAAACAAAACTGCCAGGTGTGGTAGCACACACCTTTCGTCCCTGTGAGTTCAAAGCTAACCTGATCTATATAACAAGTTATAGGCCAGCTGGGGCTACCTAGTGAGACTTTTCTCAAAAATGTACAAATACATTTTTTCTTCTAAGATGTGTGGCCTAAGGGGGACATAGGGTCTTGTGATTGTTAATATCTTTATTCCTATACTGATAGTGTTTGTTTAATTTATTCAAAAGTGATTAGACTTCTTAAATTTATATTAAATGAATTTTATATGCCAAGCATCAATAATTGTAATAAACCTCAAAGACAGAGAAGTATGCAGAAATTAAACAATATATTCATATCTTATATATTTAATTCTAAATATATGAAATTTTATAATTTTCTCTTTGCTTGTTAAGTTTGAATTAAAGAAGTTTATGAAGACTGGAGAGATGGCTCAGTGGTAAAAGCACTGGTTATCTGGGTTCAGTTCCAGGTACCCACATAACTGCTTGCAACAAACTATAAGTTCATTTCCAGGTATTCCAGTACCCTCTTCTGGCCTCCATGGGCACCAGGCACACAAGTATGTTCATACATTCGTGCATGGAAACACATACACATAAAATTAAAAGTTCAATTTAGCAATTTTTGGTAGATTCAGAATGTTGTGCATGTATTCACATTACAAGGTACACAGATTTGAGATATCTAGCTTTTAACTTAATTTTTTAAAAATTATATTTATTTGCTGGTGTGTGTGTGTGTCTGTGTGTGTGTGTGTGTGTGTGTGTGTGTGTGTGTAGGTATGGAGGTCAAAGGAGACAACTTGCAGGTCCTCTCCTTCTACCATGTTGGGCCTGAGAATCAAACTATGGTTGTGAGGTTGGCAGCAAGCATTTAATTTGACATGAGACAGCCCAGTGAGCTGTCTCACCAGCATACAGGAGGCCCATCTTGTCACTGAACTGTTGATGATTTAGGGGAAGGCAGATTGTTCCTGTAAGGTTTCTGTGGCATTTATACAAGACCACAGAATGCTATTTTTTAAAATACTGCATTGTTAGGAAACTTTTACTTATCTTCTGTATAAAATTGTTTTATACATAAATAGATATACCAACCTGAATTTATGTATCTTCTCCTTAGAGTCATTTTTCTCATTACCACTGGGTTTCTTCTAAAACAAAAACAAACAATCAAAAAAACAAAACAAAAACAAAAACAAAAACAAAAACAAAAACCTTTTAGCTGGGAAGTGGTGGCACATGCCTTTAATCCCAGTACTCAGGAGTCAGAAGTAGGCATATCTCTGTGAATCTGAGGACAGCCTGGTCTATAGAGCAAGTTCCAGGACAGGACTACAGAGAGAAGCTGTCTGGAAATGATGCTTCCCCCTCCCCAACAAAACCCCAAAGCCCAAAATAAATCTTATTTTTAATTTTAATTTATTTTTATTTCCCCTGTGTGTGTGTGTGTGTGTGTGTGTGTGTGTGTAAGAGAGAGAGAGAGAGAGAAGAGAGGGGGGAGAGCGAGTATGCATGCACACCCATGCACAAGAGTGAGCGTGCACGGATCCCCTGGAACTGGAGTTGCAGCTATGAGCAGTCTGACCTGGGTGCTGGGAACTGAACTGTGGTGCTCTGCAAGTGCAACTGTTCTCAACCGCCCAGCCATCTCTCTAGTCCTTTATGAGAAATTTCTCCTCTAAGAGCAGATCCTTTTTTAAGAATTTTTATTTATTTATTATATATAAGTACACTTTAGCTGTCTATAGACACACCAGAAGAGAGCATTAGATCTCATTATGGATGGTTGTGAGCCACCATGTGGTTGCTGGGATTTGAACACAGGACCTTCCGGAGAACAGTCAGTGCTCTTAACCACTGAGCCATCTCTCCAGCCCCCTAAGAATAGATCTTAATGGAAGATAGAATTAGACCCTGATTAAAATGATCAGATTTGTAATCTTGTTCCTCGACTGTTACTGGTAATTGTTGCTAAGGTTACAGTCATTGATTTTTACATAAAAGATGGTTGCTTCTTCTGTAGTTTATGATCATATCTCATACCTCACTATAGTTAGGGTTTAATCATCGTGTTTGGCATATAAAATTCATTTAATATTTTTAAACATTTAAATGTTTAAAAGTGAAGCAATGCTATTTTAATTTAATTTTCCCATGTATTTGTTTTTGTTTTTTTTTTACAGTACTCTGTGCAAAAAACTTGGTGAAAAAGGATTTTTTCCGTAAGTAAATGAACTTTAATACAAATCTTGTATATCCTGTGTAGGTTTGGGAGAGAATTGTATTTTCAGAACTGCCTGGTGTAGGGATTTGGAGACAAGACTGTTTTATGAATGCTATATATACACCAACCTGAATTTAGGGATCTTCTCCTTAGAGTCATTTTTCTCATTACCACGGGGTTTCTTCCAAAACAAAAACAAACAATCAAAAAACAAAACAAAACAAAACAAAAAACAAACAAACAAAAAAAAACCTTTTAGCTGGGAAGTGGTGGCACATGCCTTTTCAGGTCACTGCCTCACACTTATCTAGAGAGTTCTGTGGTTTGCCGTGCCCCTTCTCTTTACCCATTTCTACTTATTCATACAAATGTGTGTGCAGGTGTACAAATGCAAGTGTTAGAAATGTTTCTGGAAAGGTTAAAGAAAAAAATTAATATGCTTTTACTTTAACATTATAAGGAAAATTCTCTCATGCATTCAGGATTCATTGGGTGGGAGAGAGTTGAGCCTGCTTGTAGAGTTTCCAGGGTTGTAGGAAAGAAACACTGCCAGTCTCCAGAGAAGGGGTTGACTACACTGTAGTCTATTTGGCAATTGGACGTAGTTTTTTGTTTTGTTTTGGGACAGGGTTTTGCTGTGTGGCCTAAGCTGACCTTGAACTTACAGTCCTTCTGACTCCGTCTGCTGAGTGTCAGGATTAAAGGCATTAACAATGCCCAGAAAGTTGTGAACATTTTTGTAGTTTGATTTAGGATTAAGTTTTGTGAGAGCAGATTGGGACATTTCCTTGTATTTACTAAATATCTTAACCTATAATCTCTTTCCTTCTTCCTCACTTTGTATTTTTTGTTGTTTTGAGGTAGGGATTCATGTAGCCCCATCTGGCCTTGAGTTCTTGAGCCTTCTATGTAGTCTCTGCCAGCAGATGGCTAGTGTGAATTTTAACCTTACAATTTCATACTTTATATTAGCTTTAAATTATTTTGTAACAGTCACAAGATTGTAAATAAAAACCTTTAGCCAAAAATTTTACATGTAAAATATTTGAAATTAGAAATAACTTTTATGGGTTGGTGAGCTGGCTCAGTGGTTAAGAAGAACACTAGCTGCCCTTCCAGAGGTTCTGAGTTCAAGTCCCAGCAACCACATGGTGGCTCACACCATCTATAAGGGGATCTGATACCCTCTTCTGGCCTGCGGATCAGAGCACTCATACATTAAATAAATAAAATTTTTAAAAAAGGAAATAACTTAGATTTTTAAATCTAAATTCTGTCAGCTTACAAAAACAGTGTGTTGGGTGTTTAATATGATGTAGGGCAATATTTTCAGGTTGGTTAAAAGGGAAAGAAATTCACAGGACTGGAGAGATGGCTCAACAATTAAGAGCACTGACTGCTTATCCAGAGGACCAGGTTTGATTCTCTATACCCACATGGAGGCTCACTACTGTTTGTAACTCCAGTTCCAGGGGGATCTGATGCCCCTTTCTGACCTCTGAAGACACTTCATGCAAGTGGTGCACAGGCATACGTGCAGTCAGAGCATTCAATACATAACAATAATTTTTAAAGGAATCATTTTTTACACATTTTAAATCCATACTTAATTTAATTTATTCCTTTCTATCTTTTAACATTAGAACTTGATTTTAAGTTTAAAGAACATAATTTTATAAAATTCTAGTTATGAATGTTTATGGTATCTTTGTGTTTAAATGGGTGTCAAATAGGATAAATTGAAGCAGAGGAGGGCAGTTGGAAGCAGCCTTCCACTTCTGTACCAGACTCTGTTTACCCCACAAGCATTTCACAGGAGAGGAGGGCCCAAGGGCGGTAGAACTCCCCAACTGTATCTGCTAACACCAATTTTATTCTCTCCTGGACTGCTCCTTAATTATTCTTCCCTATCATTAATAACCTAAAGACCTTGGCAATTTTTTGACAAACTTCCTAAGATTGAGCTCTGTGACTTGTCTGGGGGAAGCTGCAAAGCCTCGGGAGGCTTGGATGTGGTGCTGACCGACCAAAGCTGAGGCTCGCTTTTAAGACATTTGCTCACATTTTAAAGATAAAATCTTCAGTTTTCTTTCCTTTTCAAATTCTTTCCCTTGCCCAGAGCCCCATTCACAGCTTTTCTCATAAAATATCCAGATAGTCTTCTTGTCTCAGTGTTCCTCAGAATTGTTAATTCTTTGTAATTCTCTAAGAATTGACAGTGACTCTTTGTAGAGTCTTTTTGTGCTTGAGTAGTAGGTGAAAGAAAGAAATCCCAATTCATTGGTGTAGGCAGTAAAAACTGCGAAGAATAATTTGAGTAATTTGAGAATGTGAACTTGCTTCAGCCATAAGGTTTAGAGGCAGCATAATTATTTTTAAAACTCAAAATAGACGCTACCTGGCGGACTAGAAAGGGGAGCAACAGAAAGTCAGCCTTAGGCCTTCCGGAGGGGGCAGCCACGATGGCAGTGACTTGAGGCTCACCATGACCAACGTCCCAGATTTCTGTGTAGGTTCATACCTGCACTTCAGGGTGTCTTTGACCTATTTATAATAAAGTTTTGTCTGTCCACATTTATCTTAGGGGAAGACAGTAGATCTTAATTTTTTCTATTATTGAATATATTTCCTGATCAAAGTAGAGTTTTTAAAAAAGATTAATTATTTTAATTTTAGGTGCATGAGTGTTTTGCTCACGTGTAAGTGTCCTGCCTACATCCCTGGTGCCTCTGGAGACTAGGAGAGGGTGCTGGGTTCCTGGAAGTGTATTTGTGGACAGTCGTATACCATTATGCCAGTGCTAGGAAGTGACTCTGGTTTCTCTGCAAGACTAACAAATGCTTTTAACTGCTGATGCCTTTCTCTAGTACCCAGAGTATAATTATTAATAGTAAATATAATTAAGCTTTTGTTTGTAACTTAAATTGTGTTCAGTGATGAAAGTTTTAAGGTGGTGTATGGATGCATGTGTCATGATACATGTGAAGGTCAGAGCTCTACTGCTCCTAGGAAAGTCCTTTCATACCTGTGTGTGTTCTGCATTCATTGTTCTTTCTTCCTGTTCAGTCAGACTGTTCTCCTGGCTTTATGAGCTTTTCCTTCACTCACTCTTGAACAAGTAGTAAATAGGTGGTGTGTCAGGTTTTCATCACTGACAGAATATTTGAAAGAATCAACTTAAAGGAGGAACTGGTTTTTTGGTTTTGGGGAATTCCTTTTGTTTGTTTTTGGTTTTATGGCTCACAGGTGTAGAGGTTTCCAGCTCATGTATAACTGGCTAGTTCATGTGGCCCTGTGATAAGCAGACCATGTGGCAGGGAGGACATGGCAAGGCTGCTCACTTCACCATGGCTGGAAAGCAGAGATGTCAGGGATGAGACCAAGTAGGACAGAAGCGAGATACAGTACCAGAGCTATACCTCAAGGACTCTGTTCCTTCAGCAGGGTCTCATTACTGCCCAGAATAGCCCATCATATTATGAATGCGTCAGTGGGTTACTCTTGATAAGGTTAAGGTCCTTATAAGCCAGTCCCTTCCTAACCACCTCTGGGTATTGCTGTAGTAGGGACCAGTCTAACACAGCTATTGGGGTACATTCCAAATATGATATGATATGATATGATATGATATGATATGATATATAATATAGTATGGTTACAACTCTTTAATACAGTTCCTCATGTTGTAGTGACCTCCAACCATAAAATTATTTTCTTTTTTTAAAAATATTTATTTATTTATTTATTTATTTATTTATTTATTTATTTATTATATGTACAGTGTATATGCAAGTACACTGTAGCTGTCTTCAGATACCCCAGAAGAGGGTGTCAGATCTCGTTACGGATGGTTGTGAGCCACCATGTGGTTGCTGGGATTTGAACTCAGGACTTTCAGAAGAGCAGTCATTGCTCTTAACCATTGAGCCATCTCTCCAACCCCCAGTTATTTTAATTATTTCTTCTTCATGACTATAATGTTGCTGCCCTTATGAACCATAGTGTAAATACCTTGTTTTCTGATTGTTTTAGTCAACTCCTGTGAAAGGGTCCTTTGATTTTCCCCCCAAGGGGTTGCAACTCACAGGTGGGGAACTGCTGCTTTAGACTTTGTTCATACTTTTCACTACTATGTGGACATTGAGCTAGTTATGATTTGATATTTAATCTTTTTATTCATTTGTAAAATAGAGATGACCACACTCATTTCCCTCAGAGGATTATTGTAAAGATTTAAGACAAAGCATTTTGAATAATTCCCATTGTGTTTGCTGTTTTTGTCAGATAGCCAAGCATTTCCTTACTGTTGATCTCCTTTCCTGCGTTTGCTATTTTCATTTCCTTTTTGTGGTGTCTCTTATTACTTGTAGTCATTACTTGGTAGCAGTTTTTAAGCAGTTTGACTTTTCTGAAATCGATGTTCTGTGTGACAACTATGTTTAACAAGCCTTTTAAATGAGATACTGAGACAGTTGTGTCGAAGGAAAGAGTGGGAATGTTTGAGCATTCACCTTCTCAGAGGTCAGTGGCTGCTTACAATCCTAAAGTACCCAGGCACCATGTAAACCATGGTAGTGTTTAACAGAATGCTCCAAGTTGGGAAGAAGAAAAAAAAACGTACAATTTTGATATGAAATGTGGAAGTGACTTCAGTGTTTGGTTTAAAATAGCCCCTCACCCTCTGTGTGCATATGTGTGTGCATGTCTGAATGTTGGAATGGAGAAAAGTCTTTTATAGCAAATAATAATCCTCACGTAATTAATTTTTTATCTTACATGTCTAAGTATTTTTTTAGTTTAAAGTACTTCTCTTTTTTCTCACAGGTCTCCCTGATCCATTTGCTAAGGTGGTAGTTGATGGTTCTGGGCAGTGCCATTCAACAGATACTGTGAAGAACACACTTGATCCAAAGTGGAATCAGCATTATGACCTGTAGGTATAAATGGTTAATCTGAAATGTAATATTTAATAAATTAATGTAATATAATCTACTAAGAGAATCATGGAAAATTATTTCTGTTTATATATAATACAGTTTCTTTTCCTTTTTCAAAATTGTACCTTGGGTCTCAAACATGGTAGGCAAGCACTCTATCACTGAACCCTCACCTCCTTTTTTTTACTTTTATGTATTTTATCTGAGGTTGGTCTTACTCAGTTGCTCAGGCAAACCTTGAACTTGGAATCTTCCTATTTCACCCTTCTAAATAGCTAGGATTGCAGGCCTGCCAACACACGGGCTCAGCCTTAGGATTTGACATCTATAAAAGAGGAGCTAGACCCAGTGGAAAAATGCTTTGAATAATTGATAAACAAAGCAGACAGGCATGTGTGCGCGCACACATACAGATTTAAAAGAAAGAAAACATATCTTGAAAAAGTTATAGCCGTATTTCTTGGTAGGTTCAAGTTCCTTTTCTTGAAGACTAGTGATGTTGAACATCTTTTCATATGCTTGGTGGGACTTTTTTAATTAGTTAATTAATTTATTAATCATTTTCTTTCTTTACATTTCAAATGTTATCCCCCCTCCCGGTCTCCCTTCCATAAATTTTTATTTTACAGTTTATTTTTCTCTTTTTCTTTAAGTTGATATTCAATCTTATAACTAACATATTTATTAGCTGGGCAGTGGTGGCGCACGCCTTTAATCCCAGCACTTGGGAGGAGGAGGCAGGCGAATTTCTGAATTCGAGGCCATCCTGGTCTACAGAGTGAGTTCCAGGACAGCCAGGGCTACACAGGAAACCCTGTCTCGGAAAACAACAACAACAACAACAAAAACATTTATTATAATTATATCTTCCCTTTGACTGCACATATGTTATAAATTCATCAAGTACACAAAAGGTATACATGTATAATAGTCATTACTTTTATAACAGCAAAAACTTGCTAATAGCTCACAAATAATAAATCATATTTCCCCATAATAGACTTCCATGCAATTATTAAAATTAGTATAGGTCATTTCCTACAGGCGTGGTAAATTGGCTAAAACTTTTTTTTTATTATAGTCAACACTATATATATGTATGTACTTTATACCAATCATAAAGATGATGGACATTTTATTAAATGAACATAAATAAAGTGTTTTTGTTTGTTTGTTTTGTTTTGTTTCTAGTAGATCTTAAGATCTTGGCTTTTACTGTGGTATAAACCCAAAATAACAATTTTTAGACATTGGAATTCATTGTGATAAGGCTGTACTTCACTGTCCCTCACATCTCCAAATAATTTTACCTTCATAGTAGCTAAGAGTTGACAGTTCTGCTACACCAAGGAATGAATTGTAGGCACGATTATTTGGATACAGATTTCCTGTTATGATCAAAGCTATTTGACTTGAGTGATTGTCATCATTCTCAGCCCACAGGGAACAGGTTACATTCATTTAAGAAATAGTGTGTGTATTAAGATGGTCTATCCATGAAGTCATTCATCAACTGTTTCAATGAAAAATGGTTCTGCTTGGAGGGTGGCACAGACATTAGGTGAGGGTAAGATTCTGGTTCATTGGCTGTGATGATTTTGAAAAGCATTCATCTCAGGAAAAAGAGTAACTTATAAGGTTCTGTTCTTCAAAATTGATATAATAATTATAACTATCAAGCAGAAAATTCAGTCTCACTCTTTGTTCTCTTACAAGCTACCTCCCAAATTAATTGTCTGTTTCTCTTGGCTGTATAAATAATTTTGAAATATGTAAGTTGCTCTGAAAACCATACTATAGTGTAAAAACATCAAATAAACAATCCTACTAATGGAGAGGCTGAGATAGAAGCATGATTTCAAGACCATTATGTGGTACACAGCAAGACACTTTCACGTACAAACAAGCAGAAAGTGTATATGGATTGAACAATATTGGACATATTTCTCCAATTACTAAATTAGAGAGACCACTGTGTAACAGCCAACAAATTTCTAATTCCTCATATGTTTGAATTTCAATTGATTAGGATATGTTGGTAATATTAATTTTCATACTAAGAGATATTAAAGAAAAGTGATTCTTCCTGTTATTTTTGTTGTTAGAGGTGGAATTATGTTTGTGTGGGTTTGTTGAAGGATTACTTTATTGCTTTAGTTTTCCTCCTGGTATTGATGTTTTCCATCTATTATCCTTTGTAGGGTTGGATTTGTGGAAAGATAATTGTGTAAATTTGGTTTTATCATGGAATAGCTTGATTTCTCCATCTATGGTAATTGAGAGTTTTGCTGGGCATAGTAGCCTGAGCTAACATTTCTGTTTTCTTAGGGTCTGTATGACATCTGCCCATCTAGCTTTCATAGTCTCTGGTGAGAAGTTTGGTGTAATTCTGATAGGTCTGCCTTTATGTGTTACTTGACCTTTTTCCTTTACTTCTTTTAATATTCTTTCTTTGTTTAGTGCATTTGGTGTTTTGATTATTACGTGATGGGAGGAATTTTTTCTGGTCCAGTCTATTTGAAGTTCTGTAGGCTGGCTTGTATGTTCACTGGCATCTCTTTATACCAGGGAAGTTTTCTTTTATAGTTTTGTTGAAGATATTTCTTGGCCCTTTAAGTTGGGAATCTTCACATTATACCCATTATCCTTAGGTTTAGTCTTCTCATTGTGTCCTGGATTTCCTGGATGTTTTGGGTTAGAGGCTTTTTGCTTTTGCTTTTTGCATTTTCTTTGACTGCTGTGTCATTGTTTTCTACAGTATCTTCTGCCCCTGAGATTCTCTCTTCTATCTCGTGTATTCTGTTGGTGATGCCTGCATCTATAACTCCTGATCTCTTGCCTAGGTTTTCTAACTCCAGGGTTGTCTCCCTTTGTGATTACTTTATTGTTTCTAGTTCCATTTTTAGATCCTGGATGGTTTTGTTCATTTCCTTCGCCTATTTGATTGTGTTTTCCTGTAATTCTTTAAGGGATTTTTGTGTTTCTTCTTTAAGGGGTTCTACTTGTTTACCTGTGTTCTCCTATATTTCTTTAAGGGAGTTATTTATTTATGACCTTCTTAAGGTCCTCTTTCATCACCATGAGAAGTGATTTTAGATTCGAATCTTGCTTTTACGGTGCGATGGTATATCCAGGACTTGGAATGGTGGGAGAAATGGGTTCTGATAATACCACGAAATCTTGGTTTCTGTTGCTTATGTTCTTGTGCTTGCCTCCTACCATCTGGTTATCTCTAGTGCTACCTGCCCTTGCTATAGCTGACAGGAGCATGTCCTTCCTGTGATCCTGGTTGTGTCAGAATTCCTCAGAGTCAAGCTGTCTCTGGGATCCTGTGATTCTGTGATCCTGTGATCCTGTGATCCTATGTTCCTGGGCGTGTTAGAGTGCCTGGGAGTGGAGCTTCCTTTGGGTGTTGTGGGACTGGCTATGAAGTTTGCACCCAAGGTCAGCTCAGGGTACCTGCCCAAACAAATCTGAAGGAACCCGTACCACTGCTCTGGTGGAGTTCTTACGTGCCTGGGTCCCGCTGGTCCCATTCGCTCCCAGTGTTGGAACAGATGTTGTGTCCTCCTCACCTCTGATACTATGATCCTGGGCATGTTAGAGCGCCTGGAGTGACGCTTCCTCTAGGTGTTGTGGGGCAGGACTTACTTCATAGTTAGTATTAACTGGCTACCTAAGGAAGTCTGTCTTACATGTGGAGGGGACAAGATAGAGCAACACTTGGGATCATTTTGTTAAATCTTTTCATTACACTGTGTAGGCCTAGAAAGGATAACAATTATACTTTAGCCAAAATCTTGACTGCATATATAATAGTGTATTCTACATGATAATATTGTGTTCCCTTACAGAGATATTTCTTATCTTAGACCATTTAAATTTTGTTTATAAATCTTATACTTGTGGGGGAAGTTGAGGTTCTAATAATAGAGATTTCTATTTAAGTTTAAAGCTGGGTGCAGTGGTGTGTGCCTATAGTACTACTTATTCAGGAGGATTGTAAGTTCTTAGTCTCTGTATGGACTACATAGCAAGACTCTTTCATAAAAACAGCAACATCAACAAAAAGTGTTTAGCTTATAGGCTTAAAAGAATTCATTTTTCTGCCGGGCGTGGTGGCGCACACCTGTAATCCCAGCACTTGGGAGGCAGAGGCAGGCGGATTTCTGAGTTCGAGGCCAGCCTGGTCTACAGAGTGAGTCCCAGGACAGCCAGGACTACACAGAAAAACCCTTGTCTTGAAAAACAAAAAACAAAAAACAAAAAAAATTTTTTTTCTATCCATGCATATTAAATTATACAAGTTTTCTTTAAATGTGATTTCTAATTAATTTCTGACCTTGAAATATTTTGACAGAATGTTTTTGATTTGTAAAACTTAAGTGCTTACAGTTATTTTCAAAATGCCTATAATTAGAAAATTATCAAAAATTACAGTTTAGAATTTCAAATCTTGCCGGGCACTGGTGGTGCATGCCTTTAATCCCAGCACTTGGGAGGCAGAGGCAGGCAGGTCTGCAGAGTGAGTTCTGGGACAGCCAGGGCTACACAGAGAAACCCTGTCTTGAAAGCATGTATAGAGAGCCCTGGGTTTGATCCCATCATTACCTAAAACTGGATATAGTAACACATGCCTATAATCTCAGTACTTGGTAGGTGAACGCAAGATCACATACTGAGTTCAAGGCCAGCCTGGGCTGCATTAGACCATCACTCAAAGCAAAGGGAGAAAAAAAATCTTTTGTTTTTATAAAGCGAATCTATTGTCTTGCATTGCATGAATGTCAGGGTGATCACTCTTTAGACACACTGGATCCAGGGCTTATGTGCATCTTCCATGTTCCTTGGTTTTGTTTTATTGAATGATAGTATAAGATCAAGGTTGCTGGACCAAAAATGTGACCTCTTAGAAGCACTGAAAGAAAGTTAGGTTCTGATCACATGATTATGTTTTAACCATGTTTTTGCATGACTTGATGCCATGTTAATAATTGGCCATGATAGAGCTTTTACATAGTTGCAGGCATATGCACAGACAAGTATAGTAACGCTTTTCCCTGCTCTGCTTGTCTGCAGGCAGTGAAGTGAAATCTACAAGAGTCCTGCTCGCTCAAGGCCTGCATATAGGAAGGAAGCAGGGGAAAAGCGTTACAAACAGCTTTTGTTCTGCAGCATTTAAAAATATAACAGGTAGGTCAGATTTTTGGTCTATCAGCCTTGACAGTGCCTCTTGAAGGTGAACTAAGTATCTGAGGTAATAATTAAAATATGAGTGTTCTTTCTATATCTGAATGACATTCCCAAACCCTAAAATAGCTTTTTTTTTTTATAAAAAGTTTTTACCCAACATGAGATTGGAAAAAAGGGATTATATTAAAAATTATTTTAAATGTTTTTAAAGTTTAAGTTTGGCACTTTGGATTTATTTAATTCAGAACATAGTTTGCTTCTTTTAGCCGTATTCTGAAATATACTTAGTATGTTAGGATATTAAAAACTATAATCATATACTATTTATAATTACCACGTTATTCATGTAGCTGTTTTGCCTTGTAGGTACATTGGGAAGTCGGACTCAGTTACGATCAGTGTGTGGAATCATAAGAAGATCCATAAGAAGCAAGGCGCTGGGTTCCTTGGTTGTGTTCGTCTCCTTTCCAATGCCATCAGCCGCCTCAAAGACACTGGCTGTGAGTAAATTCTTTTTTAATTAGAAATTATGTATGAGAACTTTTATGTAGTAGGTGTCCAAAACTTAGTTCCCATGCATATCTGAAACATTGATAAAAATTCCTGTTCTATATTTATTTAATAGACACAAAAATTGAAACATTGTGGGCTGGCAAAATGGTTTGGTGGGCTAGCCAGCTGCCAGAGGTGGTAGCTCTCTCCTCCTCCTCCTCCTCCTCCTCCTCCTCCTCCTCCTCCTCCTCCTCCTCCTCCTCTTCTCCTTCTGCTGCTTCTCCTCTTCCTCCTCCTCCTCCTCTTTCTCCTTTGCCTCCTGCTCCTTCTCCTCCTGCTGCTTCTCCTCCTTCTCCTCCTTCTCTTTCTCCTTCGCCTCCTGCTCCTTCTCCTCCTCCTCTTCCTCCTCCTCCTGCTCCTTCTTCTGCTGCTTCTCCTCTTCCTGCTCCTCCTCCTCTTTCTCCTTTGTCTCCTGCTCCTTCTCCTCCTGCTGCTTCTCCTCCTCCTTCTTCTCCTCCTCCTTCGCCTCCTGCTCCTTCTCCTCCTCCTCCTCCTCTTCTTCTTCCTCCTCCTCCTCCTGCTCCTTCTCCTTCTCCTTCTCCCCCTTACCTTTTTTTCTCCCCCTTTCTCCTCCCTAGCACATACTAAATACTTAAATTACTTTTTTTCCAGAAGTGAAACATTTTAAGGATTTGATTCTAAAGGTGAATCAGAGAGGATGCTTGAGCGTCCAGTAATTTATGATATTCAGAAGTAATTGACATTTGGGGCTTGTCTCAGACCAGATAAAGGCAGCTCACCTTATGGAGTTAAGAGTTAAATGCAAAGACCCATGGCAGAACAAGATACTGAGAATAAAGAATGGTAGAGTCTTGACCTCTAGACAAGATATTTACGCCAAACGTTTAGGGTTCAGGAAACATTGAAGAAGAGGGGTGAAATGAATGTATAAGGCACAGGATGGGGAGAGGGCCTCCAGAATGCTATCTGCAAAGCCCAACATGGCCACAACAACCATGACCTCACACTAGCTGTTTATACGGCACGGAGATCCAGAGGTCCAGCCTTCCTAACATTCAGTTGTGGAGGGAGAAGAGAGGCCTAGCACCCAGGCCTAGCATCTAGGCCTAGCACCCAGTGCTGATCTGTTTCCCAAGTAAGAGATCCTGAGAGAGAAGGGGAGTGGGACTCAGGCATGTACACCGGCAGAGCCACCAGACACTCATGGGTTGCTCCACACAGCCTTAAACTACACGAAACACTGAAACATCAGCAAAGCAAAACTAAACCACAATTTTTGGTCAATAGGCAAAAGAGATTTGTAAGGAAGAGAGGAGGAGTGGGTGGTAGAGTTGGGAAGGAAACAGGAGGGGAGAGTGGCCAGAGAATATCACATATGTGTATGGAATTGTAGAACAAAATGTACTAATGAGAGAGGGAGGGAGGGAAGGAGGGAAGGAGGGAAGAAGAGAGGCAGAGAGAGAGAGAGAGAGAGAGAGAGAGAGAGGGAGGGAGGGAGGGAGGGAGGGAGGAAGGAAGGAAGGAAGGAAGGAAGGAAGGAAGGAAGGAAGGTGATTGCTGTCCAGAAGGTTAGAAAGAAAGGTAACAATATACAGGCCTTTAAAAAACTTCTAGCACCTAATTTTGGTGGATTTTTTAAAAATTTTATTTATTTTATGTATATGAGTACACCACCATTGCTCTCTTCAGAGCACCAGAGGAGGGCACCAGACCCTATTACAGATGGCTATAAACCACCATGTGGTTGCTGGGAATTGAACTCAGGACCTCTGGAAGAGCAGTTGGTGCTCTTAACCCCTGAGCCATCTCTTCAGCCCCTTTGGTAGATTTTTTATTTGTTTTTTTTTGTTTGTTTGTTTTTGTTTTTTGTTTTTGGACTTGGTTTTTTTGAGACAGGGTTTCTCTGTATAGCTCTGGCTATCCTGGAACTGACTCTGTAGACCAGGCTGGCCTCGAACTCAGAAATCCACCTGCCTCTGCCTCCCAGAGTGCTGGGATTACAGGTGTGGGACACCACTGCCCGGCTAAAGATTTACTTATTTATTTATTCATTATATGTAAGTACACTGTAGCTGTCTTGAGACACACCAGAAGAGGGCATCAGATCTCATTAGGGATAGTTTTGAGCCTCCATGTGGTTGCTGGGATTTGAACTCAGGACCTTCAGAAGAGCAGTCAGTCAGTGCTCTTAACCGCGAGCCATCTCTCCAGCCCCTGGATTTTTTTAAATAGAAGTAAATTTTTATTTAAGTGACTAGAATCAGTTAAAAAAATGCATTTGAGTGCTCGCTTCGGCAGCACATATACTAAAAAATACATTCGAGAATAAAATAGTTATCCCGACTACTTGATTATAGCCTCTTTCTCACCATCCTGCATATTAGAAAGCCAGAGGCATTAGAAATAGTTTCTATGGTAGATTGATGAATTGACTTACCACATCTGTCTCATGTAACCCTTGGACAATATAGTGATGACATGACTGCTCTAAGGTATGATTGAAGGAAAGGTTTGGTTTTGTTTGAAACAGGGTTTGTTTATGCAGCTTTGGTTGTCCTAGAACTACCTCTGTAGACCAGGCTGGCCTCGAACTTAGAGATCCACCTGTCTGTGCCTCAGTACTGGGATCAAGGCATGTGCCACTAACACCCAGCTGGCAAGGTTTTTATTGCAGGTATGAGGGAAAGTAGAGTCAGAGGCATCTGGAAGAGTCCAGAGTAGGGAGAGAAAGTAGTAGACTGAGCATGTCCAACAGATTAAAATGGGCCATTAGAGGAGAAAAGGGTGCGGTAAGCGAGAATGGAGTGTCACTAAGACAGGAAGACAGAGAGGAAAGAGAGCCTGTGCCTGAAATGGTAGTGGAATATATAGGAAGGAGAAGCAGGGAGAAGGGAAGCCCATGAGCTGGAGAAATTTAGGTAGAGGATGGGGTGCAAAGAGCTGGGAAGAATCAGAGTGCCAGCATAGATTCTGTGACAAGAATTTGCTATGCTTAGAGAGCCCAAAGGCTACCATGTGCTTTGGAACGCTAATAGGCACCACAGTTAGCCATTGGTCCTGATACTTTTGGACCTGACAGGGGTATCTTGCCATTGGGATATAGTTGGAAATACCTTTTCAGTAGATGTTTTGTTTGTATGTTTCTGTAGAAATTTTTAATATGAAAAAAAAAATCGGTTTTGTCATGAATGCCTAAGCTAATAAAGAAACCCACTTGAATTTTATCTAAGGAAATTAGTAAACAAAACCACTATAAGTTTAGCTTTGCTATATTAAAAGATGTACAATGAGATGTATAAATATTGGCCTATTACAGTAAAGGGAGATAACTGAATTACAGGTTCTGAAACAGAGGAACGTAAGTGCCTAAGCCACTGAGCCAGTCTTAGCTCCCAGGTTGGCAGGGTACTGAGCAATAGGAGAGAGAGCTGGGCCAACAAGCTTCTACATGTGGATTGAAACTGTTGCACTGCCCAATTCAACAGGAAGATGTAATTTATAAACCCAGCCAACATGCAGTGGGCGACATTGTGCCTTATAACTTTGGGGGGAGGGCAGACCAGTGTTGTATTGATTTTACAGATGAGGCATCTGTTAAAAAATGATTGTTACCTCAAGTCTACAGCTTTGTCTGTTCAGCTTCCTCTCCTTTTCTTCTCCTTCTCTCCCCCACTTTCTCTTTCTCTTCCTCCTCCTTTTCTTCTCCTTTTTAAAGACAGTTTCCCTCTTTAGCCATGGTTGTCCTGGAACTTGCTTTGTAGACCAGGCTGGCATGTACCGCCATCACCTGACACTCCTTGCCTTAATACTTATTTTGCGTTTTTTTGAATGGTTTTATATATATAACAGCAGACATTATTCAGCACTTATATGCCACATACTATACTGAGAGCTGTATATAATAATCTGATTTAATCCTTAAAAAAGAATTAGGTTCATATCAAAAAGCCAGGACTTGGGTATAAATTGCTTAGGACCAACAACTATTGAGAGGTAAGGTAAGCCAAGGCTCAGACTGAAGTGATCTGAAAGCTTTGGAGAGAGCCATTCGTCACCAATGTCGTGCTTCATGTTTTTGAAATCTGAATTTGTCAAAACTTGCTGAGTTGTTTAAATTTATTATATATGTAGCTATAGAATTTTAAACATTCATTTTATAATTAGAATGATTATCAAATATAGGTCTAGTTTTCAATGATCTGTGAAAATTTAGTATCATTCATAGATTATAGATGTTAGAATTTCTGATACTAGCTTTTTATTTTTATTTGAATAGATCAGAGGTTGGATTTATGCAAACTGGGGCCAAATGACAATGATACAGTTCGAGGACAAATTGTAGGTAAGTGTAGAATTTAAAATTCTGAATTCTATCTCCTTTTACACTGCCATAGGTCTAATTTTTTTTTTAAAGAGAGAGTCTCATATAGCCCAGACTATTCTTGAACTTGGTGTCTAGCCAGAGTTGACCTTAAATTTTTGATCCTCCTCCTCCTGCCTTTGTCTCCTGAGCACAGGTTTTGTGATGTGCTGTGAATCAAATCCAGGGCTTTATATATGGTAGACAAGTGCTCTACCAACTGAGCCCTATCCTTAGTCATCTAAGTAACCTCTCATTACCTTGGAATTGGCATGGATCACATAAGATGCTTTAGTGGGTTCAGGATACAGCATGACTTAACTTATATACATATTTATTTATATATATACACACACACATATACATTTGAGATGGCTAAGTGGATGAGATCATGTGCTGTACAAGCATGAGGACCAGAGTTCAAAGCTGTCTGCCTTAGAGTCCCACCATATTATGTATCTTGAGCAATCAAAGATTGAGTGCAGTTGAAGGTGATCTATTAGACCATTTCCATTAAGTGTCTTGTGTGTGTGATTCTTCCTTTTTATTTCTAGTTAATGTTTCTCTATCAGATAATGTTATTGTCATTTAATGTTATTCTGTCAGTAATGTTACTCTCTGTCAGGTAATGTTACTCTGTCAGTGCTCATTTTTTTCTGTTAGCAGATTGCTATATCAATGCAATAAACACTAACCAAATTACTAAGCAATGGCTCTTTTTTTTTTTTTTTAATTTATATGAGTACAGTGTTGCTGTCTTCAGACACACCACAAGAGGACATCAGATCCCATTCCAGATGGTTGTGAGCCACCATGTGGTTGCTGGGAACTGAACTCAGAACTTCTGGGAGAGCAATGAGTGTTGTTAACCACTGAGCCCAGCTTTGGGGCTTCTTAAGTTAGATGAATAAATTGCTGCTTCCCCACTTGAGGTACAGCAGGATTTAGACTAAAATCATTTTTACTCTTTCAGAAAAGTAATGACATAACAAGATTTTTAAATACAGCTTATAATGTTTTGAATAATGGTTATACTATGAAATCCAGTTTCACACAAAATCTTTACATAGGCAAACATAAAGTAAAACACTTGTTCTAATAAGCACATTTTTAATATGACAAAATCAAGTCTGCTATATGGAGGCAAGTGCTTGAAATAGTTTCCTAGTCCAAGCTGGTTTCAAACCTGTGATCCATCTGCCTCAACCTCACAAGTGCTGGAATTATAAGTATGTAGCACTGCGTCTAGTTTATACAAATTTATAGCTAGAGCTAGTGAAACTATTTTTGTTACCTAAAACTATAAGCTGGCAAGCATTACATAGAATACCAAATCAGCAGGCAAATTACGTGTAAAAGGTTTGTATGAAAGGATTTATGTTTGAGGTATTTACCCTTTCTTAGTTTGAAAACAGAACGTATTAGTGGTTTGCTGTCTAGACACTCCAGGGACAAGTGTCACAGGGTTTGTTATGTGGCCACTCAGGCAGCTTTCTGCCTATGGATTCAAGTTCTTGCTGTACTTTTGTACAGTTCAGGGACTTATGGACTTAGACACATACATACACATATGGACTTAGACACATACATATGTACATACATATATATGCATATATACATAGACATGGGTATGATTTTATATTTTTTATAATATATAATATATATTTTTATATATAAAATGTCTATGGTTTATTTGAAACAGGATTTTATTCTATAACCTAGGTTGGCCTTCTTAGAAACCAGGTATTTATAAGCCTGTTGCATGCAGACTTATAAATAAGCAAAATACCCACAAACAAAATAATAAAATACTAATTTAAATGTAATTTTGAATTTATTTTATATATCATAAAAATCTTAAAAGACCCCCGTGCCTAAGCTGCTCAGTAGTAATTTTATTCTACATTTCATACTGACATGCTATTAATACTCATGTGACCCAAGGTTTGTCCCATTGCTGGGATCCAGTGTATTTTTTATAGCAGTTCACATTTTCAAGAATGCAACCTAAGTTCATGGGAAGTTTCAGACTTTCTAAATGTCCTGTCTCTTATATGCAGTGGGTGACTTTACATTGCCCTATTCTAATGTTGAAAAAGGCACTAGATTCTTCCCCAAAATCACAACAAAATTAAGAAAACATTGATTTTTAACATTACATCTAAAAGGAAAAATCTATAAGAAAAGAAGTTACAGATTTTAGTAGAAGCCAAGGAATTCATCCTAAACTCTGCTGCTTTGTTTTTTGCAGTGCTGGGAGCCTCATGCATGCTAGGCAAGAATACTGTCGCTGAAATACATCTTCAGCTCAGTCGTTCCAAAGAAGTAAAATAACCTACATTTTATGCTACTTGGTTTTCTGAGACAAGGGCTTCTCGATGTATGTACAGGCTGGGCTTAAATTTGCTGTGCACCCAGGCTAACCGCAAACTCAGCAATCCTTGTGCCTCATCCTTCCGAGTGCTGGGATTACAGACAAGCACCACCACACTAGGCTTAACATGGATATTTTGCTTGACAGAACTGGAAAGCACTGTCAAAATCTTAATAATGATTTTGTTTTTTAATAGTAAGTCTTCAATCTAGAGACCGGATAGGCACGGGAGGACAAGTTGTGGACTGCAGTCGTTTGTTTGACAATGATTTACCAGATGGGTAAGTAGATATCTCAGAGTCATTAGAGGTGTTCGTGCAACCTGCCCTCCAGCTAGTGACTCCTCCAGGAGTTTCTATGAACATAAAAACAGAACATAGATTTCTCTTCTACTTGGAAAATTATAAGAACTTGCCACAAGTGGTGTTAAATTTCATTTAAAAAGAGTTTTGAAAAGGAAATTTCTTGTCAAATATTTCTTCTGCTGTAAATTTATTTATTTTTATGAATTTTAGTTTCTGTTTTCTTTATTGACATTTTCATTTTTTATTGGTTATTTACTGACATTTCAAACGTTATACCCCTTCCCAGTTTCCCCTCTACAAACCCCCAATTTCTTCCCCCCTCCCTTCCTTCCTCTATGAGGGTGCTCCTCCACCCCCCAATCACTCCTGCCTCAGCACCCTAACAGTCACCTACCCAGGGTAAATTTATTTTTTTTAAAAGAAAAAAATGTTCCCTTAATTATCTAGAACAGAGCATACAAGTACTGAATTTGAATATATTGCTTTATTTTTAGAGTTAAGGAAAGGAGCATTGAGTAATAGTAATTGTAACATTGTGACATTTAGTGAAGTATATTTGTGTCAAGCAGTTCTGGGAATGATGTTACAGGCAGGGTATAGTGACCATCTCATTCCTCTGCTAATTGATGCTGTAAATTTATTTAACTTTTGCAAACTTTAACATGATGATTGTTGAAGTATGCCATATTTGGTGCAAGAGTTAGATGAATTCATTCATGTAAAGCTGTTCAGTATTTTGCATATCAGAAGTGCTTACTTAATAAGTTTGGGGTAGTGGCACATACCTTTAATCCCAGCAGAGGCAGACAGATTTGTAAGTTTGAGACCAGCTTGGTCTACTTAATGAGTTCCAAGACAGCCAGTAGTAAGACCTCGTCTAATAAACAAACAAACCAAAAAACAGGTATTGAATAATTAGCTACTTTTTAAAAATGTTACTACTATTGTTCTCATTTTACAACAAAGAAAGTGGAAACCAATATGAATCATTTGCCTGAGGTTATGTAATAAGTGGGGAAGCTGGATCTTAGTCCTGTCTTAATTCCCAAACTTATGAACTTTATCACAATTCTCCAGTTTTTATACTAAGTCTGATACTTTACTGATTTTTTTAATTTCAAAGTATTTTTATTTAACTTCAATAAAATATAACAGAATAAATTGTACCCACTTACAGTAGATGTGGTTAAGTGGTTGACTTTTAGCTTAACTTATTATTTATAATTTTATCGCATTTATTTGTGTGAATTTGTGTGAGTATATGTGAGCTATAGTGTCTATGTGGGGTCAGAAGACAACTTTTGTAGGTTGGTTCTCTTTTCTTACCATATGGATTCTCGGAATCAAATACAAGTTGTTACTTAGCAGGAAGTACCTTTATCCACTCAGCCATCTTGCTAGTCTGTCTTATTTTGACATAAAATTTTATATACAAGTTCTAGTGTTTGCATATTTTGTTTAAACTTTAAAAATCCTAAAATTGTTCTAGGAATAGTGACCTACTCTTATCAATCTGAGCTATTGGGAGGTTGAGGCAGTAAGATCATGAATTTAAGGTCAGCTTGGAGTACATAGTGAGATCCAAGGTAGCATGAGTTGTATTGTGAGACCCTGTCTCCCGGAAACATCCAGTTTACGGGGCTGGAGAAATGCTCACCCAGTAAAAGAGCTTGTCTCTTTCTGAGGACTGTAGTTCAGTTCCCAGTTTCCACTGTAGGCTCACAAATACCTGTCATTCTCATCTTGCCTCCTTGGGTACTTAAACACACATGAGCATATATAGGTATACATGCACACAGGTACATATAAATAAATCTCAAAGACAAATCAATTGGTGCTACAGAGATAGGCCAGTGGTTAAGAACATGTGCTGCTCTTAGAGAATGTAAATTCAGTTCTCAATAAATCAGGCAGCCCTCTTTAACTTCAGCTCTAGGTAATCTGATTCTTCTTGGGCACTACACATGAATAAAAGTAAACTGTAAAATCAGTTTACAAATTAGTATAGGATCCGATAGAGGTCTAATATCCAATATATACAAAGAACTCAAGAAGTTAAGACTCCAGAGAATCAAATAACCCTATTAAAAAATGGGGTACAGAGCTAAACAAAAGAATTCTCAACTGAGGAATACGGAATGGCTGAGAAGCACCTAAAGAAATGTTCAACATCCTTAATCACCAGGGAAATGCCAATCAAAACAACCCTGAAATTCCACCCCACACCAGTCAGAATGGCTAAGATCAAAAACTCAGGTGACAGCAGATGCTGGTGAGGATATAGAGAAAGAGAAACACTCCTCCTTGTTGGTGGGATTGCAAGCTGGTCCAACCACTCTGGAAATCAGTCTGGCGGATTCCTCAGAAAACTAGACATAGTACTACCTGAAGACTCAGCATATACCCAGAAGATGCTCCAACATGTAATAAGGACACATACCCCACCCACTATGTTCATAGCAGCCTTATTTATTATAAAATAGCCTGAAGCTGGAAAGAACCCAGATGTCCCTCAACAGAGGAATGGATACAGAATAATGTGGTACATTGACACAGTAGAGTTCTACTCAGCTATTAAAAACAATGAACTCATGAAATTTGCAGGCAAATGGATGGAACTAGAAAATGTTGTCCTCAGTGAGGTAGCCCAATTACAAAAGAACACACATGGTATGCACTCACTGATAAGTGGATATTAGCCCAGAAGCTCGGAATACCCAAGATAAAAGTCACAGACCACGCACAGTTCAAGAAGGAAGACTTTGGTCCTTCTTAGAAGGGGGATCAAAATACCCATGGGAAGAGATACAGAGATAACATGTGGAGCAGAGACCGAAGGAAAGGCCATTTAGAGACTGCCTAACCTGGGGATCCCATTCCATATGCAGTTACCAAACCCAGCTATATCAGACTCCTGAGAGGCTCTGTCAGTGCCTGACAAATACAGAAGTGGATGCTTACAGCCAACCAATGGACTGAGCACAGGGTCCCCAATGGAGGAGCTAGAGAAAGGACCCAAGGAGCTGAAGGGGTTTGCAGTAGGAGAAACAACAATATGAACCAACCATACCCTCAGAACTCCCAGGGATTAAACCACCAACCAAAAAGTACCCATGGCTCCAGCAGCATATGTAGCAGAGGATAGCCTTGTCTGACATAAATGAGAGGAGAGGCCCTTTGTCCTGTGAAGGCGAGATGCCCCAGTGTAGGGGAATGCCAGCACAGGGAAGCCGGAGTGGTAGGGTTGGTGAACAGGGGAAGAGAAAATGGGATGGGGATTTTTGGAGAGGAAACGATTTTAAAGGGGATAACATTTGAAATGTAAATAAAGAAAATATCTAATAAAAAATTAAGTATGGGGCTGGTGAGATGGTTTAGGAGATAAAGTACTTGCCACCAAGGCTGACAATGTGAACCCCAGACCCACAAAGTGGAAAGATAGAACAGTTTCTACAGCTGGGCGGTAGTGGCACATGCCTGTAATCCCAGCACTTGGGAGGCAGAAGCAGGTAGACTTCTGAGTTCGAGGCCAGCCTGGTCTACAGAGTGAGCTCCAGGACAGCCAGGACTACACAGAAAAACCCTGTCTCGAAAAACCCAAAAAAATAAAAAATAAAAAAATTAAAATTAAAATTTAAAAAAAATGTCAGCTCAGGCATGTACCACAAAATTCTTGGAAAATTATTGTCAATTTAAATGTTACTAAAAAAATTTTTTTTAAGTTCTCAGTTTGGCTGATAAGAAAAATATTACCTCAACAAAATAGCTTGAAGTTCTGTAAACACTGTTGTACAATTCTAATGAAAGTTGAAAAAAAAAGCAGGTTCTTTATGAATTGATTTCCTATATTGTCTTCTTTGGTTTATGATAGAAAAAGTCTTTCTGACTTAGTGGTTGTAGAGAGAACATTACAAGTCTCACTGCCGGCTGACACTCATTAATGCCCTGTTTCTCAATGCTTTAATTGCAGTTGGGAAGAAAGGCGAACTGCTTCTGGAAGAATCCAATATCTAAACCACATCACAAGAACTACACAGTGGGAACGCCCAACACGGTAAAATCATACAAGTATTTTCTATGGTCTGTGCTAGCCTTTCCTGGATTCCTTTCTGTTATCTGATTTCCCCATTGCTTTACACTGGTATAAACCATTAGGCCTTAGAGGGAGTGCTATTATTATTTTTAAAATATTTATATTTAAATTCTGTTTTATAATGTAATTACAATAATTATATTTGAAGTACAATGACTTGTTTTAGTTTTTGAGACAATGTCTCTCTACATAGATAGCCCTGGTTGTCCTAGAAATCGTTTGTGTAGAGAAAGCTGGCCTCAAATTCATAGGGATCTATCTGTTTCTGCTTCCCCAGTGGTGGGATTTAAGGAATGTGCTACCATGCCTGGTTCCTATTACTTTTTAAAAGAAATAATGGTTAACAAAGACTTTTCACAGGTCAATCCTTTGTATGTCCATGATCTTCAGTGGTACTCAGTAACCAAATAAATGACTAGGATACATAGTTATTTTGTTTCTTGTTGTCATTAGTTTGTATTTGAATATTAATGGCTGTTATGAACTATTTATTCAAGATCTCCTTAGGGGGATGCTATCAGATCATGGCTAAGTAAGTTATATGATCAAGAAAATCCATATGGAAGGTGAGTGTCTGAGAGTGAGTGTGAGGAGATGGCCTTGCAAAGGAAAAGTCTGAAGTAGATCTTGACAAGTGGTAGGTAGATAGAGTCCCTGTCTTTGTGGGCCTCCCTGTGTAGGCACATCAGGATGCAAAACAGTTCTTTGAAACTGAAAGGAGTGCTTTTAAAGCAGCTGAAAATGAGCTTTACCTCCTCTGTACTCCTGTTCACAAGTAAGAATAAAGCTGAGTGCCATCTCTGCTAGTGTTTACTGGTTCCCGTGATTCCTGCACAGGCCTGGCACTCAGAATAAATTATTAAATGGTTTTCATTAGCTGTATCTGCTTTTGTTTATTGAGGATTGTTTAACTTACTGAAACCAAGCTTGCTTGCTTGCTTGCTTGCTTTTCCCTCCCTTCCTTCCTTCCTTCCTTCCTTCCTTCCTTCCTTCCTTCCTTCCTTCCTTCCTGCTTGCTTTTCTCTGCCTGCCTGCCTGCCTGCTTGCTTTTTCTCTCCTTCCTCCCTCTCCCCTTCCCTCCCTCTCTTCCTTCTTTCCTTCTTTCCTTCCTTCCTTCCTTCCTTCCTTCCTTCCTTCCTTCCTTCCTTCCTTCTGCCATTGTTATCTTGCTCTCTGGCTCATGCTAGTCTAGAGCTTGGAATATAGTCCATCCTACCCTTGAACTTAAGATCCCCCTGCTTCATCCTCCAAAGTGCTGTGATTATATGTGCATGCCACCATATCCAGCTTAAAAGGTGTTTTATTACATTATGGATGTCTGATTAAAGCCTTGCCATTTTAAAACTTTTAAACAATTATTTATAATTTCCCATTTCCCTTTCTTTCCTCCAAACACTCCCATGTGCTACCCTTCTTTCAAATTTATCACCTTAAAAATGTTGCTGTCTGTCTATCTATATCTATCTATCTATCTATCTTCCTAAATAGAAAAATGTGACCCACTCATTCCATATGTTGTTACTTGTATGTATGTTTTCAGGACTGACTATTGGGTAATAGATAACCAACTGACGTGCTCTTCCCTAGGGAAGATGAGTTCTCCTGCTATCAGCGTTTGTTAGTTGCCTTGAGTTCTTTGTTTAGCCTGAAGTGTCATGAACTGTCTTGTCATTTTTTAAAAAGCTCAGTTCAAAGTTACATTTATTTCTAAATCAAACTGCCAAGGTTATCAATTAAGCTGAAGAACCTATTTTTATTCTAATAGCATAAATGAATTTATACCTATGTCAGTGTTTAAGTGAAGCCTGCTTTCTTCTAACTCATCTTTAATTCCATGTGTATGTAAAGCATTTTTCCCCTTTATAAATGTTAGTTTGGAAATGAGCTTTTGGGGCTGGGAAGATGTTTTGATAGGTAAGAGCAATAGCTGCTCCTGCCGAGGACTCAGACCTGATTCCCAGCCACCTGCACGGCGGCTCACGATGGTGTGTATTTCCATGGCCCTCTGGCAAGGACACTAAGCACTTATATGATACACATATGCTGACAAAATACCCCCCCCCACACACACACAGATGGGTATTTTTAAAAAGAGCTTTTAATTTAGGTGTGATGGCTTACATGTCTTTTCCCACAGCCTGCCCAGAAGGCTGAGCAGGAGAATTGCTATGATGTGAGACCCTGCCTCAAGAAAAGAAAGAGAATGAATTGTTGGGCTGGAAATACAACTCAGTGGTAGAGAACAAAGCAGGAACAAAACCAGTGAAAATGAACTCCATTACCTGTTGTTTTTGAAGGTTACTTTATAGAATAGAAACTCCTTGTTGAGACATACTAGCTTCTTTATTTGATAAATTTATTAAGGTACTTTTATTCCTTACATGTGACTGACAGAGTGACGTGGCTATTTATAATAGAGAATAAGCCACCTAAACTTCTTCCTCCCAGGAATATTGTAGAGGACAGCGAACAAAAATACAGGTGCAAATAAATAAATACCAGAGATGACTAATTGCTGCATTGAGTAAGGCAGTGTACAGTGCTTCTTGACTTAATGATTAGGATTCTGTCCAATGAAGTTAAAAGTGAAAAAATTATGTTCAATATGCATATTTTATTACATGTAGCTTAACAATGAGGTATGCTATAGAGTAGCCATTACTTACCCTCCTGATGAGGTTGACTGGGAGCTGTAGCTTGCTGCTGTTACCTAGTAGTTTGAAGTTCTCTATACCTTATATATCACTCACTAGCCCTGAAAAAGGTAAAAATTTGAAGTACACTTTTGACTAACTGCTGATGGCTTTTGACTATCAAAAGGTCAAGAAATGACAAGTTGAGAGCTGTATGTGGTGGCTCATGCCTGCAGCCCTGGCTCTCTGGAGGCTGAGGCAAATGGATTGCTATGAATCACAGCCAGCCTGAACCACAGAGTGTGAGGTCTTTTCCCAAAAATCAAAACCAGCAAAACTTATAAGTTGTACCATTATAAGTTGGGAACTGTTTGCTATCAATTGTAGATCTCCCAGGAGGCAGTGTTTAAGCATGAACTGTTTGAGTGACAAAGAGCCATACCTAGAAAGAGGTACTGTTTCCAAGGACTAATGGGCACATGACTTGCACAAATTAAAGGTGTAGAGGAACCTACTTGTCAAAAGCCCTGTGGGAGGGAAAATGGTGGAAATCAGGTCTAAGTCCTCGTGCTTAGTGACCCAGTAGTACATATACACGTATGTATGGATATTTTAAAAACTTAATTGAAATTGTGTTTCCTTTATGCATCTCGTTTTCTTGCCTGATTTGCTATATTTTCACTATATTGTATATGTTGTCTGGAGACCTCTGGTTTTCTGTCTAAATTGGTGACTTTTTTCCTTTGTCACTTTTCAATAGACCGGCATCAGAATATTCTAGTCCTGGCAGACCTCTTAGCTGTTTTGTGGATGAGAATACTCCAATTACTGGAACAAATGGTGCAACGTGTGGACAGTCTTCAGACCCCAGACTAGCAGAGAGAAGAGTCAGGTCCCAGCGACATAGAAATTACATGAGCAGGACACACTTACACACTCCTCCCGACCTACCAGAAGGCTATGGTATGGTTACAGCAAAGGGAACACTCCCCTTGCTTTAAGAATGTCAGAAAACTATTTGGGGTTTTGTTTTGTTTTGTTTTTTTGAGACTGGGTTTCTCTATGTCATCTTGGCTGTCTTGGAGCTCTCTCTATAGATCAGGTTGACCTCCAACTCAGAGATCCACCTGCCTCTGCCTCCTGAGTGCTGGGATTAAAGGTGTGAGCCACTACAACCACCACCACCGCCGTCGCCGCCGCTACCACCACCATCACTCAGCCAGAGAACTAACTTTTTAAAAAATTGTTATTGTTGTCTGTTTTGAGATAGGGTCTCATATAGCCCAGGCTCACAGTGTAGGCAGACAGCCCTTGAACTCCTGATATTCCTTTCTCTGCCCACTTACCACACACTGGGATTATAAGTGTGTACCACTACACTGTACTTTAAAATAGTACTAACGTCTGAAAGTTAATTAGGCCTGGGGATGCTAGCATGATCAAGGCCCTGTATTCATCTGTGGAATGGTCGTAGGAAAAACATACTACACTAGACAGTGGAGGGGGGGGCTACTCAGGGATTAGGGATTCTGTGTGAAAGTAAATATCTCCAATTTTAAAAAGTCTATAATGGTTGGAAGGCTATCTAACCAACAGTTTGGCCATAGGTAGTCATTTATGAACCTTAGCTTGTATGCTCATTTATAATAAAATGTTGTAGATACAAATTGCACGGTTCTTATAGGAAGATGACGGAATAAAATGAGAATACTTTGCAAGCAGACACTATACAAAGGTATAGCAATGCTATTATTGTACAGGATCATCTTAACTTAGACCTCTAGTGTGACTTTGGGGACAGATACTTTTCTGCCTAATACTATAGATGTTGTGATAGTGACACCTAATGACTAAAATTGGGAATTATGTTTTCTAAGTAATTTTATTTTTACTGTAGAATTTATATAAAAACTATTTTGCAAACAGATGATTATAGTTATATTTTAAAATAAATTTTAGCCTCTTATTTTGAAAGAAGTTTCATCTCACGGCTATATCCCATCACGTGACTTGCCATGCAGTGATGATTCTAGCATGGGAAACAGACTTTGACACCAATCATATTATTTAGCCCCCGAGAACCTAGACTTATCTTCTGTTAAATGAAAGGAATAACAGTAACAACCATGTTGGTTTGTTGCAAGAAATGACATAATCTCCACCGAAGTGTCTGTTTGACATAAAAAGCAAGTTAGCAAAATGTATCTGTTGTTATGTTTATGTTTTGGAGATAATTCCCATGGATTTTATCATCCAGGTTATTTGGAGTAAAGGTGAATTATATTTTTGCACTGTGTGTGATTTGAGATCAGGTGTTCTTTTGTAAGAATAAAACGGGGGGAAAAAGTAGCTACTAAGGCTGAAATTATTGTAGCTATTGTCAGTTTTGGGTTCTTTCTTAGTGTTTGGGATTGAAGGCAGACAAATAGTCAGTGAGCTTCTTCTGGTCCTTGAAGCTGTCCTTAGGTGGACGTTGTTCATTGACTTCATTGTAGGTCTATAGACAGAGTGTGCTGTGAAGTCAGCAGTAGCTTTATTATCTTATACATTGGTATTCTTGCTATATTTTGTTAAAGGCAGGCAAAAGACAACTACTGAATCGTAACCCTTGAAGAGGATTTTACTGTCTTTTCACCGTGGCTTCTCTGCGCCATAACAGGCTTGGAGCTCATACACTTTTGCTCCTCTCAGTCCACAAATTTCTATTATGCTTTCAAAATTAGTTTTATGATTATGTGATGTGTATTATTTACATTAGACTCTCTATTTTATACCCTAGATGGGCTGGAGTTTTGACAGGTAGCCCAGGCTAGACTTGGACTTGTTGTCTCACTGCCTTTGCCTCCGATGTGCTGAGATTGCAGGTTTGTGACACCTTGCTTGCAATCCAGTAAGAACCTTGATATATCTTTGTTAAGGAAAGAGAAATCACAAATTTGGGTATAAAATTGCCGTAGTCAAAAAATCATTAGCCTAAAAGTCTTAAAAAGCTCTGTTAAAACATTTTTTAAAGTAGCTAGCCTCTTCCTCTGAGTTGTCTTCTCACTTTGGAGGGAATGGCTATACCTCACCACCATTCATAAAATTGTTTCCAGAGTTGAACAAATGATTTGTTTTGAGACAGGTCTCACTAAGTAGCCCTGATTGGCTTAGAACTCACTATGTAAACCGGATTGCCTCAAAACTCATAGAGATCTGCTTGCCTCTGCCTTCTGAGTCGTGGGATCTACCATGCCTGTCTGAATATTTGTACAGCCTTTATTATTATTATTATTATTATTATTATTGTTATTATTATTATTAAATAGACATTTGGGAGCTTGGGAGAATTTTATCCCATTAGAATTTCATCCAGTGTAGTGATGTTTGATTGAATATGAAAAACTGAGTATGTTTTCATTATTTTCTTTATTTTACAGAACAAAGGACAACACAGCAGGGTCAGGTATATTTCTTACATACTCAGACTGGTGTGAGCACGTGGCATGATCCTCGAGTGCCTAGGTAAGAGCATATCTTAAATATTATTGGTTTTATTTTTTTGAGACTAGGTCTTACTATATAGCTCTGACTGGCCTGTACTTGTTATGTAGACCACACTGGCCTCAAACTCAAATCTACCTTCTGAGTGCTGAGATTAAAGGTGTGAGCTACTATTCTTGGCCCTTAGTACTCTTTACACTAACCATGACTATTCATTTCACCTAGGATTTTCTCATTTAAAAAAAAATTAACTTCTAGTGAGAAGAGTCTATAAACAAAAGAAAGAAGAGCCGGGCGTGGTGGCCCACGCCTGTAATCCCAGCACTTGGGAGGCAGAGGCAGGCGGATTTCTGAGTTGGAGGCCAGCCTGGTCTGCAGAGTGAGTTCCACAGCCAGGGCTACACAGAGAAACCCTGTCTCGAAAAACCAACCAAACAAACAAACAAAAGAAAGAAACAAAAATTAACTGCTAAAAACAGTTTATATAAAAGTTTGATTCTTCCTGATAGTGTTTCAGCTTGATACTTAGTAAAAGTCTAGATAGTGTCTATGGTCTTACCCTGGCTCTCTGCTAGTCTTAGACTCCTTTCCCTTCAACATCCCAGCTAAAAAATGTGGGGCAAAATACATGTCTGTAGGAGTCTGAAAAGTAATTTTAGGAACAACATGTAAACATAACCTTAAAAAAAGGAAAAAGAGCAGCAGTGGGGGGCGGGGTGGGGGTGCTGCACGTCATTGCACAGTCGCACACGGGGCAGTGCTAGCGCTTGAAAGGCTGAGTCCGGGAAGGAGAGGAAGGGAGGATGGTGCATATGTCACTCCATTTACCACCTTACCTGTTGTTTGTTCTGAGATATGGTCCTTGGTTTTGCTTAGGCTAGTCAGGCTCTCCTCTATTAGAGTGATTCTCCCTCAGCCCCCTGAGTGCCCACACTGCCCAATGAGCTGTTATAATTTTGAGTACCTTTACATTGCAAATAATGAGGTTTTCACACATTGGTTATTTTGAGTTATTTTCTAGTGAGGCATATACTAAGTATCTAGTAGTCTAGCTGAAGCTACAAAAAAAAAAAGACTTGAATTTTAATTGGAATCGACTAGGTGGTGTACAACACATTTATGTAATAAGGAGGTTTTATATATGATATACCAGTCATTTCCAAAAAACAAGGCAAGCCATTTGTGGGGGAAGCAGGCTGATCAAGAGATCTTCCTAAAGCTTATATCCAAACCTCTTTTATGTAGTTTAATCAAAAACAGATGGGATTGACTGGACTGGGGTTGCTTTGATACTGTGTCTTATAAATAAATAAACTATAATGAAAACATTTTACTTTGTTACAGAGTTTAGAATTAGAAGCTTTTGAGGGTAACAACCCAGAAAATGTGCTGTCATTAATTATTCTACCAAGTTTGCCATTTCTGTGTCTTCACAATGGTAGTGTTCTGTTCTCTCTTCCTCTTCTCTCTCTTAATAAAATGAGTAATTTTTAAAATGCAGTAGTCAGGAGGGAGTTCTATATTCATTTTATTATTAGGTTCACTGAAAGAAACCTAAGGACCTAAAGTTATGACTCAGGGTTTTGTTAAATTGTAAGCTCTCCCCCAATAACTTATAAAATGTAAACAAAAGTCGGGCATGGTCGGGTTCAGCACTCGGGAAGCAGAAGCAGTAGACCCAGATATCTGAGTTTAAGGCCTGCCTGGCCTGCATAGCTACATTGCAAGGTCCAGGCCAGCCAGGACTTCAATGAGACCCTATCTCAAAAAGGGGAAAAAAAAAACCTAAAAATAAAAAGCTTAGCATGTTTTATGTTGGCAGCCCAGCGGAGTTATGATGTACATTTGTAATTCTAGCACTCAAGAAACAGGAGAAAGATCACAAGCTTTAGGCCAGCCTAGCATGCATAGTGAGATTTGGCTTATGTAGAGTAATGACATCTGTATTTGAATAAGACTTTAAATTAACAATGCCCTGTATAATTTTTGTGTATATGCCCCATTTATCTTTAAAAGTTGTATTTTGTCGTTTGTTTTGGAGCATCATTTAGCAAATGTGTCTCTTTTACAGGAGGTTATATTCCTTTTTATTTGCTTAAATCAGGCATGAAAAGCCTAGATAAGTCTGCTGAGTCTCATTAAAGACACCAGTAAAGAAGTATAGTGGGCTTCTTTAAAGAGCTTGTCTGTGGTGGACTTCTGAGTTCAAGGGCAGCCTGGTCTACAGAGTGAGTTCCTGCTCAGCCAGGGCTACGAAGAGAAACCCTGTCTCAAAAAACCAAACCATAACCAAAAAAAAAAAAAAAAAAAAAAAAAAGAGCTTGTCTGTGTAGTGTATCCTCTTCAGCTTAGCTCTGCTTAAAGTTGTAGCCAGAGTCTTAGAAGTCCTGTTTGCATCTCTTTAATTCCTGTAATTCATTATGTTACATACTCACCGAAGTCTTGAAATGAAGACTTGTATTGTTTTTATGAAGCTGTCTAACTTTTCATTTTTTGTTAGTTATTTTCCATTTGAGCATAAAAATAATTTCTGGTGTTTTACTCTTTTAATTGGTACTTCTAATTGTCACTGTAGATTTAAATCATATAAAAGTAAATTGTATCATTATATGTATACATTATATCAATTGTATACATTATATCAGTAGTAGAATTATTTGTCCTTTAGTTTTTGTAATTGTTTCCCACTACTAATAGTTTGATCTAAGAAAAGCCACCTGTTCCTTTTAAATAATCCTTCCTTGACAACTCATTTTTGCAATTGTGTGCCTGTTTTGTTATCTTTATTATTTCTTATGTTTCTTTTAAATCTGCAGTGGTAGAGTTCAAATGCAGGGCCTGTACATGCAAAGAAAGCACTTTATTGTTTAGTCTTTATCTCCTGTTGTTCGTACATCATTTTTATACCACATAGTTTGCTTTTGAATTTTTATTTATTTTGTGTATATGGATTTTTTTTTTTTTTTTGCCTGCATGTTTATGTGTGTACCCATGCATGTCTGGTACCCATGGAGGCCAGAAGAGGGCATTGAGTCCCATAGAACTGACATTATAGATGGTTGTGAGCTACCTGACATGTAGGTACTGGGGATCAAACCCAAGTCCATTAGGGGAACCGGTGTCCTTAACCACTAAGCCATTTCTCCAGCCCTTGTTTAAAAATCTTAAACATCACACCCTATATTCTCTTTATGATCTTTTTTAGTTAGAACTCTAATTCTGTGGCTTACTGTTTATACTCGTTGTCACAATGTGGTCACTTCTAATATCTTCATTGACCTTATGTTGTGTGAAGTTCTTACTTGAATTTAGTGTGTTGTGTTGTGTTGTTTTGTTTGATTTTGGGGTTGATTCATTATGTAGCTCTTGCTGACATAGAACACACAGAAACTCACTTGCTACTGCTATGTTTAAAGGTGTGTGTGTGTGGGGGGGTGTTGTCTTGTCTTGTTTTGTTTTTTGGATGACACAATCTTGATCTATCGCCCAGGCTGGGCTTGAACTCGTACCCTCCTTCCTACTTTCTCAACCTCCGAGCACTGGGGTCACTGTTAGACGCCACCACGCCTGAGGTGTTACTTGATCCTTATTAGTTGGCATTCTCTGGACCTAAGATGAGAATTTGGGAAGTTTTTCTAGAATTGCTTCACCCTTTTGAGCTCAGCTTGAGAAGTCCCAGGACTTCTTTCCCAGTCTTGGTGCTGACCTCAGCCTTCCCAGCTGCCACTCAATGCCCCCTTGAGCAGGCCCAGTGGGAAGTCTGTTCTCTGTTGAACAGAACCAAGTCAGTTCTTCATGGTTATTGTGACTTGAAGGTTCTCAAAGCTTTGCTTTGCCTCTTCTGTAGTGGTTTGTGTGCAGGATCATTTTAAGCAGAATCACTATTTGAAGAGATCTCTAAGAGCTAGAAATGCCTCAGTGGACACTGTGCATCTTCTCTTGCAGCCTCCAGTAACTTGGACACTCTGGGATGGTCTCTTTCTGTAGAAGGTATTGCTCTAGCAGGATAGAGGATAAAAATCTACAATGCTGTTGCTGATTTAGAAACAGCCAGAAGGGAGCAGTACACATAGAACAGGGTTGGGGAGGGATCGCACCAGCCACCTCAGTGTATTCACCTGTGTTCTGTGTGGTCCTGTATATCCTTATGGTGTGTGACAGTTACAGTGGTCCTTGACTCTTAAAAGTACTTAAGCTTTTCTTTGTTGCTGCAATAAGCCTTAAAGCATTCCTCTTAAGTATCCTTAGCAGGTTTTTCTTCATGAAGTTTATAGACTTCAAAATTTAAAGCAACATATATTGTTAAAAAAATGTTGTTATTTCCAGGATCAGGATTTTAGTAATGTTTCCAGTTTTGCTTTTTTGGAGAACATACAATCACTCATTGCATTTTTGTTTGTTTATACCAACTTTATGATATAATAAGGAAAATATTGAATAGATATTTCTTATATCATTGACACTTGTAAAACAATACTTTCTGTCAAACAAATATTAAAGTGTAGTTTATGTTGGCAAGTAGTATGACTGCTCTCCATGAGTTTAAACTGTGTATTACATTAAAGCCTAGGGACGTACCAACAGTCAGACTATATGGTACGTTTGGAGCCATTTAGGGATTGGGTGTTGAATGTGCAAGTTTGGGACGCCACTGGGAATTAAGGATTCCAGTTGAGCATCTCAAGTTTCTGAAACAATACATTTTCTCAGGCTTCACGGAATTGCTCTGTGTCACATACACTTGCGTGGCTCAGCAAGCCAGTAATGAGGTATTTCTGTTACATATTTGTTTTGCAGGGATCTTAGCAACATCAATTGTGAAGAGCTCGGTCCTTTGCCTCCTGGATGGGAGATCCGCAATACTGCAACAGGAAGAGTTTATTTCGTTGACCATAACAACAGAACAACACAATTTACAGATCCCCGGCTTTCTGCTAACTTGCATTTAGTTTTAAAGTAAGTTTTGAATTAGTACATATGAAAATATTGTTCTAAACAAGAGGGGATATATATATATATACATACATATATATACATATCCCCTCTTGTTTAGATGTATGTGTGTATATATATATATATATATATATATATATATATATATAATGTATGTATATATATATGCTTTTTATAATAAATGTGAAAGAATATACACTCTCTTAAATTTACAATATTGACTTATATTTATGATGAGTTCTCAAGGGATAGTCTAGGTTGGCCTTGAATTACTGGTGTAGCCTGGCAACTCTTCCTGCCCCTGCTTCTTCAGTGTTGGGATTGTAGACATGAGCCACCATGCCTAGCTATAATTTACTTTTACTGATCAGAGTATATGAAAGAAAATGAGATATTTTTCTCTGACGTAGTGCATATCTTACTTTCACTGTGCTCAAACAGGAACAAGTACTAAAATGTTAGGAAGAGGTGTGCATGAGAAGTGCTCGGGCAAGAAGGCTGTTTACCGAGGCCGTAGCTTGAGCAGAAGCTGAAACTGAGCAGGCTGATTCTGTGTTGTCATCCCATTAAATACAGCTGATAATAGTGACTGACAAGACATTACAGTAGCACTTTCTGTGTGCAAAGTGTTTTTCTTTGTTCCTTGCATGTTTTAACAGTTTCTTCCTGGTAAATATACTGTTTCTACAGATGAGGGAGCAAACAGAAGTTGATTTTCCTGTAATTTTCCCAGCGTGAAGTGCTACTAGATTCAGATTTGTCAATGCTTTGGTTTCTGATCATGTCTGTACTGCATGGTTTTTGTACCATATTTGCATCTTTTACTTTGATTTCTCTCTAGTTACCTGTTTTCTCCTGACCTCATTATTTACTGGCATTGTCTTCTGAGGAAACAAGGGAGGGAGGGGGCGAGAAAAGGGAGCTTCATCATCAGGAAAGTAGCAGTGTGTCTTTGTCACCAGTTCTGGTAAAGACTCTTGGGTAGTGGTAGAACAACAGACTATAGTTTCTTTGAATCCTGAGAACAAAGTTGTATCCACAGAGTAACTCAATTTAGACTCTCTAAATAAATACTACCTGCTCTTCTTTCTTCATTCATTAGTGTATGCAATAAATGTTGTGTTAAATGTTAGAATAAAATAAAACTAGAGGTCAGAGATAACTTTGGGAAATATTGTTGCTTCATTAATTTTTTTTAGAGTCAATAGGGTAAATTAAATGAGGACTGGCTACCACTTATTTAGAATAATACAAAAAAATTAATATGTGTCTTTGTTGCCTCTTTGAAAAAATTTTAGGGGGTTATCCCCTTTCTCCACCCACCCCCAACAGTGTCTTCTTGATCTGGCTATTCTAGAACTTACCATGTAGATCAGACTGGCTTTGAACTCAGAGATCCACCATCCTCTGCCTCCCTAGTGCTGGGATTAAAGGCTTGTACCACTATGCCCAACATTTTGAATATTTATGATTACCTTGTCAGACTCATTATGGTAATAGACCTTTTTATTGTGGCTAGATGCTAAGACCTTAGTTACAAATGAAGTTCCAAAATATTTGTAAGCATTTGAAGAAATGGCAGGAAAGTATGGGCTGTTATCTATACATTAACAACCTAGGGCTGGAGAGACGGCTTAGTAGTTAAGAGTACTGACAGCTCTTCCAGAGGTCCTGAGTTCAATTCCCAGCAACCACATGGTAGCTCACAACCATCTATAAAGGAATCTGATGCCCTCTTCTGGTGTGTCTGGAAACAGCTACAGTGTACTCATAAATAAAATAAATCTTAAAAAAAATCTACAACCTAGGTAGCAAAATAATACAGTGTGTAGCCTATCCTTTGATTAACACTGCTCTCAGGCACTAACAATGGTAGAATCAAAGCACCCTAAAATGTTTTTAGGGCAATGAGATGGGTCACTGGGTCAAGGTGCTTGCCACAAAGCCTGAGTTGACTATCTGAGACTCGAGTGGTGGAAGGAGACCTGTTGTCCTGTGACCTCCCTGTGGGCACAATGGCATACTTGTACCCTAAATAATAAATGAATGTAAAAATAAAAATATTTTTATTTTTCCTGAGTAGTAAAGTCCGTTCAGTCTTTTAGCACTGTAGTGTTACTTGTTGCTACTGACTTACCTGTCTGTACCTGATTTTCTTATGGAATTCCCCAGTAAAGGCCTGGGCTTAAAACTTGGGTTTGTCTTCTTAACCCCATATCTTTCCTATGTGGTTCTGTGTAGTGTGCTATGCATCTTGCTTCTCAAGAAACTATATTTAAAAAAACTTTCAGTAGCTTATAGAATCAAAATTGCAAATGTGATGATATTTTTTGTTTTTTTTTTTTTGGGGGGGGGGTCTTGTTTTGTTTTGAGACAGGGTTTTACTATGTAGCCCAAGACGGCCATGAACTCATAGAAATTCTCCTGGGTGCTGAGATCAAAGGCATATGTCACCACAATGGACCTATGATGATATTTTAAATTGTATTTTATCATGATATTTATTTGGAAATAAGGTTTAGCTTTGTTGCATAGGCCTGTTGGAACTGGTCTTATTATCCAGGTTGCCTTTGAACTTTTTTTATTTTCGTGCCTCAGCTTCTCAAGTATTGGATTCTTTTTTTTTTTTTCTCACTTATTTTTTTTTATTGGATATATTCTATATTTACAATTCATTTCCCTTTTTCTGGTTCCTCACCCCCCAAGTACTGGATTCTTTCTTTCTTTCTTTCTTTCTTTCTTTCTTTCTTTCTTTCCTTCCTTCCTTCCTTCCTTCTTTCTTTCTTCCTTTCTCTCTCTCTCTCTCTCCCTCCCTCCCTCCCTCCCTCCCCCCTCCCTTTCTTTCTTTCTTTCTTTCTTTCTTTCTTTCTTTCTCTCTCTCTCTTTCTTTCTTTCCTTCCTTCCATCTTCCTTCCTTCCTTTTTTATCTCTCCTTCCCTCCCTTCTTCCTTCCCTCCCTCCCTCCCCCTCTCTGTTTCTCTCTCTTTATTTCTCTCTTTTTTAAGATTTATTTATTTTTATTTATATGAGTACACCATTGCTCTCTTCAGGCACATCACAAGAGTGCATCGGACCCCATTACAGATGGTTGTGAGCCACCATGTGGTTTCTGGGAATTGAACTCAGGACCTTTGGAAGAGCAGTCAGTACTCTTAACCACTGAGCCATCTCTCCAGCCCAAGTGCTGGGTTCTTTAATTTTCTTTTTCTACCTGTTCTTGTGGTTAGCTTATTCTTCTGTGTGTTATTTTGAGACAGGTTATCACTGAGTTGCATAGGCTGGTCCTGAACTCACTCTGTAGCTTTAGCAGCTCTTAAACTTGGAATCCTATGCCTTAGGTAGCCTATACCACCAGGCCTGATTTGAATTATTGTTACATTATTTGATAGCACTAATAAACAGGGTCTTAGAGGAGCCTGCTGTAGCCTTAAACTTAGTAAGTAGCAGAGGATGATCTGGCTTCTAATATAGGGTACCATGCCTGGCTTACAATGTGATTTTTATTTCTTTGTATAATTTTTAAGCCCATATAGTCAGAGATGGAGAAAAGAAGGGTGGGTAAGTGTCTTTGTGGCAAAAATGTTCTTTGAGTGAATACTTTGGCTTTTATCCAAATAATAAAATCTTGAAGTTAGTTTAAATATTAATCTGACTTTTAGGGAGCTGTTATGTATGGATTATATATAACTTAAACATTTGTAGATTGCTTTGATTCTAAGGGTTTTTTGTTTTGTTTTTTGTTTGTTTGTTTCAACATTTTAGGAAGTGAGGGGGAAATGTAGATTGCTATACTAATCATGTAGAGAGCAGTTATTTAAGCCAGAAAAAAATAGAGTAGGCAAGTTACATTTTAGAATGCAGTCTTAAATTTAAACTAAAAGAGTTGGGGATTACTTTTTTGAGAGAAGCAGTGGAAGAAGTTGCCTGTTAGAAGTCTGAGGTAGGCTTGTGTATAGTGTGCGTATTCAGGGCAGCCTGCAGTTGTTTGTTTGTTAGTTTCTTAAGATTTATTTATTATTAAATGTAAGTACACTATAACTGTTTTTAGACACACCAGAGAGCACATCAGATCTCATTACAAGTAGTTGTGAGCCACCATGTGGTTGCTGGGATTTTGAACTCAGCACCTTTGGAAGAGCCATCAGTACTCTTAACTGCTGAGCCACCTCTCCAGCCCCCCAGCCTGCAGTTGTATGTGGGTACCAGAATCTTCTTTAGCTCTCTGCTTCAGAGTCCCTCTTGAGATAAGTGGTTACCCCCTGTAAAGGGAAGTTTTTAATGTTATGCAGTTCAATTGTTCCTGTGTTTGAGGCCTCATAATTTATAAATGTCAGCATACAACATTATTAAACTATTGCAAATATTGTCATTAAGACTCAGTAAATCACGTAGCTAAGGACACATATCCTTTGCCCAAACTCCCTTTTTGAAAAAAGACTCAGGGGGCTAGAGAGAGGTTCTTCCAGAGGTTCTGAGTTCAATTCTCACAACCATATTTAATGGGATCTGTCCTCTTCTGGTATGTCTGAAGACAGCTACTTAGATACATAAAATAAATACATCTTTTTTTTTTTTAAAAAAAAAAAAAAAAGGATCTTGTCTGAAAAGCAAGTGAGAAAGATGAGCCCTAGGCAGCTTCACTGCTTTCCCAGAGGTACAGAAAAGGCGCTGTGCCTGGGCTATGACCTCAGCCTGACTCTGGAGGCGCTCCCCTTCCTCTTCCTGTTCTCACCCTTTAACTCTATGCCTGATATTCTTTTGTTTGTTTGTTTGTTTGTTTGGTTTGTTTTGTTTTGGCGTTTTTGAGAAAGGGTTTCTTTGTGTAGTCCTGGCTGTCCTGGAACTCACTCTGTAGACCAGGCTGGCCTCCAACTCAGAAATCCACCTGCCTCTGCCTCCCAAGTGCTGGGACTAAAGGCATGTGCCTACTGCCCAGCCTATGCCTTATATTCTTATTGCCTGACAGAAATTCTACCTTATAATTAAAGGAAACTTTTTAAAGTAACTATGAACAAAGATTACAACTTGAATCTTTTCTGTTAGGCTTACTTATTTCAAGAAAATAATTTACTTGATAAGGACTCTGGACATTGTCAGAGACCTTGCAGGCAGCAGCTTGGCATCCCCACTGTTTTCTGCCAGTGTTAACATTACCCCTTATATAACTGCCTCTTACATGCCCTAGCATAGCTGAAGAGGCAGGCTGCTTCACTGGTTTTTTATTTGTGTGGTTTAAACAGAATCAGGTATAGGAGGATGGATAGGTCTCCACTGAACTGACAGTTTAGGCTTCTGCTTGGTTCTTCCAGAAAAACAGACTATAGATGACACGCTATGTAGCACCTGCCTGAACTTTAAATTAGGTGATGGGATGATGCAGGGGAAATGGTATCTGAGCAGTTCTCCTTAGCATCTGCATAAGGCTTTATGAATAGAGACGCAGTAACCAGATCTGTTAGGCTGATGATCTGCCTCATAAGGCTTAGTCATTGATAGATTTCTCTTATAGGCTTATGCTGACTTAAATGTAGAATTGCAACCTTGTATGTTCCAAAGTACTTTGATAACATTTCTGTTTATTTCCAGTCGTCAGAACCAGTTGAAAGACCAACAGCAACAGCAAGTGGTGTCGTTGTGTCCTGATGACACTGAGTGTCTGACAGTGCCAAGGTACAAGCGAGACTTGGTTCAAAAACTAAAAATCTTGCGGCAAGAACTTTCCCAACAGCAGCCTCAAGCTGGCCACTGCCGCATTGAGGTGTCTAGGGAAGAGATTTTTGAGGTAAATATATAAGCCTTAATTCCAATTAGAAGAAAATTAAATTTAGTGATTTGCTCTTTTTTTTCTTTGTTTTGAGATAATCTCACTGTGTAGCTCTGGCTAGGCTGGAACTGTTGATATTGACCAGGCTGTTCTCAAAGTCTGCCTCTGATTCCCTCCCTCAAAGACTGGGATTAAAGGCATGCACCATCATGCCTGGCCTTTGTTTTACTCTTTTCTATTAGTTTATTTATGAATTTTTTAAATGTATGAATATTCTGTATATACAGAAGAGGGCATCAGATCCCATTACAGATGGTGGTGAGCCACTGTGTGGGTGCTGGGAATTGAACTCAGGCAATTCAATTCCTCTGGCAGAGCAGCCAGTGCTCTTAACCACGGAGCCATCTCCCCAACCTCTTTTACTCTTTCTAAGAATACATTTTTGGAACTCTTATCTGATTGGAGTAAAAGTATTCTCATTAGTTTCTTTTCTTTTTTCTTTCTTTCTTTCTTTCTTTCTTTCTTTCTTTCTTTCTGTTTGTTTTTTCGAGACAGGGTTTCTCTGTGTAGCCCTGGCTGTCCTGGAACTCACTCTGTAGACCAGGCTGGCCTAGAACTCAGAAATCCACCTGCCTCTGCCTCCCAAGTGCTGGGATTAACGGTGTGCACCACCACTATCCGGCTTTTCCTTTTTCTTTTCTTTTCTTTTCTTTTCTTTTCTTTTCTTTTCTTTTCTTTTCTTTTCTTTTCTTTTCTTTTCTTTTCTTTTCTCTTCTCCTCTTCTCTTTCCTTTTCTTTCCTCCCTCCCTCCCTCCCTCCCTCTTTCTTTCTTTCCTTCCTTCCTTCCTTCCTTCCTTCCTTCCTTCCTTCCTTCCTTCCTTCGCTTTTCTGTGTGTGTGTGTGTATGTGTGTGTGTGCGCGCGTTCTCTCACATTCTCTCTCACACACATGTGTTTCAGAGATAGGGTTTCCCTGTTTAGCCCTGGCTATCCTAAAACTCACTCTGTAGACTAGGCTAGCCTCAAACTCTGAGATCTGCCTCCTGATGAGCTTTTTGTCCTTGCTTACAGTGTAATTTGTATGTATTTCAAAATGATAAAAAGAGCTGCCTCCCACTTGGAAAACACAACATAATAGTAGGTGATGCTTGTGCACTGGAAGGATCCAGAGGTTCTGGGTTCCCAGTCTTGGGAGGCAGAGGAGTCTTCCTTAGAGGCTGCAAGTGCCCTGGGGCTGGGACCATGGTCATCTTGAAGCTCATGGAGGGAAGTAAGGCTTGAAATGAGAAGCAGATCCTGTTATCATGTTGGACTTTGTGGTCAAGAATTGGGAGCTGGAGAAACAGCTCAGCTGTTAAAAATACTTGTTCTTCCAGAAGACTTGAGTTCAGTTAGAGCCTCCATGTCAGATGGCTCACAACCACTTATAACTCAAGATTCAAGGGATGCGATGGCCTCTGTGGACACCAACACATGCACCTGAGTAAAAATAAAAATAAATCTAATAAATCTTTTTTTTTTTTTTTTGGTTTTTCGAGACAGGGTTTCTCTATGTAGCCCTGGCTGTCCTGGAACTCACTCTGTAGACCAGGCTGGCCTCGAACTCAGAAATCCGCCTGCCTCTGCCTCCCAAGTGCTGGGATTAAAGGCGTGCGCCACCACCGCCCGGCTAAAAATAAATCTTTAATAAGGGATTGGGGGCGGGGGAGCTGGAGAGATAGTTACAAGCCCTGACTGTTCTTCCAGAGGTCCTTAGTTTAATTTCCAGCAGCCACATGACTCACAACGTTCTGTAATGGTATCTGATGCCCTCTTCTGGTGTGCATGAAGACAGTACAGTGTACTCATATACATAAAATAATTCTTTTTAAGAAAAAGCATCCCTAGCCAGAGTTTTTCCTTGTCCATCAGCCTCCAAAAATAGCTTCTTGGGGTGTTGTTCATGACTAGGCTCGTGAAGATTAATAAGGCAGTCTTTCACTGGCCAGTGGATGGGTTCAAGGCATTTGTTGGTTATTGAAGACTACAGTGGCCACATTGATGTTAGTGCTAGGTACACCAGTAAGAGAGCCACCAGCATTCAAGAACCCATCATCTTAGACAAACTCTTCATTGTATGGTACACAGAGGCTACCAAGGGAGTGATATAATCAAATCCCATTGTGTCCCAAGCAAGGTAACAGACCATTGGCCCAGAGGCACTGCCATCATCTAAGCACCTGAGTCCAAGAAGCTGTTGTTGATTGCCGGTATTGACCGTGGCCACCCAGGGCTGCCTTTGATGACAGATCTATAGCTACCCCAGACCTTGAGAAACAGATGTGCTCACCAAGTTTTCCTATCAGGAACTACCTGATTATCTTATAATATTTACACTAGGGTCTCTGTACAAAAGAGCCAGGATCCAGCTGTTAACTAATATAAAGAAATTATACAAGAAAAAGAAAGTGAAGTAAGTCCATTTAAAAAAAAAGATAAAGGCATATGACACCACACCTAACTATACAATCACAGCACTCTGGAGTTTGAGTTAGAGACAGGCAGATCTCTGCAGGATCAAGGCCAGCCTAGTCAACATAGCAATTTTCAGGCCATCTACAGGCCAACATTATCTACATAGGGTGTTCAAAGCCACTCTGGGCTTTGTAAGAGTCTATCTTTACCCTGTCCCCAATATAAAATTGTCTATGTGGTTAATATATTATTTTACTTATGTTCTTTTAGAACTGTGATTCTCTTACTTTTGGTTTCTACTGGTGTCTCTGACTTAGTTTTGTGAATTGGAAGAGAAAAAAACTTTTAAATTAGAGGCTAAAGCACCTAATGATGATAGTATATTAAAAATATTTTTCAGGAATCATATCGGCAGGTCATGAAAATGAGGCCGAAAGATCTATGGAAGCGATTAATGATAAAATTTCGTGGAGAAGAAGGTCTTGACTATGGAGGAGTTGCCAGGTAAATACTTGGATATCTATTTATTATTCATTCATTCAATCAGTCATCATCTGTTTATTTATAGTTATTCTGTGTATTTTGCCTGCATGTCTGAATATGTACGATGTGCATGCAGTACCCAAGGAGGCCAGAAAAGGACATTGGATTCCATGGAACTTGAGTTACAGACTATTGTGAACCACTCTGGGTGCTGGGAGCACAGCCCAAGTCTTCTGCAAGGGCAGGGAGTACTCTAAGCTACTGAACCATCTCTTCAGCCCCTATATGGATCTTTGGACTAAACAAAATTAAGATGTCTATAGCTTGTAGCAGTCATGAATGAATGTTCAGGTATAAAGCTCCCCACTGTTTGCAATACAGGTGCAGTTCCAGTGGATTTATTCATGAGATGACAGTAACAGAAGCGTAGTTAATACTCTGGACCACAGAAGCCCTGCAGGACTCTGTAGGGCCGGCTGGCTGGCCGGCCTGCATTTTTACATCTTCAGCATTTCTTACTTCCTCTGCCTCATACTGTCAGTTTTAAGCTGAATGTTGTTTCCCTTTTTGCTAAACAAGGATGTATTATATTTGCTTACTTGTCCACAAGTATGTCTTACAATGGCCCTTAAGAATGCCTTAAGAGAGCCGGGTGGTGGTGGTGCACGCCTGTAATCCCAGCAGTCTGGGAGGCAGAGGCAGGCGGATTTCTGAGTTCGAGGCCAGCCTGGTCTACAGAATGAATTCCAGGACAGCCAGGGCTATACAGAGAAACCCTATTTTGAAAAAACCAAATCAAAAAAAAAAAAAAAAAAAAGAAAGAAAGAAAAAAAGAATGCCTTAAGAGAAGGTATTATATGCTGTTTCTGCTATGTTCTTAATCATACAATGAATCCAACATATTTTTGATGGCATGTGTGCTGTCAGGATTTTTTCAGGTATGGCATTTACTTTACGTGACTGTACGAGAACCACAGCCCTGGACAGAACTATTGTAAGGACTAAGTAGTCTTAGTTCTCCTAGTCTAAGTCCAACCTAAGTAAATTGTTTTCACTAAGTCCTGTAATTGTTAGCACCGCTTGTGTTTACCAGGCTTTACCTAAAAATGTGCACTTTCTGTACCCTTTTTACTTTATAGTTCTTTCATGACTATTCCATGTGTTTTTATAGAATTTTAATATTTGTGTCTGTTTAGGTTATTTCTTTTACTAAAACTTAGATGTTAAAATATAATTGCATTTCTTTTCTCCTCCTTTCTTCCCTCTAGCCCCCTCAAATTAATAGCCTCTTTTTCTTTATTATTGTTAATATATGTTTAACAAATGTATAACTATATAAGTCCAACATGGTGAGTCTGTTTAGTGTGGTTTGGGTGTATATGATTTCAGGCCTGACATGTTTGTATTGGATAACCAATTGGGCTCATCCCTAGGAGAAGCTAATTCTCCCTCTTAGCAGTCGTTAGTTACTTTTAGTACTTTGTCTGGGGTTGGGTTCCCATGAGATTTCCTCCTATGTTAGCATGTCTATTGATAACTGTCATTCAGGTTTTGTTTAGGCAGCCATATCATTGCAGTATCATGGGCGTAGCTCCCTGTCTTTTCTAAGAGGCACATTTCACAGCAGACTTCCTGGTCCTCTGGCTCTTACAGTTTTCTTAACACCTCTTCTGAAATCTACCTTGAACCTTAGATGAAGAAGTTGTATTGCAGATGTATCTATCCATTGGGGTTGGGTTTCCCATGATCCATTTATGTCTGCATTATAACCACTCGTGGTTTTCAGTAATTGTCTTCGTTTTCTATAAAGAAATGTTTCTTTGAAGAAGGATAAGAGTTATACATATCTGTGGGTAAAAAGGTAGATTTTAGAATGAAACTAGGAATTATGCTGATCTAGCAGAATGGTGGTAATAGGCTCTCTTTTAAGAGTCCTGACTTGATTAGCCTCAGGTAGTTGGCTAGGTTTTTAGTACCATGCATGATTTTCCTTGTGTTGAGTGGTGCTAGTGTCTAGTCAGGCAGCTGTGAGTTATCACTAAGTCAGGCAGTACCACTACTGCACCTTTCTGCCCCTCTGGCCATGCTGGTCACTGTTACAGTTCATGGTGTCACAGCTGGGTGTTGTGACTGTTGGTCACTTCCCTTCCTTGACACCTTGTATAGTACTTTATGGGACTATGACAGCAAGACTGTCAGACCATCGCTTTTGGTTAGATCCAGCTCAAAGCCTCTGAATCCTGTGTCTTGGGCATACAGATCTTCAGCTATAGTTATAGTGGATTACCTTCAATCTCTTGAGAGGCAGCCACAGGCAACAGCAATAGCTTCTTTTATTTTGGGATCACTTAGACTACAATGACCGACAACTGTAGCAGATGTTTCAAATGCCGGGTATTGGAGTTTTTATAAGGTGGTCTAATGGCTCTTCTGAGGAATATTGCGATGCCCAAGTGGCATAACTTTATCTTTCTGTCTACTTTATGCTTATATGTATTACATATAATTTTAGGTAAATATAAAATATGATTTGTTGGGGTTTTATCAAGCATCCTTGGTGTTATTTATCCCACCTTTCTTTCCAATTAGATTCTCACCCCACTGACCCTTTCATATCACCTTTATTCTGCAACCTCTCTCTCAAAGCCCCATGGCCCCTTTTCCTTTCCTGGTTTCTGCAATTACTCCAGGTTATATACTTCTATCTGAGATTTCAGCTAGGAATCAGAGAACATGCAGTGCTTGTCTTTCTGGGTCTGGGTCACCTCATTCTGTATAATCTTTCCTAGTTCTATCCTAGTTTAGATTTATCCTGCATAGTTTAGATTTTTGAAAAATGTTGTTTGCATCTAAATTTTAAAACTTTAATTCTTATGGGTTCATTTACTCAGAAATAGAATTTGAATGTTAGGAAAACATTTATTTGCTAGTGACAACTATTGTACAGATCAGACGAGTAGTCTCTTTGAAATTACCTCATTACTATAGATGAGGCAGGATAAATGGCATGTGGAAATGAATGAGTGAACTATGCTCTCTGACCTTTAGTTTGTAATAGATCTAAAATGGTTAGTTTTGCTCTATTCTTGGGAAGTTAAGAACAAAAATTCAGCTTTCTTTTAAAAAAGGCATAGATGCACATAGCAAAAGCGTAGCACATCCATCAGTTTGTCGTGTGTAGTGGAGGCTGTGTGTGGAGATGCACAGTCTGGCTCTTCAGTCTGTCTTTACTATCACATAATAGTAATTTGATTTCACCTTTGACACATCATAGAATTGTAAATCAATTTCTTTTATTTTTAATAGTATTAAGTTCTAGTTATTTCACTGTCATCAAAATGACAAGTCATCTTTTATTGAAAAAATATGAAGAATTTGATAAGTTGGCAGTAGTGCTATTTATATTGAGGCTTTAAAAGCATTGATGCAGGGTAGGCATGGTGGCACACCCCTCCCAGCACTTTGAAGGCAGAGGCAGGCAGATGGATCTCTTGAGTTTGAGGCCAGCCTGATCTACAGAATGAGTTCTGGGGCAGCCAGAACTGTTATACAGAGAAACCCTGTTTTTTAAAAAAACCAAACCAAACAAACAAACAAAAGCATTGACAAGAAAGGTTAGAAAAAAGGGTTAGTTTAGAACAGGCTTTAATGGCATCTTGATTCTGCTTGAGAGGCCAAGGTAGGAGAATCACAAGTTCAAGACTTGCCTGGACTACAGAGTAAATCAAGGCCAGCTTAGGCAAACAAGGCCTATCTCAAAGAAACAGAAGTGAGAAGACTGGAGATATATATATGTATATATAGCGCAGGGATAGAGCACTTGCCTCACATGTGCAGAGCTTTACATTCCATGTCCAGTACAACAAAAGGAAGAGAAGTCATGGGGCGTGCCCGAAGATACCAGTGTCCACTCAGACCCAAAGCTTTGGGATCTGGGTGTCCTTCATGGTCTGCTTTGGACTTTATGCAGTAAACGATGATGAGGTAGACATTGACACTTCTTTACTAAAACAATGCCACAAGCACTCCACTGCCCAAAAAGGAAGAATAAATTCATGTCATGTTATGTGTCTTTTTTGAGACAGGATCTCTGCATATATCCTGATCTTCCTAGAATTTGGTAGGTAGCCAGGCTGGCCTTGAACTCACAGAGATTTGCCTGCCTATTGTATTATATATCAGTATGAATCATTTATCCTGATAGAAATAGACATTAGATGATTTATTATGGGTTATAAATCTTATATAACATTTAAAGTGATCAAACTCTAGAGGGCTACAGCATCTCATGAGCAGCTGAACTTATAAGTAGTACCTTTGTGCTCACTGATGCAAAAGTGTAATAAAGTTTTTCCAAATTATGAACAATAACTTTAATAATTATAATTGCTCTTTAAACATTCATCTTCTGTTGTGATTTTTTTTTAAAGATTTATTTACTTATTTCATGTAAGTACACTGTTGCTGTCTTCAGACACACCAGAAGAGGGAGTCAGATCTCATTATAGATGGTTATGAGCCACCATGTGGTTGCTGGGATTTGAACGCAAGACCTTCGGAAGAGCAGTCAGTGCTCTTAACGGCTGAGCCATCTCTCCAGTACCCTTCTGTTGTGATTTTTATAGAACCACAGTTAGTACTGCATTTTCTTTTAGCTTAAAAGCATAATTCAGCTTGCCTTTCATCTCAGCACTTGAGAGACAGAAGCAGGTAGATGTCTTGAATTTGAGTCCAGCCTAGGTAAAGCCTAGCAGGTTAAAGTGTTTGCCATGCAGTCAGTTCAGTCTCCAAACCCACATAAGTGAAAGGAGAAACCAATTCCATAGAGTTGTCCTACAACTTCCACGTGTATTCTGTGACACGTGTATTTACACACATCATGCATACCCATAATAATAAAATTTAAAAATGAAATCATCTATTAGAGTGACTAATGGCATATCTTAATTAACAAATACTTTGTCTTGTTTTCTAGGGAATGGTTGTATCTGCTGTCGCATGAAATGTTGAATCCTTACTATGGTCTCTTCCAGTATTCTAGAGATGATATCTACACGTTGCAGATCAATCCTGATTCTGCAGTTAATCCGGTATGAGCTATGGTCACAACAGTGTGAATGTGCTGGGATCCACTCTGCTCTCCCCTGTAGACATCAGTGTGACTCTTACGAAGGAATCACTTGGCTGGCCCTGGCCACACCCTCTGATTCAGCAGTTCCTCTTCTTGAAAGTTGTCTGAGTAAATGATTACAGCTGTGTGCTTCATTGAGACACTAGGCTATCTGCTATTGATTACCCCACATTGGACACAACACAGGTGTCCATGCAGAGGATTGATTAAATTATGACATACAGTAATGTAAATCATTGTTCTTGATCTGAGTCTAATGGTGGGTGCTTGTAATCACATCACTTGGAAGGCTGAGACTAGACTGGACTACATAGTGAGACCCTGTTTCAAAGTAAAAAAGCAAAGAAATAGACACAGATTATGGAATTAGACATGGAGTCTCTGGGTGTGCAGGCTCATACCTGAGATCCCTGTGCTTTCCAGGCTAAGGCAGCAGATCATGAAAGTTCTAGGCCAACCTGGCCCTTACTAAATTATAGCGCAGTTTGGATTGTGGTATAAGGCCCTGTTTCTGAAGGCAAAAAGATGTAGAATCATACTCTTGTTATATAAGTTACTATCTTTGTGACTTTGGTATAGTTCATTGCCTTAAACCTCAATTATTGTTAAAAATTAACAGGAAGAATTTGCACCTTAGAAAGTTACATGAGACCCTGTGTAGGAAACACTTAATTGTATTTTTTAAATCCTGTAATACATTATTAAATACTTAGAAGTTAAGGCTAGAACGTTACTCAGGGGTAGTGTTGTTAACTAGTACCCGTGAGGCCCGAGGGTTTGATCCTAGCACAAGCTAGGTCCAGATGTCAGGAGTTACTGCTAGTTTGTTACTTCCTAATGATCTCTGTTCTTTTTTCATGCAAGGGCATACTGTGAGATGAAGATGATATGTGATACAGATACGTATTGTATGTCAAGTGATGTTAAGTGAAAAGTTATATAATAATGTGATATAGCTATGGTAGATATATGTAAGAGATATGTAAGAGAAAGCATTAAAAGGTCTATATCATAAAACTGATAATTTTGTCTGGGTGTTAGATAATGGGTAATTTTCAATGTCTTCTTTGCTTGTGTTTGTTTTATCTAAATATTTCAAAGTAAGCATGTATTTCTTTTTTTTTTTTTAAGATTTATTTATTATTATATATAAGTACACTGTAGCTGTCTTCAGACACACCAGAAGAGGGTGTCAGATCTCATTACAGATGGTTGTGAGCCACCATGTGGTTACTGGGATTTGAACTCAGGACCTTCGGAAGAGCTGTCAGTGCTCTTAACCACTAAGCCATCTCTCCAGCCCCAGCATGTATTTCTTAAAATATATATTTTAAAGATAAAAAATGTTTTAAAATTAAAGATTACTTATTAAATGGAAAAGCAAAGGCTTTTAAAAATACAAATATCTAACCAACCAAACAATATAGTGAAAGAACAGTTGTATCTACATGTGGTGACTGAGGCTCATTAGGAACTTATTTGTTAAGGTGAGGCTGCTGCTTGACAGCTCACTACGTCCATCTGCCTGAGGAGTAGACTCAGTCAGTCCCCTGGACTTTATCACTTTGCTGTTCTCCTCATGAGTATTCTCTCTGGATACTGTCTTTTTCCCTTGTGTGTCCAAATGTGGACTTAGTCCCAGAGGGAATAATTTTCATATAAACAGTAGTTGATGGACTAATCCAAATGTGAGACCAAATCCATGTCTTAAATCTATGATGTCCTAAAGTTCAGACTCTGGCTGGTGGAGAAGCGATGAAAGGATTAACAGCTTTACTTGACAGTGCACTCAGAGAACAGGATGTGCAGATAGCTTCGCAACGGTTTGTCAAGGAATCATTTTCTAAAGGGCCTTTGCCCAGAGAGAGCTATGGACATGGCGGCTTGTACCTGTGATCCCACAGCGGGGAGAGTGACTGGGCTGCAAGGAAAGCCCTGTCTCAGAAACAGAGACAGAACTGGGAGTGGGGAGGGAGGGAGGGAGGGAGATAAAGGAAAAAATATTGCTTAAATATTTACTTTTTAAAATTATTTATTTTATGCACATTGCTCTGTTTTTGCCTGCCTGTATGTCTGTGTGAGGTTGTCAGATCTTGGGAGTTACAGTGAGCTGCCATGTGCTTGCTGGGATTGAACCTGGGTCCTCTGGAAGAGCAGTCAGTGCTCCTAACCACTAAACCATCTCTCCAGCCCCAAATATTTACTTTTTATTAAGACAATTTACTGAAGAGTTTCTAACTTGAGTATTTGTCTTTTGTTTTTTTCTTTTTTCATTTCAGGAACATTTATCCTATTTCCACTTTGTTGGACGAATAATGGGAATGGCTGTATTCCACGGACATTACATTGACGGTGGCTTCACATTACCGTTTTATAAACAATTGCTGGGGAAGTCAATTACTTTGGATGACATGGAGCTAGTTGACCCAGATCTTCATAATAGTTTGGTGTGGATACTGTACGTACTGAATCTTACTTCTGTTAGCATAGTTAGCATCTGAGCTTTTAAAAAGATACAAAATAGGAGCTGGAGAGGCTGTTCAGTAGTTAAGAACCCTTATTGCTCTTGTAGAGGACACAGTTCAGTTCCCAGGACTCCCCGTGAAGCAGATCATGCAGTTTCAGGGGATCTGATACCTCCTTCAGCCTCCACAGTCACCTGACACACAGCATACAGTCTACATAGTCACACAGGCGCGTGCGCACACACACGCACACACATTTCTTTTTAGAAAATCAAACAAACAAACAAAAAAAAACTGCTTAGGTGTTTCAGCAGTTAAGAGCATGTACTGGTCTTCCCAGAGGACAGACTGACTTGAGTTTGATTCCTAGCACCCATGTTAGGTAGCACAGCTTTCCAGAGCTCTAGTTCCAGGGCATCTAACCTGGCATTTTTGGGTACTCGAACCCCATATAATTAATAATGAAAGTAAATCTTAAAAATATAAGCTATATCTGATAGTTCATTCCTATAAGACCTGCACTTGGAAGGTCTAGGAGAATCATGAAGTCAAGGACAGGCTCCACAGCAAACTGAAGAACGAAAGCTGGAAAAATAGTTCAATGGTTAGAGCACTGGCTGCTCTTCCAGAGAACCTGGGTACAGTTCCCAGCACCCAAACATGATGGCTCACAATTATCTATAGCTTTACTTTCAGGGCATCTGTTATCTTTTTCTGGTCTCAAGCACTAGACACACACATGGTGCTCACACATACATGTAGACAAAACACCCATACATGCAAAGATGAAATAATAATAATAATAACAACAACAACAACAACAACAATAATAATAATAATAACAATATAAATTTTTAAAAAGCAAATAAAATAAAAAGACACATTTTAAAACTAATGCACCCCGGCAACCACATGGTAATGAGATCACAACCATCTGTAATGGGATCTGATGCCCTCTTCTGGCCTGAAGGCATACATGCAGGCAGAACACTGTATACATAATAAATAAATATATTTAAAAAATAAAAAGTAAAAATAAATTTAAAAAAATTAAAAAAAGAAAACTAATGCACTTATTTTTTTAATTTGAAATATGCACAGAAAATGTTGTGTGGTTTATGATAAAACCATGTAAGACTCCCCCTTACCCCATGCATAGTCTGGTGTTCTCTGCACATTTAAGATTCCAGAAAGGGAAACTAGTGTACTAAGGACTTTACTTCTGAGATGTATCTCCAGCCCATGTTATTCCTTTAAAGATTTTAAAAATATTTCTTAATGTGTATGAGTGTTTTGCCAGCATACATATTTGTACACCATGTGTGTACAATGTCTGAGGATGCTGGAATAGGGTGTCATATCCCCTGGAACTGAAGTTATGCGCGCGCACACATATATGCATGCACACACATTGAGTTTGTTTAATATTTCCAGCATGTATCTGTGTGTAGGGTGGATTACTTGGGATTAGGTAACCTATCTGGCCCTCATCCCTGGAGAAAACCGATCCTCCTCTCAGCAGTCATTGGCTGCCTGTAGCTCTACTTCTAGGTGGGGACCGTAGAGATTTTTCCATACATGTTGGCATCACAACTGGTGTTGTCATTATGTGGGCCTTGTTTAGGCAATCCTATTGTGGAATTTTTCTGTCATGTCTAGGAGGCACTGTCTCATGACAGGTCTCCTGGTCTCTGACTCTTGGGATCTTCCTACTCTCTTCTGACATCTTCCTGGACCTTGTGTGTAGGTATTGCAGTATAGATTATCAAGTTGGGTTGAGCAACCCATGGTCACTTACTCTCTGCATTATGACTAGCTGTGGATCTCTGTAATCATTTCCATTTGCTGCAAAAAGAAGCTTCTTTGGTGAAACACTTACAGGCTTGTCTGGTACATAGGCCTTGAGACCTGATCTGGGCCTTTCTAGAAGTCTCATGTTATTTCTTTGAAAAGGAAAATTAATCTAGTACAGATTGATCATCCCTTATCTGAAGTCCTTAGGACTATAGAAGTATTTCTGATTTTGATCACTTCACCAGTTTTATGTTTGCTTATCCTTGAGATATTTGGTGGTGATGGGGGGACCCTAGTTTAGATACATTTCATTTCATACATACTTTACACACATACCCTGATGGTAGTCATAAGTGTTTTATTTTGAATTTCAGATTTCCAGGCTGAGAGTGCTCAACCTGTGCACTGTTGTAAACTAAAGCACTATATGGAATAGTATCGTAAGATTACAGCGGATTCTGTCTCAGATAACATGTGACAGAATAGTAGATTCTAAATACTAGTAAATGGAGGTAGAATTGCTGGCATGTAGGTTCAGGGACTGACCTCAGGTTGCAGTCATACAGTGATCACTTTCCACACTGAGTGTGAAATAAACTCAGGTCCTCTGGAAAAGCAACCAGTGCCTTTTCCACATCTGGCCTGTCCTATTAATTTCGTTTTGATGAAGGCAGTGATAGTTGGAACCATACTTTGCAAAGTAAAAACTGCTAGCTGAGTCTGCATGGGAAGGTGCTCAGTTTCATAGAACTCACAGATCACTTTCTCACCGAAGAGACTCAGTGCTTGTTTTCTTGAGGATCCTCATCTTCAGAAGAGCCTTTATCTGGATACCAAAAATATATTGTTGTCCTCAAAGAGTCTCTCTTTGACAGAATCCATTCTTGTTGCTCAGGAAGTAAAATGCTGTCTGTATTTATAAAGAGAAGTGTCTTTGACTTTTCTGTACAAGAAAAGATGGCATGATAGCATAAGAACTGGAGTTTGGCCTGTAACTGCTATATCACAGTACTGTCTTAGCTGAACGCCTCACCTATGAACACATTGTAGGAGATAAGAGGTAGGTTCCCCTGTTAATGTGTCTTTTTTGTTTCTTATCTAGTGAAAACGATATCACAGGTGTTCTGGACCATACCTTCTGTGTTGAACATAATGCATATGGTGAAATTATTCAGCATGAACTCAAACCAAATGGCAAAAGTATCCCTGTTACCGAAGAAAATAAAAAAGAATATGTCAGGTAAATGCTTGAATTAAAAAAAAAAAAAGCTCCAGGACATCAATATAGAGAAATATTCAAATGTTTATGAAATGTTACTTACTGCTGGAACAAACTTCTGTGGAATTAAATGACTTAAAAACTCCCACTCGACTATTGTTTCGTAATCCCTGCAATTGGTAATTGGGCAGAGATTAATAGGTATGATACACTGCTAGTCTGCAAGCTGTCGGCTGGGGTGAAAAGGCCAAGGCAGGTCTTCTGACTCTTAGATTTGAGGCCTCGGCCGGGGTGGCACAAATGACTGCCTTTCTTTAGCTGAGCTCACTGAGCTCCTATGTGCTATCAAAGACTGCTCCCTTTCTTGGCCTCTCAGTAAGATAGGCTTCTCTTTTATGGGCTGCTGACATTCCAGAGCTCAGAAGCTACTAGCCCTCCCCATACCCCTTTGGAGACAGGGTCTTATGTAGCCCATACTGGCCTCCAACTTGCTATGTAGCTGAGGATGACCTTGAATTTCTGGTCCTCTTACCTCTACTTCCCAAGTTGTAGAGTAGCAGGTCTGGATGTTTGTCTTGCTTGTATGTCTATGCAACATGTTCATGCCTGGTGCCCATGGAGGCCAAAACAGTCCATCAAATTCCCTGGTACTAGAGTTAAAGATTGTTGTGAGCCTCCCTGTGGGCATTAGGAATCAAACTCAGGTCCTCTGGAAAAATAACCAGTGCTCTTTATTACAGAGCTATCTTTCCAGCCTGTGCCTGATGTTTTTTGGTCTAAATATACTTGTGGCCAGCATGATTTCCACTGTGAAGTGATATACTGGGCAGCCCAGGCACCATATGAACATGAACATACCCGTCAAGCAACACCATCTTTAGAACTCTTTTACAGAAACATACATGCAGCTAAGTATAAATAAAGATGTTCAGTTAATATTAAAAGTTAGCCCAGTCGGGCAGTGGTGGCACATGCCTGTAATCCCAGCACTCTGGGAGGTAGAGGCAGGCGGATTTCTGAGTTCGAGGCCAGCCTGGTCTACAGAGTGAGCTCCGGAACAGCCAGGGCTACACAGAGAAACCCTGTGGGGGGGGGGGAGTTAGCCCAGAAATGTTTTTAAGCTGGGTATGTTGATGCTTACCTCTGATCTCAGGAGGCAAGGGGATCAGATGTATAGAAAGTCATCCTTGGCTGTCCTGTAACCAGCTTGTGAGACCCAAATAATACTCATATTTATACATCACACAAACACCATATATAACATTTTAATAAACCCTCTGTCTCAAAAAACAGATTTTAAAAGGTACAAGGAAAGCTTCACAAAAGATGTAGTATCTTAATGTATTTTTGTTGGTAAGTTGATATCTTCCAAGGTTTCACAGCTTCTGAGGAACAGTGAGCATTATTCTGACAGAGTCGTCTCTGGGTTCGCTAGTTCCCACCTCACCTCCTTTCCTGTTCTTTTCGTCTTGGGTAAACAGAGCTCCTCACATGCTCTGACAGCATTCTTAAGTTATTCCTACCCCCCTTCCTGCCCCCACCCTGTCCCCGTCCTGGGAATGGTCGGTCTTTTAAGAGATTGGGCTCTTTATTCTGCTTATTGACTTGTGTATTATAAATTAAGAAAGAAATGTTGGGGCTAGAGAGATCACTTGGCAGTTAAGAGCACTCACTGTTCTTCCAGAGGACCTGGGTTCAATTTCTAGCACCTATGTGGCAGCTCCTGCCTGTCTATAACTCCAGGGATCTGACACTCATACAGACATTCATGTAGGCAAAACACCGATACATATGAAATTTTTAAAAAAGATTTGAAAGAAATGTTATTAAAGTTATTATAGTTAATTACCAAAATAGATATTTATGGTAATTACCAAATCTGAACCAAAATTGCACATCAGATCCTGAGTTGTGGTAGATGTTCAGTTTACTAGGAGGTTTTCTGGCTGGCAGAATGGTTTTCTTTAGTCAGCAGTGCTGGGGGCCAAGTGCAGGGCCCAGTGTGCGTGTGTCAGCAAGGCCCTGCCACTGGGCTCCGCCATTGCGCTGCAGTCCTCCTCCTCCTCGTTATTTTAATTTTAAGACAAGATCTCACTGGATGCCCAGCTTCCTTGAACTCACTCTGTAGCCCTGGCAGGAAGTAAGCTTTTTTGATCCTCCTGCTCCCGCCCTCCTAGTGACTGGGATTACAAGTCTGTTACTCAGGCCGAGTGAAGAGCAGATCCCCGTGCTGCTGCCTGGTGCTGCAAGGGGCTGCTTTCGGACTGCATCGAACGGTCTCAACACTTAGGGTCCACTTGTCCCTTTAGTTTTAAACTTTTTTTAGACATTAGACTAAATTGTTTTACTTTTTTTAGTGTCCTTTTTCTTTCAGGCCAGAGAGTGAACCCAGGGTCTTGTGCCTATGAACAGGACTCTCCAGCTTGCCTGTATCTCAGCCCTATTAGACTATAATTTTGATGATAGACACTTTAAAGTTGCTAAAGTAGATATTTTTGGCAGTTACCAAATCTGAATTTATGCAGTCACATGACACCCCTGACCAATGTTCGCAGGCTTTATGTAAACTGGAGATTTCTCCGAGGCATTGAAGCTCAGTTCCTGGCACTGCAGAAGGGATTCAATGAAGTCATTCCACAGCATCTGCTGAAGACGTTTGATGAAAAGGAGCTGGAGGTCAGTGTGTCACCATTCTGATCCTGTGCTCTCCTGCTGTCTACAGAGGGAAGGGGTGCCTTCTAATGCTTTCAGAGTTTCGTGAGTCAATCCTCTGAGAATTATTAGAGGAAATATTTGGGGCTTTGAAGTTTCTGTGGGTAAGAAATCTCTTATTTATGGCTTTATGAGTGCGTGCACATGTATCCGTGTGTGTGTGTGTGTGTGTGTGTGTGTGTGTGTGTGTAGGGGTATGTACATTGGTACAGGTGGCCTCAGAGACCCGAGAGGTCAGATCCTTTGGAGATGTTGTTACAGGTGATTGTTAGCTGCTTGTCATGTGTACTAGGAATCAAACTTAACTCTTCTAAAAGTGCAGCAAGCTGAGCCATCTCTCCAGCCCCATATGGAGACATTCTTTTTTTTTTTTTTTTTTTGGTTTTTTGAGACAGGGTTTCTCTGTGTAGTCTTGGCTATCCTGGAACTCACTCTGTAGACCAGGCTGGCCTCGAACTCAGAAACCCGCCTGCCTCTGCCTCCCAAGTGCTGGGATTACAGGCGTGCGCCACCACGCCCGGCTCCTCCTCCTCCTCCTCCTCCTCCTTCTTCTTCTTCTTTTTTTTATTATTTCTCTGTTTAAATCTATGCATTGGTTTCTGCCACTTTTTTTTTAAAGATTTATTTATTTACTATAGCTATACAGATGGCTATGAGCCTTCATGTGGTTGCTGGGAATTGAATTTAGGACCTCTGCTCCCTCTGGCCCAAAGATTTATTTTTTTATTATATGTAAGTACACTGTAGCTGTCTTCAGAAACTCCAGAGGGCATCAGATCTCCGTACGGATGGTTGTGAGCCACCATGTGGTTGCTGGGATTTGAACTCAGGACCTTCGGGAGAGCAGTCAGTGTTTTTACCTGCTGAGCCATCTCACCAGCCCCCTTTTCCTTCTTTTTAACTAGTCTGGGTCTATGTAGACTAGGATGCCCTTTAATTTCTGGCTTTCTGCTCACCTCCAAAGCCCCCCCTCTCCCCTCCAAGTGCTAGGATTCAGCCAGGGATTCATGCACTCCACCAGCTAAGCCACCTCTCAAGTCCCTTTTCTTTTCAAGTCACATAGACATTCTTTCCACTTAAAATTTTTCCCACCTAAAGTTCTTCCCATGGTGCACATGTAGAGGTCAGAGGACAGCTGTGATGTCAGCTCTTTCTTCATGAACATGGGTTCTGGGGGTTGAATTCAGGTTGACATACTTGCTTGGCAAGTATTCTTACCGACTGAGCCATCCTGCAGCCTGAGCCTTCTTCCCAGCTTTTTGTCATTTCTTGATTTAATTGGCTTATTTAAATATATTACTCTGACTCTAACATTCTGAAATTTATTTCAATAAAATGTTAAGTTAAACTAGTGCTCATCTTTGCTAGAATACATTTAGAAGACATGAAACAAGATAAATTATGTGGTGTCTAACCATTCCTGGGCCTTTGCAAACACCCATATAATAACAGTTATCCGCTCTATAACAGTTACATTCCTTCTGTGTGAAGCTTACCCTTAGAGTACCACAGTAAACACATCCAACTTAAAACTGAGCTACTTCGGAAGAAATAGTGAGGTTTGTTGGGAGTGGTGGAGCGTGGCTCTAATATCGCACTTGTGCTGAGACATGAAGATTGAAAATTTAAGGTCAGACTGAGCTACATAGCAAGTCCTTGTATCAAGAAAAGTAAGTACATAAAAAGGTTTAATTCTACCAATTTATCTGGTAGTTAGGACATAAGTATTTGAAGAGTATAGATCATTTTTAAATGATTTTCTTTATTAGTATTACTGACTTTTTTTTGCTTGTCTTTTTTATAATCTACTTTTATTATTTTTAAATTATATATAAATGCATGTGTCTGCATGTGGGTTTGTGTGTGTGAGTCCAGGTAACCAGGGAGGCCAAAGGGTTTAAATCCCTGGACCTGGAGTTACAGGTGGTTGTAGCCACCCAACATGGTAAACTCTGTTCCCTTGGAAGAGCAGCAGGTCTGAGCCCTGCTGTCCACTGAGCCACCTATCTCCCCAGGCCTGCTGGTCTCTTTAATAGATATTTGCAAACAATCAGTTGACTCAGTACTATCCCCCATTCCTTTTGTGACTGAAAATGAAAGGCCAAAGACAAGTCAGGAGGAGGGGGAAACATAGAGCTAAATAGCTAGGGTAGAGTGGATCTGAGATATAGGACCTTCTTTGTTTATGTTGTGAATCAAGAGTTTGCACTATAACAGGCACTCTTCTGATGGACAGGGTTTAGAAGGCATCTTTAGTGGCCTGAATTCATTATTTCAGAGACATTGTCTCTGTTAGGGTTCTCGTTGCTGTGAAGAGACACCATGACCAAAGCATAGAGGACATTTAATTGGGGATGGCTTACAGGTTCAGCCCATTATCATCGAGGTGGGAAGCATGGCAGCATCCAGCAGACATGATGCTGGAGGAGCTGAGAGTTCTACATCTTTACCCAAAGGCAGCCAGGAGCAGACTCACCCTTCCACCCCAACAAAGACGCGCTCCCCCAACAGGGCCACTTCTAACAGCACCATTCCCTATGGGTCACGCACATTCTGACCACCTTTTTTTTGGGGGGGGGGGGTTCAAGACAGGGTTTCTCTGTATAGCCCTGGCTGTCCTGGAACTCACTCTGTAGACCAGGCTGGCCTCGAACTCAGAAATCCGCCTGCCTCTGCCTCCCAGAGTGCTGGAATTACAGGCGTGCGCCACCACCGCCCGGCTAGCATTGGCTGTTCTGGAACTCACTTTGTGTAGACCAGGCTGACCGAACAGATCTGCCTCTGCTTCCTGAATGCTGGGTTAAAAGTGTGTGCCACAACACCTGGCCCTCAAGTATTTACATTTTAATATAATTTCAAAGTTATTGAGAATTATATTATATATCCAACACGTTTCTTGCTGTGCACTGTGGATCATTTTCACAGGGAAATGAGGTAGAGGTGACTATGGTATTAGAGCAAAGAACACTGCGAGCTGACGGCAAAATTGAATGACCTCAAGTTGCAAAGCAAACAGTGTTAGAATTAATGTAAATCAATGCAGGCCTAAGAAAAGCACAGATAAACCTGTAGTATTATTTCTTCTTTTAGAGACAAGGTAGTAGCTCAGGCTAGACTTAAACTCATGATCCTCCTGTCTCATCCTCTGAAGTGCTGGGATTACAGGCATCGGGTGTGACACTCAGTTTGTGTTTACAGAGTCTTGATTTCTGTGTACTGTTTTAAAAATTTAGAGTTCTATTCTGAAACTGCAATTTTTACAAACCTTTGTTCTTGTCAGAGTCTATTACCGTGATTGTTAAACACTGGGGACAGGACCTACAATGAGTAGATACTTCTCTCATAGTAGGAGCTTTAAAGATACAGGCCCTCAGAGCAGTGGTGACACACGCCTTTAATGCCAGTGCTCAGGGGACAGAGGCAGGCAGGTCTCTGATTTTGAGGCCAGCCTGTTCAACAGAGTTAGCTAAGGTTACACGGAGGAAAAACCCTGTCTCAAAAAAAAAAAAAAAAAGGCTTTAGACCTGACTGCCACCAGACACAGGGTCTGTTGGGTATGTTTTGAAAAGCTTGCCGGGCGTGGTGGCCTGTAATCCCAGCACTTGGGAGGCAGAGACAGGCGGATTTCTGAGTTCGAGGCCAGCCTGGTCTACAGAGTGAGTTCCAGGACAGCCAGGACTACACAGAGAAACCCTGTCTCGAAAACCGGGAAAAAAAAAAAAAAGAAAAGCTTTCCAGATAATTCAGTTGCTACTTGTGGGAATGCTCACTGCAAACTTTCCAGATAATTCAGTTGCTACTTGTGGGAATGCTCACTGCAAATCTAAGAAGACTTGGGAGGCTCAGCTTTGATGTCCACTGGCTCACCACTGCAAATATTTCAACAGCTCATTATTTGTGGACTTGGCAAAATTGACGTGAGTGACTGGAAAGTCAACACCCGGTTAAAACACTGTACCCCAGACAGCAACGTCGTCAAGTGGTTCTGGAAAGCGGTGGAGTTTTTTGATGAAGAGAGACGAGCACGGTTACTCCAGTTTGTAACAGGGTCCTCTCGAGTGCCTCTGCAGGGCTTCAAAGCACTACAAGGTGAGGTGTCATGGGATGGGCACACAGGTACCTGGCACCCACCCCTGCAGGGGTGGGGTGGCGTGGGTGGGGTGGGGTGAGGAGGATCACAGTGCTTGGGGTATGTTGCAGTTTTATAAGGCCTATGCTTTTAAAGATCTTCTCTGACTAGCTCCCACATGGAACTCCTGGAGAGGCTGTTCTGACAGACTTCTCTGATCAGTGTGTGGTGCGGAGTGTAGTTTGGAGCCTATGTGCTGGCGCTCTGTTTTGCACTTTGTGGTCACCTCGCTTTAATTCTATAGGGAAGGTCATTCACCTCCATGCTCACATCTCAGCTTGGCAAAACCTTTACCCCCCTGAGATGCCTCTTCTGCCTTTCCTTTAACAGAGAGGCAGCAGGAATATTGAAAGCCAGCTGTTTGGTCAGGCCACTTTATTTACTACATGACTCCAGACCATTGATAGACAACCATCTTAAAGTTTTTAGGATTGTTTTGCTGTGGAATTAGCTGCTTGGGTTTTGGTTGAGTTGGTAACCCTGCTGGTGATCGTGGTGTGCATCATTTGGTGGTCATTGCTTCCTTCACCTTTAAGCTCTTCGTTTTCAAAGGTGCTTGTGAGGAGGGAGAATCCGCAAAGTGAGACAAGTACAGAACTCATCAGGAGTTGCCCACAGTGCTCAGCCTGGGCAAAGCTGCCTGAGGTTGTGTTCCCTTCCCTCTTTGGGGAGTGTGGCATCATCTTCTGGGGGGGGGGGGGATGCGTGCTGACTGAAAGTGTACCCTGCAGACTGCTAATCTTTGCTAGACTCAGTTTGAGTCATAAGCCTAAATTTGCATTAGAGTATCAGCTTTTAAAATATGATTCAAATGTATATTTTAAGCATAATAGCATATGCCTGTAATCGTAGTCCTCTGGAAGCTGAGGCAGGAGGATCTTAAGTTTAAGACTATTTTGAACTAAACAGAAAGATCTTATTTCAAAAATTTCAAAGAAAAAAAAAAAAGGCGACACAGGTCTTTAATCCCAGCTCTTGGGAGACAGAGGCCAACCTAGTCTACAAAGGGAATTCCAAGATAGCCAAGGTTACACAGAGAAACCCTGTCTCCTGTCTTAGAAAAAGGAAAAAAAAAAAAAAAAAAAAAAAAAGCAAACCTAATGTGTTCTTACTGTTTGGGCTGCAGATGTTCTGTGGCACTTAGCTGGCAGAGGGCCGTCAGAGAAGCCTTTTTCTCAGACCGTGTGGCTGATGTATGGCACTTGGCCTTACAACCTCAAAGCCAGGCCATTTTTCCGATGAGCCCCCAAGTTGGCATGTGTGGATATAAGGTGCTCCAGCTCCTGTGGTGTATGTTCCAGTTTGTTCTGAGGCTTTGGAGATGGACTCGGGTACCTGCTGTGATCTGACCCACATTCCTTCCCTGGCAGGTGCTGCCGGCCCACGGCTCTTTACCATACACCAGATTGACGCCTGCACGAACAACTTGCCAAAAGCCCACACTTGGTGAGTTATTTTTGTAGCTTTTCCTCTGTCATTGTAGGTAGGTTTTAGTTTAAAAGAAATGATGAGCGCTTCTTTTAAGTGATTTAAAAAGTAAAGTTATTCAGAAATAGACAAACCCCAAAGTGGTGGTCTCTGCTTCAGAGGTCTGCCAGCTTCTGACTTCTGTATAGCACAGCTGTGTGGTGCTCACTTGCTCTACCTGTTGACTTGTTCTGTGCAAATCATCAAGTCTGATTTGCTTGTTCACAGCTTCAATCGAATAGACATCCCGCCCTACGAGAGCTATGAGAAGCTCTATGAGAAGCTGCTGACAGCCATCGAGGAGACCTGTGGCTTTGCCGTGGAGTGACAGGCGCCGAGGACTTACGACAACTCTTATTTATCCCCTGGCCAACAGCCTCCTTCAGCAGTGCTTCCGAGGACGCCGGAGGACAGGACAGCCCCTCCCCTGCTCCTCAGAGTCCAGGACAGTGGGAGGAAAAGGACAGTTTTGAAATTCCTATTCAAGGAAAAGTAAAGGTCTTTATGCTTTGCCATGAGGACACACTCAGCTGCTATTTAAAGATTAATACCTTGAACCTAAAGAATGCTGACCCCTGCGTCTCCAGAGTTAGGCAGTGTTCTACACTTAAAGACTACTACTATTTTTATACAAGGTTATCTCTCCAAATCGCTTCTCAGACTCGTGTCTCTCCCGCACAGCAAGACAACTCCAGCAGTCGGTACAAGTCACATTTCATTTGATCAAATACATGATTTTCGAACAGCTCCTATATTTGCTCTTTGTAAGAAACTAAAGTTATTTTGGATTGTTCCACCTTTGTAAACAATTGGCTAAAGGGATCATTACCTTTATGAAATTAAGCCATTTACATGTTTAGTTGTGGTTTTCTATAGCAGAGTGTTATATTTTGCATTATGTGGGTCACCGTAGCTTAAGTGGGGTTTTATATTTTTCAAGTGTGACTTTCTTGGAAATTCTTAATGCAACCATTTAAACTGAGTTTATTTGCTACCCTCCCTGTTTTTAAGATGACTTAAAAAAAAAAAAAAAAAGCAAAAACCTCATGTTCTTGAATCAAGAAGATCAGGTATTTTGGATTTACTTTCATCTTAAATTGAAATACTGCATTTTTATAGCTTCTCAGTATGTGATGGAATGGATTTTCATTCTTTGCTGGGTCAGCTTGTCTTTTATATGCTATTTCTATAAACCAAAGTCTCTAATAAGAACATCTAACTTATATTTTAATTGTTTCTAAAAGGAAAATTTTTGCTCTAAAGATCGTTTAGCAAGCTTAGAGAGCCCTGCTTTTACCTCATTGGTTGAACTGGAGGTGGCAGTGGGCATGGTGGACCAGGAATGGCATACCTGAGTGAAGTCAGCTGTGCTGACCGGGCCTGGAGTCCCCACTCCTGGGAAGCTAAGGCAGGGAGGGCAGTTCAAGTTTGAGGCCAGCCTGAGCTACATCACAGATCTTGCCTTACTCAAATAAGAGTGAGTCTTGAGTCAGTCATACAATTTACTGTAAAACCGAAGAGCTCGTCAGTGAGAGAGAGGCCAGGCTACCCCACAGCTGCTTCCAGTGTTGAGATAAGCTTTCAAGGTGTGTGGCTTATCCTATGGTCTAGAAGGTAACAAAAATTCTGGGGTGAGGGGTTGCAACCATCAAAAAAAAAAAAAAATCACAGATTCTAAAACTCAACCATCAGAACAATGCACTATTATTTTTAAACATTGATGTGAAATAAGAATAGCAAATTTTGCTGAGCTTGGCACAAGGTGCTGAGGAACACTGGACAGAAAGTGTAACTTGGCCTGGTGGCTGACACCCATAATCCTATCATTGGGGAGGCAGAGGCAGAGGGATCAGCATGCCAAGGCAGGCAAGCCTCACCTACACAGTGGGTTTGAGGCCACTTGAGACCCTGTCTCAGGGGCGAGGACCGTAGGCGACAGGGAGGCAGTGATAAGGAGATGCTGCTTTCTGAGGTTTTCCAAGTAGTGTAATGCACGCAAATCCCACCGCTTTTCGAGTGCCTTTTAACTATTACAGTGACTTGACAGAGCTTTAAAGGAAATTTCCCTACGTAACAGTCTTCAATAGCACAGGACATCTGAAAACATGATTTAGATTTCAGTTTCAAAATTACTTCACCCGATTACATCCAGACAGGTGCTAATGGAACAAAACTCCCCATGTCCCCGAACCTGGACTTGCCTTGTGTTTAATATGAGTGTTTATCTGTTCCCACGCAGCCGTCCTCCAGTGCTCTGTTCCATCAGGAAAGCTTAATTCTGATCAATGGTTACCTTGTGCTCACAAGCAGTAAGAGGCCACTATTTCCTGGCAGTTTTAAAGTAATGCTGCGTATCCTGTACATTTTGTTTTGCAGTTTGTTGCTCTGTATTTTACAGTGCTCCCCTCACCCCACCTCCATTTACAGGCCAGAGCACAAATTTCTTTTCTCCTAAATCCATTATAATTTGTTTTCCTTGACAACACTAAATCAGCTCTGAACTTGCAGTGCATCGGACAGATTGCGCTGATTGGTGTTAGACACTTCCAGTGCCTGCAGGGTCGGCAGCACAGCGCCTCGCCCTTCAGCTGCAGCTTACTGTCGGGGCCATGTGTGGTGGTTAATGTTCTCTCACGCTTGGATGATGATTGTACCAAATGCTGAGTTGCTTATTCTAGATGTAATTAGTTCACTTTATGTAATATTCTTCCTTTTCTCTAAACTGACTTTAAAAACAAAGTTTTATCATTTCCATTGTATTTATTACAGAATGTTTTAGCCTTGATATTCTTTGTAATTTCACTCATTTGTTACGTGAGCTTTATCAATAACATCTGTATAAATGGTTTTTAAAAATTAACTATGTATGTATGTATGTGCCCATGCCCAAGTTGAGCAATAAAATGAATGCTGTTTGCACTGTCACAGCAGCGAGGTTTTTAAGAATATTGAGTTTTTACTTGTTTTGAAAAACACATTTGGCTTTTCACAGGTGATGGCGGGGAGCTTTGACTTGGAAAGAGTGCTGCCTTCTCCCAGGGCTCAGAGGCTGGGACCCCGCCACCTGGTGGAGCAGGTAGGGCAGAGGGTCTCCACCATGGCAACTGAGACGTTTCCATCCGTTGTTGGGGGCCGTGAGGTGGTGGGACTTCTGAGAGAAAAATGTTTATCTACAACCAGGTCTGTCTGGGGTCTGGAGGGCAGTGCTGTGGTTGGCAGACGGCCTAAACTTTGCCAGCATGCCCTGATGTTAACCAGTAAAGTCATGCAAATGAAAAGGAGAGATGAGTCACAGCTCTGTGATGCCAGTTGAGCGAAATACACAGATAGAAAAGAAATGCTGTGGGTTCACGTATCACCATAATGTGTGGTCTGTGAATATGTACAGCAGGGGCTGCAACAGAATAGAAGCGCTGGAAACAGGAACAGCAGCCGTGCGACAGTCTAGACAGTGTTGTGTAGCCACTTCCCCCCGTTCTTTCCTAGAGGGACAAGGGACGCTCCCAGGACTGGGGAAGCCCACAGCGCCCTCTGAGGCGTGTCCTTGCAGTCTAGAAAGGTTACTGCCATGGTGAAGAGCTGCTGGCGCAGAGGCTTGTTCAGGGGAGCCGCACTCCAGTGCTTCAGCCTCGCGTCAACACCTGTCTGGAGGAGGGCTCTTCAGTAGCATGCTCCTGTCAATAGTCCCAGGAAACTCACTGGCTCATCAAATTAGATTTGGGTGGAATTGTCTGTTGCCAATGTCCTGAGGTAAAGAAATGTTTGATCGTGTCTCCCCAGTTAGTGGGCATTCTGCTTCACATGGCTACATTTACTGGCTTTAAAACAAAGTTACAGCACATCAAAGATCTTTGGTATTTAATAGTACATAACTCAAACCGCCTTGCTTTGACTGCTTTGTTTGAAAGTGGTTCTGCTTTGTGGTAGCCAGCAGTTGGCCTCTATTATTTATATAACAATGGGTAAACATGCTCAATGTTTGGGTTTTCTACCCAGACACTCATAGCAGGATCACATGAAGTCAGGAGACTAGTTACAGGGCAGATGGAAGTAATTACACCAGAGGGCTATTACCCTTTTATATTAATACTCTAAACTGGTTTGTTATAGTTAAAAGGCTATATAAAAGGTAATTTTCCTGACAGGTATGGTGGTGCAAGCCTGTAGTCCCAGCACTCAGTAGCCTGCTAGAGGCTTGAGAAGTTTGAGGCCAGCCTGAATTACAATAGGATCAGGCCTGTCTCAGAACAAAACTTTTCCTGCCTATTTGTGAGTTGTGTAACTTCCCAGTGGGCTGTGTTAAGCTGATGGCTCTCATTTGTGCCGTGATAAAGGTATGCACTGCCCCACTCAGCTCACTGCCAGTCGAAGAGTAAGAAGCCAGTCATCCTGAATAGAGATGACCTCTTCTGACTAGGAAGTAGGTAAGGCTAGGGAAGTGGACGGCAGCTCCCCCATGGCAGATGAGGACTCACAGCCGCATAGCTCCTCAGCTCTAGCACAGTGGTTAGATGCTGTGCTTGGGCCTGGAGTTCACACATAGTCAATAACTTTCATTGACCTCTGTCGACATGCTTCACAAGTGGGCTGGCAGGACTTGTTAACTGCTCTAACATAGCTAAGTGCCTTTATTCCCTTTCCACAGGTTTTGAGTTATAAATCCAAAAGCAGTAAGCTTTAAGAAAAAGGTTTTATTTAAAAAATTGTAAGTTTTAACATGAATACATAAATAAGGCATGTTCTGGTTTAGACTGTTTACTGGCTCAGGTCTAGCTCTGTTCATATTAAGATGTCTAGAAGCTTCCCCTATGAAGTTTGGCCTCTGGGGAAAGGATTTTTACTGTACTGGAAGGAAGCCAACTGCAGCCGAGCTCTGAAGCGCTCAGCCTCTAGTTCCCGGAAGAAAGCATCGTCGTCGTTCTGCGTTATCATGTGCTGCAGCTGCTGAATTTCCTTCTCCATCTTAGCTCTCAGCTCCCTCTTCACCTTATGTAACGTCTGAAAGAGAACTCAGTCAGTCGGAAGCTTGTGGCTCTTATCCAGGCCCCTCTATTCTCACGCTAACCCCCCATTTCCTGCTCCTAACAGGTTCCTCCAGAGAGGTTAGTAATTTATTGGCTCCCTTCCAAGACCAGAGCTGGCAACATCAGAGCCCATCAGGTACTTGGGAGCAGAGATGGATTCTCTCCATTCTTTGAAGTTACAGTAACATTTACTACTTCCTTTTAGGAATAATTCCTAATTCCTGTCCTGTTCATTATTACCTGAGCCTGGAATTTCTGTCTTGTTTTGAGTTCCTGACGTTCCTGTGAGATGGCTTCTGCCAGCAGTGAAAACTGGGGGGAAGAAAAAACCAAATCTTCCATCACAATGCAATTATTCTTATACTCCATCTTAAATCAAAATGGAAATAGGGCAACACACAGGATACTATTTTAAATATTGTCTTAAATTTGCCTTAGAAACAATCAGTATCGCCTGTCTGGTGCTGCAAAGCTCTGTGCTAATTTGCATATTAGTCAAGCTGACAGGTGCTTGGGTCAAGCCCACCTGGTCCTTGTAGTAGTTTTCCATGGAGTCCAGCTCATTCTGGTGCTGTCTCTTTTCTTCATTGCGTTTCTCTTTGGTGTAGTTTCTTAGATCTCGTAGTCTTTGTTTCTGAATTTGTAAACCTTCTTCAAACAGTTTCTTAAAGATCTGTTGGTTATTTAATCATAAATGATACTGCATTTCACAGACTTTTCAAAATAACAGCTGTCCTCATTATTCAAATACATAAAATTATCTCTTAAAATATACATACATTCGAGTCGGGCAGTGGTGGCGCACGCCTTTAATCCCAGCACTTGGGAGGCAGAGGCAGGCGGATTTCTGAGTTCAAGGCCAGCCTGGACTACAGAGTGAGTTCCAGGACAGCCAGGACTACACAGAGAAACCCTGTCTCGGAAAAATAAAAAAAAATTAAAAAAAATATACATACATTCTAAGTTTTAGTAGACCCAGCATTGTGTAGCTATCCCAGACATGAAACCCATGCCTGGCAGCACTGCTGCCCTCCCTTCCTGTTCTGACACGGCCTTATTAACCCGACACGCTTCAAAGGTCAGACCCCTTGTCACACTACTGTGTGAATATAACAAAAATCTTTTTTTTAAAGATTTATTTATTAGATTTAAGTACGTGGTAGTTGTCTTCAGCACCACAGAAGGGGGCATCAGATCTCATTACAGATGGTTGTGAGCCACCATGTGGTTGCTGGGATTTGAATTCAGGACCTCTAGAAGAACAGTTGGTGCTCTTAACTGCTGAGCCATCTCTCCAGCCCAACATATTCTTAAACTGAGAGGCATGGGCTGTTTTTAGCTGTTTCGGTTGCTATGTGGGTACAACACACACACAGACACACATCCAAAAATATTAACCCTACCCAGCATTCCAGTAACCCTCTGAAGTACTGCCAGATTTACAAAAGCAATCACACCCCCCACCAGCCCTGCATGAATTCCATCTTCTCCATGTCCTCATGTACCCAGCTCTCTACTCCCCTCAGGAGAGAGTTCTGAAGCATCTATGTATGTAATGCAAGATGGAAACAAATGTTTCTGCACCCAAGTACTCAGTTGAAGGTGAGGGTCAGCATTTGGACAGCCACCCTAAAACGACTGTTCTAGAGATTGGGACATGCCCAGTTGTCTTCCCGCCATAGGTGGAACTCTGGATGAATGACTACTGCTGACAGTGCGTATTAGTTACCATGTTCTCTTAGGCAAGTTGCTTAACCTCTCAAAGCCATAGCAGTATCTTCCTCAAGAAAACTTTGGTTTTATTTAATACAGTTTAACTATGATCAAGTTTTACTATAGAAATAAAATTTATCAGTAATTCAAACTCTGATTGGCTACGAGTCTGTATCTTGTGGGAACAGCTCTCAATATGGTCATTCCTTTGGCATCATGTAAGCATAGCATACCTTAATTTCCATTGTCTGCAGTGTGCTCCAAAACCCTCAGAGCAGCCAGACTGCAAAGCGTGTGGAGGAGGTTGAGGAAAGGCCGGCTGCATGTTAGGGCCGTGAAGACAGTAGATGGCGGTGAATCACCACCCAGCACAAGTCCTGACTGCATGTGGGACTTGGATTTAGATTTTGGATCCAAATTGAGGTAAGATTTGTAGGCAAAAGAAACTGGTACAAAACACAAGTTCCCCTTAGCAGAGCTAGACAGACACAAAGGTACACATACCATTTCTTCCCGGGTTCTCATCTTCATCATTTTTGCACGTAACTGAACTCTGTAATCATCATAATATTTTCGGGCACGAACACTTTGATGACGATTTTCTTTTATCTTTGAATTGGTCAACCTTTGCTTGTGAATTCGGTCCCTGAAGTCTTGCTAGAGAAGGGGTAAGAAGGAAGTAGAAGGCCAGGTGAGCATTCATTCTCACCCCTCAGCTCCCCGCCAGGAATGATGCCTTCCGGCTGTAAGCTGCGCACACATGCGCAGACCATGGCCCACACAGGTTCTTCAGCCTTTGCAGCTCCATCACCATAACCTGTGGAGCAGCGCTGACACCACTGTGGAGCACTGGGGCCCTGAGTTCTTCGAGCCATGGGTTCCACGTCCTGACTCAGTGACCAAGAAACTTTGAAGATGGCTTTTTAGAAACTATTTAAGATTAATATTTCCATACTTAGCTCTATTTCCATACTTAGCTCTATTCCCAACTAAAGATTTTTAAATATCCTTGGCAGGCTGATGTCTGCCTTTTCCGGTCACTATACTTATCCCTGGTTAGGGATAAGTATGATTTCTAATCCAAATTATAACAAAACTGGTTCTACCTGGGATCGGAGATGCCAGCACTAAGCTACAATTCTAAGCACCTTCGTGGACTGTGGAGGTAGAGACAGATATGGGATAAAATTTCAACTCTGCCTTTTGCTCATCGAAGAGAAAGCCAGGCACTCCCATTCCGTCTGAAAGCTTGGGTTTTCATCTCAGAAGATACCATCTCCAATTTGTTACTATAATGAAGTGAAAAACAGCCACGTGGCAGGGATAAAAGGAGCTGTGCAGCCACCTGCTGGGAGTGTTTCCAGGTCTGCAGTGGTGCAGTGTGAGATACATTTTCCCCATCAGTTCTGAGTTACAGCCTGATACCCATTCACTCCCACGGGCAAGTGTTGTAAAAGTCTGCTGCCTGACGCCGATAAAGAAACTGGCAGGGCTCGGTGTGTTCCTGACATACCAGCCTCTGGTTATGGTCATATTCCTTCTTGACGAGAGCAGTAAGGAGGTCATGCCTTCTCAGGGCTTCTTCTATCTTTAAGAAGACACAAAACAAGGAGGTTAGTCACGCTGCTGAAGGCAGGCTCTCCCATCTGCTTGGGCAGGAGCTTACTTCATCCTGGAGTTTCTTTTTGGATCGGTTCTCTCTCTGTGCTTCCCTTTTGAGCTGTTCAACCTGTGCCATCTGCTGCTTCCACATTTTGGTCAGTGTTGGGTCAGACACATAGAGAAATGGAAACTGTTCCAGCATCAGGGGCAGCAGACTGTGCTCATTTACTCTCACTGTGAGGAAATGAGATGCCGTTAATCTGACCAACCATCTAAAAAAAATTCTCATCCCCACCCACCTACTAAACTAATCTCAGGACTGTGGTGCTGGTTCTAAGATTTATTTATTTATTTTATGTATATGAGTACATTGTCGCATGTGGTTGCTGGGAATTTGAATTCAGGACCTCTGCTCGCTCCAGTTGGACCCGCTCCGCCCACTCTCTTCAGCCTAAAGATTTATTATTATATCTAAGTACACTGTAACTGTCTTTAGACACTCCAGAAGAGGGCATCAACTTTACAGTTAGTTGTGAGCCACCATGTGGTTGCTGGGATTTGAACTCAAGACCTTCGGAAGAGCAGTCAGTGCTCTTAACCACTAAGCCATCTCTCTCCAGCCCTGTGGTGCTGGTTCTAAAAAGAACCATCTGGAGTGTACTTGCTACTTTTACACTCCTACTATTGAGGGTGGGAAGCTGAAAAGTTCCAGCTGTAGTCCTGAGGGGCCATCCACACTCCTTAGCAGCCTCAGGGCCTGCAGGCAGGTGCCTTCTGCGTGTGAAGATGGAAGCCACCTCAGCTCACTCAAAGGCACATGGTTAGGAGAGCAGTCCCTGATGGGAAATAGCTGGAAGCCTGGCATTTCACCTGACCTTGTTTCTTTGCACCAAGGCGCTCTCTCTGCTCAGGAGAGCGCACTGTCAGCGCACAGGGGCTGAGCCGGCCATCTGCTTGCTTGGAGCAGCCCTTGCCTTCTAGGAGCTTTCCAAAAACAAACGGAGCAAGCACCACCACCACCAAAGGAACTAGAGTGCATGGAGAGAGGCCCTGTGGAGCAGCAGAGCTTACAGAGGACCAAGGCTTAGGAGTCTGGTTCTGACTACAGAAACCCAGCCCTATGGCAGTAACACAGAAGGACCTTTTTACAGCTAACTGGTAGATATCTGCTTCCACCAGCCTCTAGAATGCAACCTGTGTGCCCAGAGGCTGCCTGCTGGCATCAAGGACGTCGGAGGCGCTTACTTGGAGATGTCTTGCTTGACTTCAGGAGAGCACCACCTTTTGGACTTGGAGCTGCAGGTTTTCTGGAGTAAATCTTCTGAACCTGACTCCGCTTTGCAGTTCCTTTAAGAAAGGCTTCTCTGAATGACTTTTCCTTAGAGGCAGATGAAAAGGACAGAGGAAAGAAAGGTCTACAAACGCTTTTATCCAATCATCTCAGACGACAAAGACAGAACAGCTGACTACCAACAACCTTCTTAGTCTTGGTTTTCTCTCCCAGCTTTAGTGGCCATAGTCCCATATCCTCCATACAACTGCTATAGAATTGCTAATGTGCTGGCTTCTTTATAACCTTTTCTAAGTATATTAAGAACAAACAAACAAACTCAAGCAATTCAAAGCATGCATGTACATCTCCGGCACCTCTGTCCTACTTTCACTGGAGCATCAGCAGTTTGTGTATTTGAGATAGGGCCTGCTTAGTCCTGGTTATCCTGGGACTCCATATATAGACCAGGCTGGACTCAAACCACAGATGTCCTCTGGCTTCTGCCTCCCAAGTGCTGGGATTGAGGACATGCACCACCACACCCAGCTGGAAGCTACCTTCTGAGGCGTAGAAAGCAAGGACTTGGGCTTCTCACAGTCAGGTACACAGTGCTTGAGGTCCTGCCTCCTCTTTGTCAACTAAATCTATTCTAACTCTTCACAAACCGGTATGCAAGAACTTTTAAGGCGGAAGTTTAGGCCTTCAGCTTAAATCCTCTTGTATCTGAGGGAGGAACTCTGTCCTGAAATGAAGCCCTGCCTTCTCCTCAGAGCCAGTGACTGTCCTTCTCATGCTTGGCACTCATCAGGTGGGGACTTTTACCCACTGTTTCCTCTTCCTCCTCCTCCCTTCTCCCTCGAAGGCCACCAACGTTCTCTTGAACTTTATTTTTTCTTAGTTCCTGTTCAAATGCTTCAGTTAATGCCTGGAAAGAATAAGGTCATACAACACAGCTGTCAGTCTAAACGTACTAAGTTCATTCACACTTTCCTAAGTTCCTTTCAGGCTGCTTCCTAAAATACACCGTGCACACCGGAGCTGGAGGCAGTGGTTTTTCTTCTTACTCTTCCCAGGTTTTAGACTGAGCCTTCTCTGAGGATAACTATGTGGGGTGTGCTCCTCAGTCTCTCCCCTGGCGCACTCTCTGGCACAGGGTCTCTTACTGAACCCGGAGGTCAGCTCCAGGCCTTGTGCTTGCACGACAAGCACTTGCCTATCTCCCCCACCCCTGAGATATAACTATTTTACATCCTCTGAATTAACTCTAGTTTTCACCAGCTTAATTATGACATAAAAACTCGCCATGCCAGGCAGTAGTGGCTCTTGCCTTTAATCCCAGCACTCAGGAGGCAGAGGCAGGCAGATCTCCAAGATCAAGGCCAGCCTGGTTTACAGATCAAGTTCAAGGACAGCCAGGGCTACAGAGAAAAACCCTGTCTCAACAAACAAAAAACAAAACAAAACAAAAAACCCCACAACTACAGCAAACAAGTAAGTGTTCTAAAGTCACTCATTTTAAAATCTCTGTTCTATACCACATCTTCCCTGGTAATGATACCAGGTGTCTTGTCTGCATATATGTCTGTGCACCGTGTGCCTGCCTGCCTGGTTCCTGTGAAGGACAGAAGAGGGTGTCGGACCCACTGGAACTGCAGTCCAGACAGTTGTGAGCCTCCGCATGGGGCGCTGTAAGATTAGCCGGTGCTTTCATAAGCTGAGCTGCTGGCCGCCTCCTACTGAGCACCCTACTCACCCCACCGTAGCTCTCCTGCTCCCCTTCTATCTGAACAGAGCAGGCCACACTGACCTCTTTCTCTTCATCCACTGAACACTTAAGCACATTATTTTCTTTACAGTTTCGTGACCGTATGTCTAGTGAGACAGCATATTATATAATCCTCTGCCATCCATTCAACGCGGGCACAGTGAGTGCACGTCACACCTTCGCTCGGTGGCTTGTGTGCTCGCTGTAACACCCAGCTGAGGGAAAACGGTACTGAGTGGTGAGTAGTACTCAAGGAATGGAGCAGTACCTTTGCTTGGGAATGGCGTGAGTCTGTCGCTTTAGATTTGTGCTGCCTCCTCCTCTCTTTCTCTAATTGTCTGTGTTTGTTCACTAAAGATGACGACAGTGAATGGGACCTGTAAGGTGCCTTTCTGTATGTAGAAAATCCTGCAACACAGAAAAGTCACCATTAGCTCCTGACAGTCAGAAATGTTAAGCTGGAAACTTAAATCTTTAAAAAAAATAAAAATAAAAAAATAAAAGGAAATGACAAGCTACCGAGCTAAGTGTATTCTGATATGTAGTTGTGTGTCTCTGACATGTAGTTGTGCGTTTAGTCATTCCAAGCACACAGACTGTCAGGGATGGGGAGGCTGGATGCTCGCTGTTCACGCCTGGCTTCAGATCCCTGGCTTCAGTCATAGGTGGGTGTGACTGAGCATCTGCAACCACAGCTCAGTGGCCGGCCACCCTTGCTGTACCTATGGGTTCCTGGCTCAGTGAGGAGAGCCCGGCTCAGAATATAACATGAAGAGCACTTGAGGAAGAAACCTGATGTTGGCCTCAGGCCTCCATAAACATGTTCACAAACACAAATGCACACACTCAGATGAACACACACACACACACACACACACACACACACACACATGTGTACTGTTAAGTACACAGGCGTTGCATATTCAGCTTTGGGTTGAGCTCAGGCCGCAGAGTGTATGCTGTGTATCAAGTTCTATGGTAAGCAGGTGCCCTTGGCTGTGAGACAGGTCACTTGTAGGCTTTGTCTTTTGCCTGTCTAGGTCCACGGATGAAATGTAAACACATACATAGCAACTCGCTACAGTAAAGGTGACGTGGCTAACCTCGGAGTACTCGCTAATGGGCAGAAATATTCAGGCTCTGCCAGTGGGGCACACTGTGGATTCAGCTGGAGCTTTAAATATCAACAAACATTTCCTAAATAAGGTTAAAGTTACAGGATATAAATAGTGTTAGCATAAATTTTAAAAAGGAAACAATAGTGCATATTTAGACAAGCAATATATAAGCTGTGACATACAGAAATATCAGTAAGAAACAATATTACCTTGAGTTTGCTATCATTTCTTTTTTTTTTTTTTTTTTCTGAGACAGGGTTTCTCTGTGTAGCCCTGGCTGTCCTGGAACTCACTCTGTTCCAGGCTGGCCTCGAACTCAGAAATCATCCTGCCTCTGCCTCCCAAGTGCTGGGATTACAGGCTTGCGCCACCACGCCCGGCTCATTTTTTATCCTTATATATAGAATGAAACTTAACACATGAAACTACTTGAGAAGTTATCATGGATGCCTCAGTCTAGGCCTCCGTGGGTTTTTACCTGGCCTGGGCTTCTTTGGTCCATACTCCATGATGCTGTCACTGTGCTGCGACAGCATGTCCTCATTCCCACTGTGCACCTCTTCATCTCCAGCATCGCCATCTTTACCATCCGTCTCGTCCATCCCTCCATCGCCCAGTGCATTTTTCAGCATCTATTAAGAAATTCTTTCACTATCTGTCCTTGACTTCAGCAGGAAGTCCAGGGTACAGTAGTAGAGAGCAGGCCTTCTAAAAGTCACCAGCAGCAGTCACCAGTCTCTTGTAGAGACTTACACATGTATCTTACACACCACAGCTTGACCTCATTCGCTTTGTGTATTTGATTTGAGATAGGATTTCTTTGTGCCAACCAAGCCAGCCTGGAACTCATGATCTTCCTACCCCAGTATCCTCAGAGCTGGGAGGCGGGGCACCGTGACGGCCGGCTTTGTCTTTAGCATCTAAAGCATGGGTAGACACACTTTTGATCTCAGAGGCAGAATTACAGCAAGTTCAAGGCCAGCCTAGCCCGTGTAGAAGTTCTAGACCATCTAAGTGAGCCTCAGACCTCATTTTTGTTTTGGTTTTTGTTTGTTTTTTTGAGCAATCAGTGCTACAGACCGACCAGGCTTTCATCAAATTCAAGAGCTCTACCTTCCTCCCAAGCACTGGGATTAAAAGCATGCTCTACCACCGAGCTGACTTACGGAACATTTCAACAGCACCCAGAATACAACTCATTTCCCAGCACCTAAGCCCAGGTTCCATCTTCTGCTGGGAGAGCAATACCGTCCACTGAAAGGCTAACCACAGAAATCTCAACCAAGATTAAAGGACAAGACTTGCCCAGTCTAGCTCAGAGAGCTGCTGAGAGAGCTTCTCTGACACGGCATGCAGTTCTTCTTCCGTTAACCGCTTCCTGGCCCTCTGAGGGAGAGGTGGGTAGTCTGAGGGGCGCACATCTCTGTAATAAAATGGCCACATGGCAGTTAGCTTGCCAAATATACACTACTTATTTCAAAATGAGTATAATTAACTTTAACAAATAATTTCATTATGGTTCCCAAAAGCTAAATTTTTTGATACTATTCTAAAAAAAAGTTACTATTAGGGGGAGTAACTTGCCCCAAGTTACCTTTAATGGTCCCAGGGGTCCATGCCAGGCCGCCCGGCTTGGGCAGCAAGCACCTTTACTGTTAAGTGATCTCCCCAGCCCTTTACGACAGACATGCGGTAAACACGGAAGCCCACGGCAACATTACCTTTCCCCTACAGAAAGCTTCCTTGGCCTGGAGCCTTCAGTCAGAGCAGGACATGTTTCCTGATCATCATCTTTAGATAATGTAGAAGTTAAGAAAACATCATCCGGTTCCTATTCAAACAGAAAGAAAAGGCTGCTTGAGAAACCAAGGCAATGGCTCGGGCAGGGACGTGCTTGCCACGCGGCACGGGGCCTGAGTTCAGTCTCCAGCGGCAAGGAGCCAACAGAAGCTGTCCGGAAACGCGCTGGGACGAAGCCCTGCGAAGCGGAGATGCTTAACATTTTTAATAGCTTATGTCTTAACCTTAAATCTGGTCTGGAACTCTCTAGGTAGCCCAGGCTAGCCCCATACAGACTCCTCTGTCCCTGCCTCCCAAGCACTGGGATAGAGTGCTTGTTACCATACCCAGACTTTATACTCCCATTTTTTTAAAATCTTTTTAAAGTGTGTGTCTCCCAGTTACCATCACCCAAGGGAAGAAACAGCATGTTACCAGAACCCCAGGACCACCCCAACCCCCAAGACTCCGACAATGGTAGCTCTCCTATCCCCATCCTTCCTCATTCTCCTAAGGAGAAGCAGTAGTCTCGCTTCTCTAGACCAGCTTTCCCTCGCTCGGAGGGCATCCCCCACCTCCCCACTGTTCTGAGACTTATCATCTGGTGCCTGTGAGCACGCAGAGCTGTGCTTGGCAGAACCTTGATGTCCTGGATGTGCCGGCCCCAGCCGTCCTCACGCCGTTCTCCCCCGGCTGCCTAGGATAAGAGCATAAAGGGAGATACAGAGGTCAACTGTTTTCTTTTAATTTAAAAAGTATAGCCAGGCGGGGGTGGCACATGCCTGTAATCTCAGCAGTCTGGGAGGCAGAGGCAGGTGAATTTCTGAGTTCAAGGCCAGCCTGGTCTACAGAGTGAGTTCCAGGACAGCCAGGGCTATACAGAGAAACCCTGTCTCAAAAAACAAAAAAAAAGGTATTTTATTTCTGGGCAGTGGTGGTACACAGTTAATCTCAGTGAAGGCAGAGGCAGGTGGATCTCTGAGTTTGAGGCCAGCCTGGTCTATAGAGTGAATTCTAGGACAGCCAGGGCTACACAGAGAAACTCCATCTTGACAAATCAAAATAAGTTATTTAGTTTATTATTATTTAGTTTATTATTTTGTGTATATGGGTGCTTTGCCAGTGTGTATGACTATGCAACACATGTGTCTGTACACAGAAGAGGGTGTCTGATCCCCTGGGACTCAAGCTACCAGAAGTTGTAAGCTGCCACATAGGTGCTGGTAATCAAATCTGGGTCCCCCTGGAAGAGAAGTCAATGCTCTTAATCACTGACCCATCTCTCTCCAACTTGTTTTTAAAGACAGGGTATCTTATAGCTGAAGATGAATCTGAATTTTCAAACCTGTCTTGCCTCTGCACTCTAAGGATTGGTTTTGTGAAATGTTGGGGATTTGTGTACTCCAGGTGAGCATTCTACCAATTAAGATACGTGTCCAGCCACGTATCAAGTGTGATGCACCATCATTCCCAGCACTGGAGAGGTTGAAGCAGGCAGAGCTCTGAGTTGAAGGACAGCTTAGTCTACAACACGAGTTCCTCCCCAGCTGGCCAGGACGACACACACATGAAGACCTTGTCTTTAAAAAAAGGAATACTTTATTTATTATTTATTAATTTAAATTGTTTATTTAGGGTTGGAGAGATGGCTCAGCGGTTAAGAGCACCGACTGCTCTTCCAACAGTTTGTGAGTTCAAATCCCAGCAACCACATGGTGTCTCACAACCATCTGTAATAAGATCTGATGCCCTCTTCTGGGCTATCTGAAGACAGCTACAGCGAGAGAGCAGGCCGGAGCGAGAAGTGTCTGAAGACAGCTACAGTGTACTTATATATAATAAATAGATAAATCTTTAAATTGTTTATTTAATTTATATTTATTTAGTTTACATCTGTTTATGAGATTTTGAGTATGCGTCATTGTGCCTAGCTCAGACTTTGATTAATATACCTGACAACCATTCTAGTAGAGTACTCTTTAAGTAGATGGACTTCTGGGGCTAGGGTTACAGATCAGTTGGATTGTGTATGCTCAGCATATTTATTCAAGGCTCTAGGTTCAATCACCAGTAGCAAAAATAAGTACTATATGGGCTTCCAGCCAGTTATAAGAAGACCTTTCCACTTACTACAGAAGGTGCCATGTGCTCTCCAGAACTCGGCGTAGACAAGTAGCGACTTGACCAGAGGTATTCTTTGCCTATGGGACAAGGTGCTCGGGGCTCAGGAGGATGGTAGGGAGGATGTAAAGGAATAGCAGCTCGGATCGGATCGCCGAGTTTCCTGGCACTTGGAACCATGCTCATAGGAGGAGTTTCTGCTGCCAAGAGATCACAATAGGTCTCACTCTACAAGGGCATCACTGACCTAGAATTCACTCTATAGTCCAGGCTGTCCTCAAACGCTGCACATCAATCCACCTACCCTGCTTCCCAAGTGCTAGGATTATACCATCAGCCACCTGGCTCAGTTAAGGAATTGTGGTGATTTGAACATGCTTGGCCCAGAGAGTGGCACTATTTAGAGGTATGGTGTCTTAGTCGGGGTTTCTATTCCTGCACAAACATCATGACCAAGAAGCAAGTTGGGGAGGAAAGGGTTTACTCTGCTTACACTTCCACACTGCTGTTCATCACTAAAGGAAGTCAGGACTGGATCTCAAGCAGGTCAGGACGCAGGAGCTGATGCAGAGGCCATGGAGGGATGTTCCTTACTGGCTTGCTTTCCCTGGCTTGCTCAGCCTGCTCTCTTATAGAACCCAAGACTACCAGCCCAGGGATGGCACCACCCACAAGGGGCCCTCCCCTCTTGATCACTGATTGAGAAAATGCCCCACAGCTGGATCTCACGGAGATATTTCCTCAAGGGAGGCTCCTTTCTCTGTGATAACTCCAGCTTGTGTCAACTTGACACACAAACACATCACTATCAAACCTCAACCCTTACTTATCCATCCCCAAGATCTACATAATTGTAAAAGTCCCACAGTCTGTAAATTCTTAAAATTTTAATCCCTTTAAAATATCCAATCTCTCAAAATTCATTGTCTTTTTATAATTAAAAGCCTCTTAATTGTGGGCTCCACTAAAATACTTTCTTCCTTTAAAAGAGAAAAATATCAGGGCACAATCACAATCAAAAGCAAAATCAAACTCCAACTCTCCAATGTCTGGGATCCACTCACAATCTTCTGGGCTCCTCCAAGGTTTTGGGTCACTTCTCCAGCCCTGCCCTTTGTTGTACACACCTTGTCTTCTAGGCTCCAGCTGCCTGTACTCGACTGCTGCTACTGTTCTTGGTGGTCATCTCATGGTACTGGCATCTACAAACACTGCTGTCTTTCGCTGTAACTAGGCTTTACCAATAGCCTCTCACAGGCTCTCTTCATGGTGACAAGCCTCAACTCCTTTGCAGGGCCCTTCAGTTCTGGGTCATGAATTGCAACTGAGGCTGCACCTTCACCAATGGCCTTCCCTGGCCTCTCACAGTGCTGAGCCTCAGCTGCTCTCCATGACCCCTTCATGTCTTCAAAACCAGTACCACCTGGGTGACTTACACATTACCAAGTCCTGCTGCAGCAAGAGGTACAACCTTGGCTATCTCTGGAACACAGCCTCTTTGTGCTCTCAGAAAACACTTCCCAGAAGCTGTCACCTCAATGATGTTGGTCTCTTCTTAATCACTGCTATTTTCTTAGCTCCAGCTAACCAGCATCAATAGTCCCAGTAATGCAAAGGTTTTGCTTCAGTAGTTCTGGTATCTTGTTAATCACAGCTGATTCTTCAGCCCCAGCTGACCAAAACCACAGAATCTTCACAATCAAAACAGCAAAGGCCCTGATAAGCTTCTAATCTTCCCTCTGAATTTCACAAGCCAGGCCTCCATTTTCTGCACTGTTCTCAACATTATCTTCCAAGCTCCTACAGAACATTCCACAGAGCTCTTAACATCCCAATGGCTCTTACAGCTCAAAGTTCTTCCACAGTCCTCCCCAAAACATGGTCAGGTTGTCACAGGATGTCCCACTATGCTGGTACCAATTTCTCTTAGGGTTTCTATTCCGGCACAAACATCATGACCAAGTAGCAAGTTGGGGAGGAACGGGTTTATTCAGCTTACATTTCCACACAGCTTTTCATCACCAAAGGAAGTCAGGACTGGAACTTAAGCAGGCCAGGAAGCAGGAGCTGATGCAGAGGCCATGGAGGGATGTTCCTTACTGGCTTGCTTCAGCTTGTTCTCTTATAGAACCCAAGACTACCAGCTCAGAGATGGCACCACTCACAAGGGGCTCTCCTTCCTTGATCACTAGTTGAGAAAATGCCCCACAGCTGGATCTCATGGAGATATTTCCTCGAGGGAGGCTCCTTTCTCTGTGATAACTCCAGCTTGTGTCAAGATAACACAAAACCAGGCAGTACATATGACCCTGTTGGAGTAGATGTGGCCTTGTTGGAGTAATTACTGTGGGTGTGGGCTTTAGGACCCTCATCCTAGCTGCCTAGAAGCCAGTCTTCTCTCCTAGCAGTCTTCAAATGAAAGCATAACTCTCAGCTCTGCCTGCACCATGCCTGCCTGGGCGCTGCCATGCTCCCACCTTGGTGATAATGGACTGAACTTCTAAGCCTGTGAGCCAGCCCCAATTAAATGTTGTCCTTATAAAAGTTGCCTTGGTCATGGAGTCTGTTCACAGCAGTAAAACCCCAATTAAGACAGGAATATATTTCTAACTTAATTAAAACAGAGCTCATGGGCTGACAAGATGGTTCAGTAGGTAAAGGTGCTTGCTGCCAGTCCAGATGATCTGAGTTCAACCCCGAGAACCTACAGTAGACAGAGACACCTAATTTGTACTAGTTGCCTTCTGACCTACATATGGGCACTGCAGCATGTACACACACTGTTGCAGTGAGCGTCGAGAACTAAGACCCAGCACAACTCACCGTCCTCACAAGGTGGCCCATTCTTGGACCAGCCAGGGCTCAACATTTCCTCAGGCGGCTTCATGCCTGGGGAAGCCGAGGCTCTTCTAGACCGTAAGTCCATAGAATTCTGAGCACCTGAGAAAGAGAGTATAATGCTAATCTTAAACCATCAACAAAGTTTGTTAAATATATTAAATGCTAGTAAGAACACCATCTTCAAAGAATCCATTGTTACAGCTGGGGTACAGGAAGGGGCAGTGCTCCACCCTGAATGCAGTTTGGTCAGTGCTGTACTGCTCTGCTTTAGGAAAGCAGGTGCAGAGATGCAGAGTAATGCTGTACGAAGCTGGGTGGCAGCTAGTACCATTCCCTAAAACTTAGGGTTTGGAAGTGAAGCCTAAATTAGATGTCTGTGAAAGTGTTATCTGACTGTTATCTGATATATTAATTTTTTTTTTTTTTTTTTTTTTTTTTTTTTTTTTTTTTGGTTTTTCGAGACAGGGTTTCTCTGGGTAGCCCTGGCTGTCCTGGAACTCACTCTGTAGACCAGGCTGGCCTCAAACTCAGAAATCCACCAGTCTCTGCCTCCCAAGTGCTGGGATTACAGGCGTGCGCTACCACACCCAGCTGACATATTCATCTTAACATAGGAGGAAGGTAACCTTCTATCACACGAAGTTCAAACACTATACCCCACCTTTCTTTGCTTTTATTCTTGGTCTTTAAATTTCAATGAAAATTTTAGTTTGAATTTTGTCTTGACTGAATTGACTCTCTGGAGCTCTGTATCTAACCTGTAAACAAATAACAGGATATATATACCCCATATCTGAGTGCTTGGGACCAAAAGGGTTTACAACTTTGGAAATATGCTCATATACAAAATAATCTTTATTAGAGGGAGGACCCAATTTATTCATGATTCATATATGCCTTAACACACAGCCTCAACATTTTTTTCCTTTTCCTTTTTTTCCCTTTCTTTCTTTCTTCCTTCCTTCCTTTCTTTCTTTCCTTTTCCTTTCTTTTTTCTTTTTGTTTTTAGACAGGGTATCTCTGTACAACACTGCTGTCCTGAAACTCAGTATGTAGACCAAGCTGGCCTCAAATTCACAGGGATCCTTCCTCTTGAGTGCTAGGATTAAAGCAAGCACCACTACATCTAACCAGTTTATCTTAAGAGTTTTATGTATGTGTATGTCTTAAGAGTTACTAGTGCTGGCCGGGTGGTGATGGTGCACACCTGTAATCCCAGCACTTGGGAGGCCGAAGCAGGTGGATTTCTGAGTTCGAGGCCAGCCTGGTCTATAGAGTGAATTCCAGGATAGCCAGGGCTACACAGAGAAACCCTGTTTTTTTTTTTTTCTCAAAAAAAAAAAAAAAAAAAAACAAAAAACAAAAAACAAAAAAACAAAACAAAACAAAAAAAAAAACAATAAAAATGCCCTCCAGATTTGCCACAGCCTGATCTTATGGAGGCATCTCCTCAGTTAGGCTTCCCTCCTCTCCAATGACTTCAGCTTCTGTCAAGTTGACATAAAACTAGTCAGGCACAATATATAATATACAATATATAGTAAAAATGACCACAGTGCCTCTGCAACTTCCTACTTTGGGGTATTTTATTTATTTTTGTGCCATATGATACCACTGTGGCCATATGAAGGTCTGAGGATAACAGGAGTTCTGTCCTGCTGTGTGGGTCCTTGGATTAGAACTCAGGTGGCCAGGCTTGGGGAAGGTGCCTTTACTGGACAAGCCATTTGGCTGACCCAGGCTGAAATTTTCCACTTAGAGCATGTCAGTACTCAAAGTTTCAGATTTTGCAGTTATACATTTTTCCTGGCATTTGATATCACACAGCCCATCCTAGACTCCCCATCCCTTCCCTTCTGGCTTTGGGCTGCTGCTGGAATGTAAGACTTCCCTCCAATCAGAGTGTTAACGCTGACAGTGACTACAGAGATGGCTTAGTCCAAGTGTCTCATTTCACACTGATGAAATCAAACTCAGAAAAGGGCCTTGTCCAAAGTCACAAAGCCAAAAATTATGGAATGAAGCCTCCTGATTCTCAGTTTATTGTACCTATTTCCACAGTAACCTTTCATCGTTTCATCCAAAAAAATCCTTATTGTGGCCTTGTATCTTGCCAGGTTTTGAGACTAAGATAAACCAAATTTTACTGTCCACCCTCACAGGCAGAGCACGGTCCAGGTGGCTCTCTGCAGCTACTCATTTCCCAGTGTGTCACCTGGGCCCGAATGGGGAAGTGCCACCTGCCTACTTCCCAGAGCTCAGAGGTAACCCAGGAGCCTGTAATTTTCCATGCATTGTATGAATGCTGTTATAGAATACAGAGGAAGCCACGGCATGGGACACTGCCCTAGAGTCTGACCTGGCTGAGGAGGCACTGGGACATGAGCCTACCTTTAATAGACGGGGCAATGCGCTGGCCAAGGGGTTCCGACTGAGAGCAGGGCAGAAGCAAGAGTTGAATGGGGACCCCATGGGTGCACGGCGGGAGCCTGAGAGGCGCCCTGTCTATGAGCAGCAGACTGTTGGACATGGGCCTGAAGCAGACTTCAGGAACACGAACTTGTTAGTGCACACCGTGAACAGTGATGGAACTAGTTCACAAAATCAAATACTTGCAGGGTGTGACCAAGCTCAAGGCTGTCTCGGTAGCTGGTCAGCTAATTTGCCTAACACACTAGATGACAGCGCTGCACGCACTGACCTGCGTATAGGCCCTTGATTCTCACACAGCTGGAATGTCATATTTAGTGGGCAATGGTGACATTCTGTGATGTCAATGAGGATACTTAACTGAAGCTCTACTATCTCAGCCTTAAACTGTATGAGTCTATATTTTTGTGCTTGGGTGTTAAATGACAATTTATCTTTAAAGTTTGTCTACTCACCATTACTTCTTAGGGAAAACGTATGTGCAGTGTCTCCCAGCCTAATCACTTCACCTGTGGCCTCAGCGTCCTCTTCATCCCAGGTGGGGCCCAAAGCATCCGAGGAGAAGGAACACCTGGAAAGGGGCTCACTCACTATGGCCTGGCTTGACTAGAGAGCTCTCAAACAGGGCTTACGGGTATTCCGGCTGCTTATTCCTAGGTGCAGAGAGACTGGGGCTTTGGTGTAGCCCAGTAATTCAGCACTTGACTACCATGCTAAAAGCCCTCGGTTTATCCCAGCACAGAAAGGAGATGGGGTGGGGGGGTGAAAGGGAGAGTTCCTTTTGCCATTTTTCCATTTGGTTTTGACTGCTATATGCAAGGTGGAAACAGCTTCATGTATCAAGGATTAAAAAACCAGCAAACTGGGGGCTGGAGAGATGGCTCAGAAGTAAGCACTCTCTGCTCTTCCAGAGGTCCTGAGTTCAATTCCCAGCAACCACGTGGTGGCTCACAACCATCTGTAATGAGATCTGGTACCCTCTTTTGGCCTACAGACTTACACGCAGGCAAAACACTATATACTTTATATAAGAAATCTTTTTTTAGTAAATAAATAAATACAGCAAACACCAGTGAGCTTTCCACTCTGTGAGATTGAGCCCAGCACATTCTAAATGGTTCCTCTAAAGGCTGATGTGAACATTTTAAGTAAATAAATTCATCCTTCCTTCCTTCTTTCCTTTCCTTTCCTTTTTCCTTTCCTTTTTCCTTCCCTTCCCTTTTTCCTTCCCTTCCCTTTCCCTTCCCTTCCCTTCCCTTTCCCTTCCCTTTTCCCTTCCCTTTCCCTTCCCTTTCCCTTCCCTTTCCCTTTCCTTTTCCCTTCCCTTTTCCCTTCCCTTTTCCCTTCCCTTTTCCCTTCCCTTTCCCTTCCCTTTTCCCTTCCCTTTTCCTTCCCTTCCCTTTCCCTTCCCTTCCCTTTTCCCTTCCCTTCCCTTTCCCTTCCCTTCCCTTTCCCCCTTTCCCTTCCCTTTTCCCTTCCCTTTCCCTTCCTTTCCCTTCCCTTTTCCCTTCCCTTTTCCCTTCCCTTTTCCCTTCCCTTCCCTTTTCCCTTCCCTTCCCTTTCCCTTCCCTTCCCTTTCCCTTCCCTTCCCTTTCCCTTCCCTTCCCTTTTTCCTTCCCTTCCCTTTTCCCTTCCCTTTCCCTTCCCTTTTCCCTTCCCTTTCCCTTCCCTTTTCCCTTCCCTTTTCCCTTCCCTTTCCCTTCCCTTCCCTTCCCTTTCCCTTCCCTTTTCCCTTCCCTTTTCCCTTCCCTTTTCCCTTCCCTTTTCCCTTCCCTTTTCCCTTCCCTTTCCCTTCCCTTTCCCTTCCCTTTTACCTTCCCTTTTACCTTCCCTTTTACCTTCCCTTTTACCTTCCCTTTTACCTTCCCTTTTACCTTCCCTTCCCTTCCCTTCCCTTCCCTTCCCTTCCCTTCCCTTCCCTTCCCTTCCCTTCCCTTCCCTTCCCTTCCCTTCCCTTTCCTTTCCTTTCCTTTCTTCTTCCCGGGTTTCTCTATGTAGCCCTCCCTGTCCTGGAACTCACTGTTGACCAGGCTGGCCTCAAACCCACCTACCTCTTTCTCCTAAGTACTGGGATCAAAGATACGCCTTTGATCTGTGAGTTCTAGGCTAGCCAAGCTACATAGTGAGACCCTGCCTCGAAAATTAAACAAAAAGATAGATAGATAGATAGATAGATAGATAACGAAAACAAGTAAGTGTTGGTGTGTTACCACATGCCTTTAATCCCAACAGTTGGAAGGCAGAGGCAGGAGAATCAAGAACTCAAGGCGGCCAGGGGTACTTAGAACCACCTCAACAAAAGTTTAGAATGAGAAAGGTAGTGACAGTGCAGATGGGAAAGCCAGGAAATCCAAGGGCTCAGAGGCAGAATGTTGGCCCAGCAGGAGACCCTTGTGGTTGATCCAACTCCACCAAGGGAGAAGGGAAAAAGAACAAAGCGTCAGCACTAGCCTGCTAACAGAGGCTAACGGTATCCACCTCTCAACACCGGAGCTCAGAGGCTAACGGTACCCACCTTTCAACACCGGAGCTCAGAGGCTAACGGTACCCACCTCTGAACACTGGAGCTCAGAGGCTAACAGTATCCACCTCTCAACACCGGAGCTCAGAGGCTAACGGTACCCACCTCTGAACACTAGAGCTCATCTCTTTAAAAACCTCTAAAATCATTTCTAGGCCATGCAGCAGTGGCACACACCTCTAGTCCCAGCACTTGGGAGGCAGAGGTAGGGTTCAAGGCCAAACTAGTCTACAGAGTAAGTTACAGAACAGCAAAGGCTAGGAACCCATCCCCCCAAGTGCCCCCCAAAAAGCATTTCTGTAACATTTTGTGCCCAGCTGAGTAGTACTCAGCTACACAGTCAGTTCAAGGCCAGCCCAGGCTATATAAGACCTGTCTCAAAAAGAAAAATTGATCAAGGGAAAATTAAAAATTAATAGGTAGTTAAAATTGAGAAGCATAGATATAGTTCTTACAAGTCCCTCAGAAAGGTATGAAATGTTCACATTAGCCTTGGGAGGGACCGTCAGAGTGTGCTGGGCTCTATCTCCCAGAGGAAAGCTTAGCTCTGCTGATGGGATTCACAGGCATCCGCACCTCCTCGGATAAGCAGCTGTTCTCCATGGAGACCCGGACTCCTCCGCACGGTCCAGCTCCTCCGCAGCCTCCTCTCCACAAGAGCCTTTAGAATGCTGCTCAGGGTCACCTGTTTAAAAAGATAAACATGAAGGCTAGGCTGATACCCTGTGTGTCCAGAAGTCCCCTGGAAAACAAGTGACAGTGTGGGCTCTCACAGCAGGGCGGGCAGGCGACCACGGCAGGGCTTCGTTAGTCCCTGTGTTTGCACACATGGGGGACATCTTGTGCAGGAGCTTGGGTGTCACAACCCAACTCCCCTCTGGGTTCTAGGAATTGAATTCAAGTTATCGGGCTTCTGAGGTAAATGCTCTCACGCACCAATGCTCTTGCAGCCCCACTGTCAAAGCCAGGCTCACGTACGTGTTCACTGCTTCATCTTCTGGGATAGCAGAGGATGATAAAGGAAGTTAGCACAAAAGCATGACCGTGCCAACATAGTCAGCTCCGGAGACAGTCATGCTTACGCCAGACCATATCACGGCTTAGACAAAAATCTCCATCTCTTACTATTCACTTTCACCAATGTCAGGATGAATCCAGGAGACGGGAGGCCTCCAGTGACCAGATTTCCCCTGTATTCTGCATGTTCCCTGCGGAAGCATTCACCCCACTTCTGTCTGTCTGCATACTCCCAGACGTGCGTTTCAGGACCATCTGTTGACACTCTTATGCACTTCCTAAATTAAAAAATGCCTAACTATTCCCACTCAACGTTGTTCACAACCTTCAGAAAGAATACAGGCTGAGAGTGGGGTGTAATGGGGCACACCTGCCATCTGGGCAGACTGAGGAAGGACTATCAGGAGCTGAAGGCCAGCACTGGCTCTTCAAGGCCCTGTCCCAAAGAACAAAGAACAAAAGCTTGGGGTTGGGGATTTAGCTCAGTGGTAGAGCACTTGCTTGCGTAGCAAGAGCAAGGCCTTGGCTTCGGTCCTCAACTCTGAAGAAAAAAAAAGACAAAAGCTTAGAGAACATCAACAATCCAGCAAGGGGTAGAACCAAGACCTGAGTCTCTGCCTTCAAAGCCTCATTCTTCAGTGGCAAACAATAATGCTAGGTCCCAGGTGGAAGCTACCCTAGACAGGTCATGTGGTTAATGACAATAGACATTTGGTTCCTGTTGCTGTTAACTGGAACTTTGAAGAATATGATCAGCTCCAGGCAAGAGTAACAAATAAATACATTTTGGACCTGTGTAAGTGAAACTTGAACCTTAGAAAACATTGTCTAACTAAGGTGTTTTCACAGGAGGCTCAACTGCGCAACTCAACTCACTACAGACTTCCCCTGGGAATAATAACAACCCCGAAGGCTCATACAGCCAATGCGTAGTCACCAGGGAGCGGCGCTGTTTGAAAGAATTGGAAAGACAGAGATGTGGCCTTGTTGGAGAAAGTGTGTCACTGAAGCTGGGCTTTGAGGTTTCAAAAGCCCACACCTCGCCACGCCCAGAGCCTCTCTCTGCCTGTGGATGAGGCTGTAACTCTCATTACTTCTCCAGCACCACTCCTGCCTGCCGCCATGAAGATGGAATAAGCTTCTGAAACCCTAACGAGCCCCTAGTTAAATGCTTTCTTTTGTAAGAGTTGCTGTGGTCATGGTGTCTCTTCACAGCAACAGAACAGTGACTGAGACGGTCCTCACTGCCCTTGTCAGCTAGATACCCAGTATCCCTAGTCCCTGTGAACAAGCTTTCCGTCCTAAAAGTGCTTCCAACATTGCCTCAAACTCAGAGATCGCTCTGCTGCTGCCTCCCGAGTGACAGGACTAAAGGTGGTGCCACCGTGCCTGGCTGCTCTTACCATTTAAATTAATCTCAATCTCTTTAGACTTTCTGCCTTTTAACCTTGTTACTTTTTCAAAAGACAAAAGAAGGCCACAATGGGTCAAGGTTCCTCCTTGCCAAACCTGCCAACCTGAGTTTGGTCCCTGAGACCCACAGGGTAGGAGGGGAGACCCCATTCCACATGCACACTGTAGTAAGATGCCCATATACATGTGCACCTATACGTATACACATATGTGTGTGTGCCCGCAAGGTAAGTAAAAAGGAATGTAACAGAAACAAGTTTAAAAGACACAGCACAGCCGGGCGTGGTGGCACACGCCTGTAATCCCAGCTCTTGGGAGGCAGAGGCAGGCGGATTTCTGAGTTCGAGGCCAGCCTGGTCTACAGTGAGTTCCAGGACAGCCAGGGCTACACAGAGAAACCCTGTCTCAAAAAACAAAAAAACAGCAGGCCGGGCGTGGTGGCGCACACCTGTAATCCCAGCACTTGGGAGGCAGAGGCAGGCGGATTTCTGAGTTCAAGGCCAGCCTGGTCTACAGAGTGAGTACTAGGACAGCCAGGATTACACGGAGAAACCCTGTCTCGAAAAACCAAAACAAACAAACAAACAAAAAAAACAAAACAAACAAACAAACAAACAAAAGACACAGCACACCCAAGTCCGTTGTGAGCCCCAGTCAGTGAGTCCCACCTGCCACTCCCTTCCAGCACTCTTCCCCACTCCGTTCATGTTTTATATACACATTTAGAGCTGTCTCCCTAACTAAGCACAGAATTCTTTGAAACAAAAAACATGGCAGGCAGCTCTCACCTTCTCCAAGCACATGGAGTAGCGTTTAACAGGAATCCCTCACAATCCCTGAGAGCCATTTCCAGCACGCCACCCTCCCCAGGCTCCTGCCCAGCTTCTCCATCTTCTTGGCCGCTGATATGAAGAGCAGGCCATCTACCCAGAGACTGAAGACTGCCTGCAAGTGGCACAGCCTGCACTCAGGTCTCACAGGATCAGCAGCAGAAGGATGAATGGACCCCAGCATTTTGTTTTAAGATGTATTAGAATTCATGTTTATTACTATTTCTCCTAAAACTTTTTGTTTAATTCTACCTTCCAAGAATGGATCATGTATTATTCTATCCATTGTCAACAGAATAGTTTACTCTTAAATTGTTACACTATAGCTTTTTTGCGGGATGTGGTGGTAAAAGCCTATAATCCCAGCACTACAGAGGCAGAGGCAGGTGAATCTCTGAGGCCAGCCTGGTCTACAGTGAGTTCCAGGAGAGCCAGGGCTACACAGAGACACTCTGTCCCAATAAAAACAAAACAAAACTCAAGGTCATCCTCAGGTACACAGTGAGCTCAAGATTAGCCTGCACTACACAGACCCAGTTTACACAGCTCTCTCACAAACAAAAGAATATAACGTCCTTTTCCAGAATTACAAATAACAATGCAAATAATTTAAATGTCTTTAGGTTATTTCATTAGGGTAAATTCCTAGATACAGAATTTCTCAAAGGTAAAAAAAAGAATTTGAGTATGGCAGTAAATAATTTCACATGGTAAGTCTGAATTATGTTACTCAAAGAGTAATATTAAAAATATTCAGAGCAGGGCGGTGGTGGCACACACCTTTAATCCCAGCACTTGAAAGGCAGAGGCAGGTGGATTTCTGAGTTCAAGGCCAGCCTGATCTACAGAGTGAGTTCCAGGACAGCCAGGGCTACACAGAGAAACCCTGTCTCAGGTGGGCCTCCCTCCCCCCCCATCCCCCATTTCAGGCTGTCACAAAATGCCAATTTAGGTCAAAACCAATGATGTGCCAGGTCTCCCTGCTGATGCTTCAGTGACATCCACACTTACCATGCGTGATAGCAGTTCTGACACAAAATCCTGGAACAAGAGATTTCATGTAATAATAGGACAATAAATAATTCAGCTAGAAACGTAACTTTGTTATTGATCGGTTGTAACTTAATAGCCACATCCAAGTTAGCAGAGAGTATAATGGGAGTCTAGGATAGAGTTTCCAACCACTGAGAACAGAAAGAACTATAACTTTATCCTTACATGTACCAGCTGTTTCATATTAGAGAGTATAAGCTGGCTGTCCATGGTTAAACTTACTTTTGTTGTGGGACGATTCACTGACGTGTTCTGTCAGATAATCCAGCAATCCATCAAATATTTCCAGGAGATTTTTGATAGATTCCTTATCTCCTTTCACTATGTTTTCTCCTGAACACAGAAGACACAGACTTTTAAGACATCTAATGGAGAAACCAGAAAGTTTCATAAACTTTGGCATAAATATATATGAGTGCTGTTTGGGAACACAGGTATAAACTAACCAAGAAAAAGCAATGATAAATTATCAAAAACATCTATTTCCTGTTGTCAGCCTGTATCTGAAGACACAAGGGGCGGGGAGCCTGAATGTGGTGTTTAATCACCCACTGGCAAGGGCCTTTTTCCAGCCGCTGAGGAAGTGTTCCCAGGGAACATCCTCTGGGAGATCCCCACCAAAACAGGAAAGAGCAGAACTTTACAGTAGCTCGTCAAGGACTGAGGCGCCTGCTTCCCAAAGCTGGCTGGGAAAGTTACAGCAAGACCAAGTTAACAACTTGTCCATCAGGAACCTTGGGTCACATTTATTTATTTTGTAAAGGTCGAACCATTTTATTCATTTTTTGAGACAGGATCCCAAGTATCTCAAACTGGTCTCAAACTTTCTAAGCAGAAAGGATGACCGTAAATTCCTCTGCCTCCTAACGTGTCAGCATACCTGGTTTAAGATGGCACTGGAAAGCAGAGGCCTGCTTCCTGCAAGCTAGCAAACTCTCTCCTCACTGCTTATACCTCTAGCTCTCAGAAGTTAATCTGCAGAAAGGCTCTAGCACAAAGCCTGGCCATAAGAGACCACAGGTAAACGTTAGGTTGGAATGCTGAACAGAAGTGGGCTGGTAAAACATGTAAGCTTGTTTTGTTTAAAATCATCTAAGATGGACTCTAATCAACATCAAGTCTGGATGGAACTTATCTTCCTGTATGTCTATTCTTTGGAAAATTATGTGTATCGTTCAAAAAAAAAAAAAATACAGAGCCGGGCGTGGTGGAGCACACCTGTAATCCCAGCACTTGGGAGGCAGAGGCAGGCGGATTTTTGAGTTCGAGGCCAGCCTGGTCTACACAGTGAGTTCCAGGACAGCCAGGGCTACACAGAGAAACCCTGTCTCAAAAAAACAAAAAAAACAAAAAACAAAAAACAAAACAAAAAACAAAACAAAACAAACAAACAAAAAAAAAAACCAGCAAAAGCAGACTTGAGAATCCAGCCCATTTATTTTAACTATGACATAAAACAAACCTAATCCAGGACTCTGGTGTTTTCCTCTGCTGCTGGTAAAAACAAAGAGTTTGACAGGCTTTTTAATTTTTAAGATAACACACCAGAAACCATGTTTTCAAGTGCTGTGTTTTTCTGGCTTAAAATATGTAACCGTGTCCCAAGGGCACACTCAGACGTCTCCGTTTCCAGGATGGGGAGCCTCAGGTGCAGGTGCCAGCCCAGCAGAGTGCAGAGCCTGGTGGCGAGAGCCAGTGCTTTAGAGGAGCGTGGGAGGTTGAAAGCTGCTCTGCGGTGGTCGGCCAGCCGGCGGCAAGCGGGAAGCAGACCCTCAGCTTTCCACCGGTGCTCCCAGGGCAGCTCTGTACTGAAAACCTTTACAAATGGGCGTCTTTATAACCTTGCTGCTCCAGGACGTTTATAGAGCGCACATACCAAGCCATTCACAGTAACCTGGACCTGCAGTGCCCACACCAGAGACTGCGATAGGACTGCTAGGAGTTTGAGGTTTGAGGCCAGCCTGAGCTAAGTAGTCAGACCAGGATACGAAGAAGAAGAAAAGGAAAAGAAGAAGAAGAAAGAAGGAGGAGGAGGAGGAGGAGGAGGAGGAGGAGGAGGAGGAGGAGGAGGAGGAAGCAGCAGCAGCAGCTAGATGTGACACACAGCTTTAATCTCAGCAGTACGGGGGCGTGAGTTCTAGGCCAACCAAGACAACACAGTGACACACTGTCTCAAAACAAACCAGCAGCTGTCCTTGCTCAGACAATACCCTAGTTCTGCTGAGTTGAAGGAACAAGGGCCCTCCCTCCACATTCATTTCTCCCAATCTGTCAAGGTCATTTACTCATGCAGAAGTGAGTTAGAAGGCCCCGGGGTTTGGCCCTTGCCCGTTTGTTAAGAGCTATGACCCATCTTAACATTCCACTCCTTGGGCATAGTGGTGCCCACTTCCTCCATCCCAACACTCAGGGGCCAGAGGCAGGGGAAGTCCTGTAAATCTGAGGCCAGCTTGGTCTACACAGTGAGTTCCAGGATAGCCAGGGCTATGTAAAAAAAACAAAAAACAAAAACCCTGTCTCAAAAAAACAAAGCAAAAGAACAGAAAAACAAATCCCTCTTGAAATGAATAAATCAACAAACAGCATAAGGCTGCTTTGAATACACTCTGGTGGCTTTTTTTAAGATTCTTACTGTTGCCGGGCAGTGGTGGCACACGCCTGTAATCCCAGAACTCTGGGAGGCAGAGGCGGGCGGATTTCTGAGTTTGAGGCCAGCCTGGTCTACAGAGTGAGTTCCAGGACAGCCAGGGCAAACAGAGAAACCCTGTCTCAAAAAAAAAATCCAAAAAAACAAAAACAAAAACAAAAAAAAAGATTCTCACTGTTGATTAGCTTGAACTAATTTATTAGCATTCTTAACTCTCAGTCTGGAACAATGAATACATGTGTTATGTTCTGTTTTGAATGCAGCCTCATATACCCTGTATTATTCTGGGAGAAGCTTAAGAAGATGTTTACATGAAATCAAATCTGTGTCTGCGTGTGGGGTTAAGAGAGTACATGCTAGGCAAGCATGCAGGGATGCAGTTAGATGACGCCCAGCTGTGTAAATGGATAACAGTTCAAGAACATACAATTCTCTTTCCACATGCTCTAACACACTGTAACATGTGCTGTGATCTATCACCAGAAAGACAAGTTTTCCTAATGTAGTATACACTGAAAATTATTTTCTGTAATGTGAAAATTGTATATTAAGAATATCCTCGGGCCGGGCAGTGGTGGCCATGCCTTTAAACCCAGCACTTGGGAGGCAGAGGCAGGTGGATCTCTGAGTTCAAGGCCAGCCTGGTCTACAGAGTGAGTTCCAGGACAGCCAGGGCTATACAGAGAAACTCTGTCTCGAAAAACCAAAAAAAAAAAAAAAGAATATCCTCTGGCTGGAGAGATGGCTCCGGGTTTAAGAGCACTGGCTGCTCTTCCAAAGGTCCTGAGTTCAGATCCCAGCCACCACACGGTGGCTCACAACCATCTGTAATGAGATCTGACACCCCTCTTCTGGGGTGTCTGAAGACAGCTACAGCGTACTTACATATAATAAATAAATCTTTTAAAAAAATATATCCTCAAAAAAAAAGTCCTCAGGCTGGAGAGGTGGCTCTGTGGTTAGCAGTACTGGCTGCTCTTCCAGAGTACCCAGGTTCAATTCCCAGCACCCACATGGCAGCTCATAGCTGTCCATAATCTAGTTCCACACAATTTGATGCCCTCACAGAGACATACATGCAGGCAGAACACCAATGCACATTAATAAATAAATTGTAATTTAATCAGCCCCTAATGTGGACATTTAGGTGTTTCTTTAGCTACAATAGTCATTTAGCATGATGCTTTAGAAGCATGGTGGCACATAACTTTTTGGGGGCTGAGGGGCAGATTGTTTTTGAGACATGGTTTCTCTGGGTAGTACTCAGGCAGGAGTTCTAAGTTCTAGGCCAGCTTAGTCTACAGGGGAGTTCCGGGACAACCAGGGATACAGAGAAAACCATCTCAAGAAAACAAACAATAAAAACCAAGAAACACATACAACACATTTGTGACTCCATGTTCAGTTTTCCAGGGCCCTCATGGTGGCCTAACTAGACATTGATTGTTGTAGCTCAGTCTTACAGTTTCCTGTTTGGACTATGTTAAACAGCACCTAAGATTCTGACAGTTAATAAAATATGTCATTATCTGATGGGTAAATATACACTAACCTGTTATATGAGACAGGCTGACCTGAAGGTAATCCAAAGCTAGTGAATCGATTACCGCCTGTACGTTGTGAGCCTCGTCTTCTTGACTCCTCGGAATAACTATGAGGTCTGTGGGGTGGGAGGGAAAGTCACATTGTTTTAGATCTTTGAGGGGCCAACTTTTAGAAAATAAATACATATATTTATATTTGTCATAAACAGTCTATGACTAAGCTTCTGAGTAAACTCTACTGCTATAAAAGAGAAAAAAAAACTTAAGGAACCTAAATACTATGCACTAGAGTCTGTACTGATTATTGATTGGAACTTGTTTTTCAACACTCTGTGTATATTAGTGAGATTTTTTCACGCAATGTATGATTATATTTTATGGAAGCAACATGTAAAGGAATAAATAAATAACCTATATTCAAGGCAATAAGATGGTCTAATAATAAAAACAAGGCTGTGCATGACACATATCTACAATCTCAGTATTGGAGGGGCTGTGGAAGCATTATGAGTTTGCAACCATGACTGTCTATAAAACAAGACCTGTCTCAAAACATAACAAGACAATCAAAAAGATACTTAACTCCCTAACAATGAGCTGCTTTCCTTGACAAAGTAAAGCAAAAAAATTAAATTCCAAATCAGCTAGACATAGTGACATGTGCCGTTAATTCCAGCACTCATTCAGAAGGCAAAGTACAGCCTGGTCCACATAGCAAGTTCTAGACCAACTGAGGCTACAGTGATACTGCCTCAAGAATCAAGAGCACCAGTCCACAGCAGGTGCTCAAGTAGACCTCTTGAAGGCCATTACAAGCACCTCTGGGAACAGCTAGCACAAAAGCTAAAGCACACAGGAGAATAGAAAGATCTCAACAGCAAGCTAAGTGTCTCTCTGGTATTAAAGGTGGGGCCTAGAGCCGGCTGTAGTGCTGCATGCCTTTTATCCTGGTGCTCAAGAGGCAGAGCTAGGTGGATCTCTTTTTTGTTTGGGCTTTTTTTTTTTTTTTTTTTTGGTGGTTTTTTCTAGACAGGGTTTCTCTGTGTAGCCCTGGCTGTCCTGGAACTCACTCTGTAGACCAGGCTGGCCTCAAACTCAGAAATCCGCCTGCCTCTGCCTCCCAAGTGCTGGGATTAAAGGCGTGCGCAGCAGCAGCCGCCGCCGCCACCACCACCACCACCACCACCACCACCACCACCACCTGGCTAGGTGGATCTCTGAGTTCACGAAAGCCTGGTCTACAGAATGAGTTCTAGGACAGCCAGGGCTACATGATGCAAAAGACCCTGTACTGAAACAGTTAACAATAAGATAAACCCTGGACAGATGAAACTATTATCAAGCTTCCACAACACCAGGTCACACCCTTACTCTAGAAAAGGTGGAGGACACTCGTTCCAGTTAATGGTGGGGAGATCAAGAGGGTACTCATTTTATAGTACTGCTTTATCAGTTAGAGCCAAAGGAAGGAGCAGGAAGGATAAGGGGTCTGTGATACCTAACGGAGGATGCAAATGATCTGCCACCTAAAAGAAAATGAGCAGTCACAGTAAGTCACATTTATTGGCTGTTTTCATTTACTCGATCTGTGGACCAGGATCTCTGTGGAGAGATCTACCTCCCTTCTGCCTCCCCGGTGCTGGAATTAAAAGTATGCACCACTACCCGCATGAATTAGCTGTCCTCTTAGTAAATTAGGTTAACCAAATACAAACAGCATTTTTTTCTTCTTCTTTTGGAAGCAAGGTCTATGTAACTCTAGAATTCACTATGTAGACCAGCCTGGTCAACACGCTTCACTGTAACGTTAATTCATATCTACAAATCAGTAGTTAAGTAAGATCCAACAAAGTTCCAAGACCCATTCAAATTTAGAATCTTGAGGGCAGTTACATAAGTAATGTCTTTAAAGGCATGAATAAACTGTATGAGACTGAATCAAATGGGGATTAACTCAAATGCCAAACTATTTAATCATGACTATTATTATGGGTGAGGTCCATAATATACTCATTAAAGCAACGTGTGCCATATTTGGATAGAAATAAGATATTGAAAGGGAAAGGAAGGCCGGGCAGTTGTGGCGCACGCCTTTAATCCCAGCACTTGGGAGGCAGAGGCAGGCGATTTCTGACTTCGAGGCCAGCCTGGTCTACAGAGTGAGTTCCAGGACAGCCAGGGCTACACAGAGAAACCCTGCCTCGAAAGACCAAAAAAAAAAAAAAAAAAAAAAAAAAAAAAAAAAAAAAAAAAAGGAAAGGAAACAAAAGTCTATGTCAAAGGAAACCTGTGACCTAAGACATAAAATTACTCTCACTTTTCTGTACCCTTACCTGGTACCTTTTCTCCCAAAATGGATTGATAAAGGGCAATAAAAACATTAGCATCACAGTCTTGCAGTTCATGTATCCTCAGGTGTATGTGACATTTAAAAAGAAGGTTATTGGCAATTGTTACCCATTCTGTTGGGGAAGAAGCAGGGGAAATCAGTGTTCAGTAGCAATAGAGACATTCATATGTATGCACATTTAAAAATCACTGCTGCACAAGAATATACATGGAAAACTTCAGAAGGTAAGAACTTTGTTATGAAATTTCAAAGACTGAACCAGGCAAGTTTTCAAAAGATGTATTTAATTTTTTGGGATATTTCCCGTGCTAGCTAGCTCCTTTGCAGTCAAAATTGTTGTGCCAACCCAACTCCTATTCTTGCAACCTAAAATCCTATTTACCAGTATTTTTATACTCACATGGGTGTTTTTAGTTACAATAAATTTATATGTAACCAGGAATGTCATAAGACAGCTGCAAATGATAATCTAAAAGATGCTAGGAACCAACGGAGGTGGCTCTGAATTCCCAACAGTTTTAGGCATGTTTTTACCCAATTATCTTGTGTAAGTCAAGATCTCTCCGGTGCCCAAACAAGGGATTAATTTAGGCTGTTATGAACTTGAATAATGACAACACCGACACTAATGCATTTGTTAGTTTTCCTTTTTATTATATTTGATGTATACGAAGGTAAAAATAAAAGAAAGAAAACCCAAATAGCTAAATTCTAAATTAGCACATTAATATTACCAATCAAGCTCCCTGCTGTTTTCCAAAAACTGCTCTTGCCCTCCCCTAGATAGTGCAGGACTAAGGTTTAGGATTTCAGCAATAGTTCCAAAAGCTTGAAAAACCTGTATCCTGAAATGACTGGGTATTAGAAAGCATTTTAGAATTGGCCACATTTGCAGTATGGACAGACATTCTGGAGACAATAGTCTGAATGTGTCATGCCCAAAATGCCCTCCTCCTGATGCCCATTTCGCACAGCTGACCAAGCCATGACAACCATTTTGTATGCTGTCTTGGAAAGGAACAGGAAAGCGTCCTAGACGACCGAATTAACTGGCTTTTCAAATGCAGTACTAGACAAAGCCAGTTACTCTAGAGGGCATCAAAAGAACTTATGAGTGCTATGCCTGAAAAGGTGGAAAAATCAATATAGAGATAGGTTCCGCCTTAGTTCAAACAAAGCAAGGGGAATGAGAGACAGTCTGTGGCTGGATACCCCACAGAAATTCGGATCCAAGAAGGATCCTAACTGCTCTGTAAAGGCAGGATGCGGGTGTCCCAGCCTCGTCAAAGAGCTCCTGTCTCATTCCAAGTCAGTTCCACCCCTGGAAACCGCAAGTCTCGAGGCTGAGACTAAATTCAGAGACCCCCTGCGACTGCAACTAGTGTGAGACAATCAAGAGCATCTCCAGCGGCTCAGACACGGTTCAGATTCAGCCCGAAGCCTGCGGAATGCTGCAGTACAAAAACACTAGGGCTCCAGGCGGAGACTCACCAGCCTCTGAGCTGGCCATACTGCCAAGAGTGGTTGCGGCCGGACTCCTAGACGAGAGCGCGGGCGACGGTGTCCTGGAAGGGTCGAACCCAGTAGAGCCGAAGGGAATAGGAGGGGGTAGAAACCAGAGAGCGGGGAAGGAGGGGTGGAAGAGGGAGGGACGTTAAAACGGCTTCTCGCCGCTGATTGGTCATCAGAGAAGCACTTCCTTTCGCTGCACGCGCTTAGGCGGCAGTTTGCGGGCTCCAGATACCATTCCCCGCGGACAAGATCCCGCTTAAGGGTTCTCAGATCGGCGGGCAGGGCAGCCAGGTCACCCAGCAGCCCGGCCGATCTCCCGGGGGCGTTGGAGCCGCGCTTCCGGTAAGTTTGTGGTTTGTATTCCTCCGCCGATAGCAAGCGAAGAAGTAGTGCGATCCGCCTTGCCCTGGGTACAATCACGTGACAACGCCAAGCTCCGCCTCCCCGTCTTCTTTGGTTATGGGCGTGGGGGAGTCTGTGGAGACGTAAACATCTTCAGTAAGAGACAGTGGAATGGCTGGTGCTGGCCATTTTAATGACCGGCTGGCTACGGGGAAGCAGCTTGTTTGAGGTGTAGCAAGACGAGAAGGTGGTGTAGCCAAAAGGGTGTGGGACGAGGCATTCTAGTGGTGTCACCCAGTCGTGAAGCGAGTAATAAACGGGCGCCTGTGAGGGAGCGCCCGCGGGGGGAGGGGCGAGAACATGGCGGATTCCGGAACGCCAGCGGGCGTTGAGGCCTCAGAGCCAGGGGGCGGAGTGATTAGGTCATAGAGCGGCTCCCAGCATCCTTTGCGGCGAGGAGGCGGTCCAGACTATAAAACCGGCTGCCGGGACGCAGCCGGCACCTCATTCATTTCCATCGGTCCTTGGGTATACAGCTCCGGCCCTCCACACCGCCGTCCCTCCGCTGGTGACGCCCCCGCAAAGGCTTCGCCGTCGCCGAGGCCTCCTCTCAGCGACCCGTCGCAACTGGATTCTCTTTCACTGGGTTCCGCCCGCACACCGCAACCATTGACGCCATGTCGAGTTATTCTAGTGACCGAGACCGCGGCCGGGATCGAGGGTGAGTGTAACAAGGGACCTGTCAGGGCGGGTGGGGGAGGGGCGAGCGGCGCGGCCGAGGCTCGGCTTTCCAACCGACCCTTAGGTATTTTTTTTTCCGGAAGGACGCCCTTTTTTCACGCATCCTGTTAAAAAACCGTTAAAGGCGACGTTTGTGGTAATTGGGTCCACCCTTGGTTTTTGTTTGGAAGGATCAGGACCCGTGGCGGCCCGGCGACCTCGCGGCTGTTGTGGAAAACCCCCGAGGAGTGTTTCGGTCGGGAGGCGCCGCGCCTTTGAGGCGGTTCCGGGCGTTGTTTGTGCAGGCTTTCGTTAGGTGTTTTAGGGGCCCCGGGTATCCCCGGAGAAAAAAGGGACGCTTTTGAGCCCCTCTGCCCGGTAGGGTGTCCTTCGCCAGCGGATTCGGCCATGTGGCTGAGCCGCAGACACAAAATGCCGGCCTCGGACATGGCGGCGGCGCCTTTGTTACCCCGCCCGGCGGAGGAGCTCAAAATGGCAGCTTCGAGAAAATGTGGCGCAGAGAGAAATGCGAGACAAAGAAGGAAGCGCCGCCCCAGCGGGAACGCCGCCCGGGCCGGGACTCCTCCCCCGGTCGCTGCCGGCTCCTCCTCTTTTTCTCCCTCGCGTTATATAATTTTGTTACCTTGATTTGCGGCCGTTCGCGGCGTTTCCCTAAACGCCGCTCGCTGGCGCCTGCGCCCCTTTCTGCCCCGCCCGCGGTTCTAGCCTCGTCCAGCCGCTCGCGCAGCCTGCGCGGCCCCGTTATTTCTTTAAGATCAGGTCCCTTGAAGAAAACAGTAGCAAAAAATAAGCCTGCTAAGCTCCTCCCTCTTTATCAGCTCCTAGACACTAATTCCTAAGCTCTGTGGGGAGAGAAGATGGAGGCTCTAGCTGTTGTCCTTGTAATCTGAACTTCAGACGTTTGGGCAGTTTGCGACCTGAAAAATCCGTGCTGTTTATTTGGCCTCAATAGAGTGTGTCTGGGACATCGGAAAAGAATCACTGCCAGTTGTGGCCGTCGGTAGAATGACAGTTGGGAAGGATTCCAGAGGCCTTAAATGAAACGTGAGGACAAACCTGCTCATGTAGAACTCCTTCACAATGTATCTAACTCTTTTTGTAGGTTTGGTGCACCTCGATTTGGAGGGAGTAGAACAGGACCCCTCTCTGGAAAGAAGTTTGGAAATCCTGGGGAGAAACTAGTTAAAAAGAAGTGGAATCTTGATGAGCTGCCCAAATTTGAGAAGAATTTTTATCAGGAACACCCTGATTTGGCAAGGCGCACCGCAGTGAGTATTTAAGTGTGCTTTCTTCATGCTGTAACTCAGTTACTGCTGCTAGATAATTAGATGGGAACTTAACAGGTGCCTTGCAAATGATTTGGAGAGTTACTTATGGTACATTTCCCCTTGAATTTTTCTTGTGTAATGGTGCCATACTTTAATCACATCACTGGGGAACAGGCTAGTAAGTCTATTTGGGCTTCATAGACTCGTTTTTTTGGTTGTTTTTTTTTTTTAATATGTATTACAAAGTAATTTTTATTGCTAAGAGTTTTCATTTTGGGGTCTATATTTTTAGAAATGAGTATGTTTAAAAATTGTTAATGAGCTATAGGGAACTTGTCATAGCTGGCGAAGGACTGAGACTGAGATCCTTCTTTTTCAGCAAGAGGTAGATACATACAGAAGAAGCAAGGAGATTACAGTTAGAGGTCACAACTGTCCAAAACCTGTTCTGAATTTTTATGAAGCGAACTTTCCTGGTAAGGACTAATTTTCATCTTTACCCCTTTCAATTTTTCCCTTTTTTGCCTATAAGTTTGTGGCTAAAATTATATTGTTGGTTGCAGCGAATGTTATGGATGTGATTGCAAGGCAGAACTTCACTGAACCCACTGCTATTCAAGCTCAAGGTTGGCCAGTTGCTCTCAGTGGATTGGATATGGTTGGAGTAGCTCAGACTGGATCTGGGAAAACATTATCTGTAAGTCTAGGAAACCTTGATAAATTGTGGGAGAGCTGACCCATAGATAATTTTAAACTATTTTAATCCAATTTCTATTGTTTTTATTCTTAATAGTATTTGCTGCCTGCCATTGTACACATAAACCACCAGCCATTCCTAGAGAGAGGTGATGGGCCTATTGTAAGTATTCTCTTAAGTTTCCCACCCTGTTTGCTAGAATTCGTTTGACTGTTTTATATAGGGAAAATGGGGCTGTGTAAAAGCCATTTAAAATTAGTATCCAAAGACAGTGTGATAATTTGGATCAGCCAATAATAGATACTTGTCATGAGCCTGATGAACTACCTACCACAAGGAGAGACCAACTTCCAAAAGTTGCCTTCTGGTTTCTTTCTGCATGTGCTTCCACACACAAAAAGTGAATGTCAGAGTTTCTTTAAACTGGTGTTTCTTTATCCTGAGCATAGAACCAGGGAGGTAGAAACTGGAGTGGAGGCCAGTTTCAATAACAGGAGACCTTGTCTCAAGTCTTGTGACTATCTAAATTCCAATTCCCAACACACAAAGACATAGCATCTTAGTAAACTGGTTTATATTAAACATTGTTTCTTCAAACTTAGTGCTTGGTGCTGGCACCAACTCGAGAACTGGCACAGCAGGTGCAGCAAGTCGCTGCTGAATATTGTAGAGCTTGTCGCTTGAAGTCTACTTGCATCTATGGTGGTGCTCCCAAAGGACCACAGATTCGTGATTTGGAACGAGGTGTGTGACCATCAAGGGGGCTCTTTGTCACTGGTGGAGATGAAAGTTGTATGTATTAGAGTTACATCTACTCCTTTCTACTCAAAGGTGTGGAAATCTGTATTGCAACACCCGGAAGACTGATTGACTTTTTAGAGTGTGGGAAAACCAATCTGAGAAGAACAACTTACCTTGTCCTTGATGAAGCTGATCGGATGCTTGATATGGGATTTGAACCCCAAATAAGGAAAATTGTGGATCAAATAAGAGTAAGTGTCCTATATTTATTATTGTGAAAATCAGTTCTAGGTTTGTTCTTAAGGTTAAAGTCTAATTTCCCTAAATCTTCAGCCTGATAGGCAAACACTTATGTGGAGTGCAACTTGGCCAAAAGAAGTAAGACAGCTTGCTGAAGATTTCCTGAAAGACTATATTCATATCAATATTGGTGCACTGGAACTGAGTGCAAACCATAACATTCTTCAGATTGTGGATGTATGTCATGATGTTGAAAAAGACGAAAAGTAAGTTTAACTAGTTGCTTATATAAGAGTAATCCGTTTTGAAAATTGTCATAAAATGGTGTTGTGCGTGTGGTACCTTAGTGGGTTTGTCATTTTGACTTAACCTTGATACATGGTCAGTTGATTGACTAAGCACAAAACAGGGTTGTTTTTTGATTTTTTTTTTTTAATTCTTGTAAAAATGGTTGTTGTTTTTTTCACTTTTAGACTTATTCGTCTGATGGAAGAGATCATGAGTGAGAAGGAGAATAAAACCATTGTTTTTGTTGAAACCAAAAGAAGATGTGATGAACTTACCAGAAAAATGAGGAGAGATGGGTATGTGGTTTCCTGACCCAAAGCAGACTTTAGGAAGAAGGCAAAAGTACTTTGATCAGAAGCAGAGAGTGTTTTGGGAATTGTGTGCTATGATATATAGGGGTAATTGTATGAATTGTTTCCAATGACCTGTAAGGCTCTGGGTTGCAATGCTTAGTGGGAGAGCACTTGACCAAGATGAAGTGCAGTGGGGATAAATACTGGGAGATTCTTGACTAGAGTTTTAATTTGGGTGTACTGATAATTTAATTCTTACTATAGGTGGCCTGCCATGGGTATCCATGGTGACAAGAGTCAGCAGGAACGTGACTGGGTTCTAAATGGTATGTATTTCAAATAAAATGTGATTAGTTTGTAGCTTGATAACATTATTTGCTTGCACTTGATTATTCACATTTGTCTTTATAGAATTCAAACATGGAAAAGCTCCTATTCTGATTGCTACCGATGTGGCCTCCAGAGGGCTAGGTTAGTACAAACTCGAATTCATGGCTTGGTTTCTCAGAAGATCTCCGTGTAGTTTTTTTTAAAGAAAGTTTATTGCTTTCTTTAACCTCTGCATTTTTTCTAAGTTTTTTTCACATAAAGGTGCAGTCTTTGTGGCAAGGCCTAGGCATGACAATCGGAGGACTCGAGGGGGATGGAGGACTAGTGATCGGCTGGCTGCTTCCAGTCGATTAGAGAGGTGAAAAGCTGAAAGTGTGCCAGTAATCTTCAAAGGGCAGAACATACCACCTCTGCCCCATAAACTGTTCTCTCCGGGGGAAAAAAATGGAAGTTACCTCACAGTTCACTGCCGTGGTATTTCATCTGTCCCATGCTTTGCATGATTGCCATGGTACAGCATTGTTTCAAACTGTTCACTGTGATCTGTGGGTCTTTGAGTTTCAGTGAGTTTGCTGAAATGTCGAAGAAATATTTCCAAACTTCAATGTTCAATGAAATTTTTGTTCAAGTTTGAAATGGAGAGAGCAGCTTTAAAAGGTACTAAGCCTTTTACAAATTGGTGAGTACTGGCACATGAGACCTAGAGCAGGACCAACTTCTCACACATAGTCAGTGGGAAAAGAAAAGTGCCTTGAAAGTTCCTCCCTCACCTACACAGTAGTCGTCATGTCGAGACCTGCCAGAGAGAGACACATTCTCAAGTGAATCCTGGCTTCTTGGAAGCGCTTGCCTAGACGAGACACAGTGCATTAAAACAACTTTTGGGGGACAGGTATGTTTTTCTTGCAGCTGCAGTTGTAAGGTCTTGGCAAGACAAGCAGTGTGGCCAGAATTTTGAACTTCTGATGAGTATAATGCAAAGGACCTTTACATTTTTGTTTAAAGGTCCTCAAAAATGAGCACATGAAGAGGTTGCTGTGAAACTTTTAATTGGCCCTACTGCGCAGAAGCATTCAGATGTCACTTGATGATCTGTAAGGGGACTGTCAAATTGGGAATGTGCTAAGAAGAATACACATTCCCTTGATAGGCTGTCAGTGGGTGGGTGTTAAGACAGCTGACATGTGCATTTTTTTGTTTTTTGGGTTTTTTTTTTTTCTTCCCTTTTTTCTACCTCAATGGTGTTCCTACAGGAAATGGATAACCATTTTAACTGTATTTTTTTCAGCCCGTACCTTCTTGGGAATACAATTGTCTAACTTTTTATTTTTGGTCTGGCTGTTGTGGTGTGCAAAACTCCGTACATTGCTATTTTGCCACACTGCAACACCTTACAGATGTGGAAGATGTGAAATTTGTCATCAATTATGACTACCCTAACTCCTCAGAGGATTATATTCATCGAATTGGAAGAACTGCTCGCAGTACCAAAACGGGCACAGCATACACTTTCTTTACACCTAATAACATAAAGCAAGTGAGCGACCTTATCTCTGTGCTTCGGGAAGCTAATCAAGCAATTAATCCCAAGTTGCTTCAATTGGTCGAAGACAGAGGTTCAGGTAAGAATCTTCCATAAAAGAGATGTTTCGGGTAGCTGGCAGTCACCTCTTGAATAAGAAGTGGGATTGGAGGAATGAGTAGTTTTTATTTTGAAACCTAAGAAATCTAAAAGCACTTAAGACCCAGCATAAACAGAGCTAACTCTATCTTAGCACACTTTTAGATAAAATTGATCAATTTCTACTTTTCTTGACAGGTCGTTCCAGGGGTAGAGGAGGCATGAAGGATGATCGTCGTGACAGATACTCTGCAGGCAAAAGGGGTGGATTTAATACCTTTAGAGACAGGGAAAACTATGACAGAGGCTACTCTAGTCTGCTTAAGAGAGATTTTGGGGCTAAAACTCAGAATGGTGTTTACAGTGCTGCAAATTACACCAATGGGAGCTTTGGAAGTAATTTTGTATCTGCTGGTATACAGACCAGTTTTAGGACTGGTAATCCCACAGGGACTTACCAGAACGGTTATGATAGCACTCAGCAATATGGAAGTAATGTTGCAAATATGCACAATGGTATGAACCAACAGGCATATGCATATCCTGCTACCGCAGCTGCTGCGCCAATGATTGGCTATCCAATGCCAACAGGGTATTCTCAATAAGACTTTAGAAGTATATGTAAATGTCTGTTTTTCATAATTGCTCTTTATATTGTGTGTTATCAGACAAGATAGTTATTTAAGAAACATGGGAAATGCAGAAATGACTGCAGTGCAGCAGTAATTATGGTGCACTTTTTTCGCTATTTAAGTTGGATATTTCTCTACATTCCTGAAACAATTTTTAGGTTTTTTTTGTACTAGAAAATGCAGGCAGTGTTTTCACAAAAGTAACTGTACAGTGATTTCAAATACAATAAATGAAGGCAATGCATGGCCTTCCAATAAAAGATATTTGAAGACTGAATTAAGTGAAATTGTACTTTATTTTACATATATAATGTCATGTAAGACTTGGCTTAGATAGTACGTTTTTGGGGGGATTTTTGTTTTGGTGTTTATTTTTACACAACTAAAGTTGACTACTTCCCATTTCTTGATTTTGGAGAGGAACTCAGAAGGCCTGTAGGATGATCTGTATGGGAAGAATTTAGAGACAATGGATTTATATTCTAGATTTATTGCATAAAAGCTTTGTCAGTTTTAAACATCAGGAAAATAAGTCATTTAAGAGTGAACTACAGGACAGGAACTATATAAATAACATGGTCACTTCTTTTGCAAAGCAGTTTTAAGTGCTAACATATTTTGCTTTATCAATTTTATTCCATCTCTTGGCTTTGTCAACTGCCAAAATGCACAAAGCTGAAAGACTGTTAGCCCAAGAGCTGTGCACTGTGTCCTCAGTGCAGGTTACCTTCTTGTAGGTTCCTAGTCCTCACAACATCTGGAAGTCAGGAATGTCTCCACATTACTTTGGGGGTCTTGAAACTGTAAGCTAGTCACAAGGAAGACTAGCACCGGGCATCATAACCAAAAGCACAGTAAAAAAGTTTTTGGGTTAGGTTCAACATGGGCTTACAGCTAGAAAGATGGGGAAAGCTTTAGATTTCAGTGGGATCACCAGCAAACAGCTTTATTTCAGAATGGCTAGAAGTAGGTCTAAATGTCTTGCCAGAAAATGGTGTGTTTTTGCCCAGGACAAAAGTCTTGAAGTTCATTAAGTTTTTTGTTTTTAAAATGGGCTTTATTGTTAATGCCTTATTTATAAAATGTTTAAAACAAATTAGAATGTGCTGGGGGTGGGAGCTGGGCGTGTTTTCCAGGGCTGATAACATTGAAAACTGGTTCATCTAGTACTCTGAGTGGTTTTCAATGGCATGGCTAGTCAGATTCATGATTTTTAAGTATAGGTGTAGATTGGAGCATTTATTACATATTTTACTGTTTAATGTCTTAATGTGGACCTTTTATTTTGTAAATAATTATGGAAATGATTGTGGGGCTTGGAAAAAATTACCTTTGAAGTTTTAAAAGACAGTCCACTTTTTAGCATGTGTGTTGTGTCCAGCCTGTGGTTGTCTTAACTAATAAATGTGATTTTTCTCCCCATTCTCTTCATTTATTTATTCGCGTAGAGGCCTCTTACCTGGGTTTTTGAACCCCCACCGTCTTCTGCTCTGGCTATCCTGGAATTTGATGCTTAGGCCAGGTTGGCCTTGAACTCACTGTACTCTAAAGAAGTGAGCTACAACAGTCCTGCATAATCACACTCCCTAATACCATTAACTAGCTTGACCTTCCTTACAAAGGTTAAGATGTTAATACTAAAACCACCCCATTATTCTAGTCAGGTTTTACCTGCTTTCTACTAAATTACATATCTTTTTACGGAAAGTAAGGAGTTTTAAGGAGGTGGTTCTTAGATTCTAGATTCAAGATCCAAGAAGGTGGTTTTGGTTTCTCTGTGTAGCCCTGGCTGTCCTGGAACTCTGTAGACCAGGCTGGCCTCCAACTCAGAAATCGCCTGCCTCTACCTCCCAATTGCTGGGATTACAGGCGTGCGCCTGCCCAGCTCAGGGACCTGTAGTTCTCTTAAAAACCACACCCTGTTTGTCCAGCCACACCCAGGAGGAAGTGGAGTGGCCACCCATTGCTATGTTTGCCAACATTAGGGACCTTCCGGGTTAAACTAAAGACAAATGTCTTTGAAAACACAACAAAAGTTGAGGTGGATGTATTTCCTTGAGGACTGAAAGCTAGGTCTCACCTGAGCGCTGTCCAAGACGACATGTTGGTAGGGCTTTTTTGTGTTTGGCAGCTTGGAAAGACATAAGTTGATGGTAACTCCATAGTAACGGGATGGTTAAAGCTGAACAAGTGAATGTGGAGTTCCCAAATGGAAAATCCCCAAGGTAGTAAACAATCAGATGCTGGCGTCAGCCACGGAGGCAGGGATACGCCCAAGGCGGCGGCCTACCCGCTGGTGACGCTCTTCCGGGGGCGTGATCTGCAGTCCGTCCATTTCCGCCGCCCCTGCAGCCTAGGCTCTGGTGCTGGTCTAGGTTGGAAACAGGGCTTCCCACGTGAGGCGCGGGCGTTCCCGGCTCCGGAAGCGATGCGCTCCGGCGGCGCGGCCAGGGCCTGCCGAAGGGCCTGCAGGCGCTGGCTGTCCGCGGATGCGGGTCCCGCAGATGGAGCTCCGCAGCCTGCCGCTCCCGACCGTGCAGTGGCCGGGGAGGCGCTCGTAGACCTCTGCCGGAGGAGGCATTTCCTCAGCGGGACGCCACAGCAGCTCAGCACGGCTGCTCTCCTGAGCGGATGCCACTCGAGCTTTGGACCTTTGGGTGTAGAGTTACGAAAGAACCTAGCCTCACAGTGGTGGTCCTCTATGGTGGTGTTCAGGGAGCAGGTCTTCGCGGTGGACTCCCTCCACCACGAGCCGGGCTCTTCGCAGCCCGGGGACCGTGCCTTCAGGTTAGTTTCTCCAGAATGTATACGTGAAATCTTGCAAGACAAAGAGCTGAGTAAGGAACAGCTAGTGGCATTTCTTGAGAACTTATTAAAAACTTCTGGGAAACTACGGGAGACTCTTCTTCACGGTATGGCTCTTCACTTTTCGTGCTTCTGAACAGATTTGGGGTGGAAAGGCAGTCAGTCTTGCACGAGTTTGGAGACAGCAACGGCCCTCGGCTTCCAGGCAAAGAAGTGACCAGGGTTTTTTGTTGTTGTTGTTTTTGTTTTTTAAATAACGTATCAGAGTGATCCACCTTGAGGTCCGTGGCATCATTCCTGAGGAAATGGGTAAAGCATTCAGTTTGACAAGCAAGCCTAAAACTATAAAGGTAGGACCTGAATTCAGTCACATACTTGAACTTTCATTGATACCAAGGCATTTTCAAAGACTTCCTCTCCTCCAGTTTTATATATTATTATCAACTCAGGTCTTTTTTTTTTTTTTTTTTTTTTTTTTTTTTTTTCTTGGCTAGGTAATTCTTTAGCTTGTCAGCTAGGAGATACACATCTTTAAAGTCAAATATGACATGATACAGAAATTATAAAATACATAAAAATGAACAGAAAGGGCTGGAAAGATGGCTCAGCAGTTACAAGCATCGACTGCCCTTCCAGAGGTCCTGAGTTCCCAGCAACCACGTGGTGGTTCACAGACATCAATAATGGGATGTGATTCCTTCTTCTGGTGTGTCTGAAGACAGCTACAGTCTACTCATACAAATAAAACAAGTTTTTTAAAAATTGAACAGAAAACCCCTGACTTTTTTTTTGGGAGGGAGGTGGTTTTTCTGTGTAGCTCCGGCTGTCCAGGAACTCACTGTAGACTAGGCTGGGCTCGAACTCAGAAATCTGCCTGCCTCTGCCTCCCAAGTGCTGGGATTAAAGGCAGTGGGCCACCACTGCCCGGCTCCCTGACTTGTTTTTTGAGACAGGATTTCTTTGTATAGCCCTGGCTGTCCTGGAACTCACCATGTAGACCAGGCTGGCCTTGAACTCTTAGAAATCTCCCTCTGCCTTCTGAGTGCTGGGATTCAGACACCAGGCCCAGCTACCACTGACATTCTTTACAAGACTTGGTCTTAGTGGCAGCTATCTCTGGGAAATGCTGCCTTTGCCTTTTAGAAGTATGGAGTAGTTAACAACTTCAAACTTGTAAAACTTGTAAACTTTCATTGATACCAAAGCATTTTTCAAAGACTTCCTCTCCTCCAGTTTTATATATTACTATCAAATCAGGTCTTTTTTTTTTTTTTTTTTTTTTTTTTTTTCTTGGCTAGGTAATTCTTTAGCTTGTCAGCAAGTTTACAAAGTCCAAACTTGTAAAAATTAGTATATACTGTAACCTTTAAATATTTCCTTAATGAAATAAAGCACACCGGTGGTAAGTGCGATTAGATTATAGTATATTTTATTCCATGTTCTTGGTATTGATTGCATTAGTACCATGTCCCCAAACATCAGCTGTTTTTAACCTCCCAGACTTAGATGAAATCTCCTCCTCCTCTTAGATGAAAGTTGCAGGCTGAAAATGAGATTTTGAGTCCATAAAATCAATTCTCTTCTACCATGTGGATCCTGGGGATAGAACTCAGGGCTTCAGGCTTAGCAGCAGCTGCTTCTACCAGCTGAGCTCTCTCTCCAGGTTTAAGGAAATATTCTTGATTGAAAGATTGAAGATGTGTAATCAAAAACCAAATTCATGAACCTTACTTATGAGGCAGGAGAATAAAAACTGGTTTTGGGTGAGAATTAAAACAATTAATACGCCGGGCAGTGGTGGTGCACGCCTTTGATCCAAGCACTTGGGAGGAAGATGCTGGCGGATTTCTGAGTTCGAGGCCAGCCTGGTCTGCAGAATGAGTTCTGGGCTACACAGAGAACCCCTGTCTTGAAAAAACAAAACAAACACTGGGCATATGTTAGAAGATAGTCCATGTTAAATCTATACTTTAACAATGGTTACAGAGAATATTTTTAGGAAACGTGTTTAGAGTGAGGAAAACAATATATGGCAAATGTTAACTGACAAGTCTAGATGAAGAACATCTAGATCCCCTTTGGCGGCTTGGGAGTGGGGTTTTCTTGTTGTATTTGACACAGGGTCTCCTGCCTCAGAAACTGACCTCAAACCCACAGTGTAACTGAGGATGGCCTTGAAATCTTGACCCTCCTGCCTACCTCCCAGGTGCTGGGATTAAAGGTGTCTTGCCTCACGCCTGGCTTTTTTTTTCTCTCTCTCTCTGTAAAGATGATGGACTGTTCTTTTGTTTCTGCTTTTGAGACCTGATTTTTTTTTTTTTATCTCAAGTTAGTCTTGAAGTCACTGTAGCCCAGGCTTGCTTCAAAATCCTCTCACCTCCATGAAGTAAATGATGGGACCGTCTCTTGGCAGGGGCCTTGGAGCACTATGTTAATTGCCTGGATCTGGTAAACAGAAAGCTACCTTATGGGCTTGCTCAGATTGGAGTGTGTTTCCACCCTGTTTCGGACGCTAAGCAGATACCCAGCAGTGTTACAAGGTACAAAATGTGACCTGGTCTGGTACTTAAATAATCAAGTACTCATTACTTCACTTTGTGATACATTATATAATCTCCATTAACTTTCTGATTTTTTTTTTTTTTTTTAATAAAGAGTTGGTGAAAGGACGGAAGCTTCGTTGGTGTGGTTTACTCCCACGAGGACTTCGAGCCAGTGGCTTGATTTCTGGTTGCGTCATCGGCTTCTGTGGTGGAGAAAGGTACTCCAGTAGTAATTTTCAATAGTTAATAATTGAACTCTTAACTTCTTTTGGTTTTAGTTTTTGAAGCGTGGCCTCATGTTAACCCTGGCTAGTCTCAAGCTCAGTCTGTAGGCTAGGGATGACCTTGAATTTACTGCCTCTCTGAGCTCTGAGATTATGAAAAGAGCTCTTACCCCAGTTTGGGGATTCCCTTTCCTAAGCACTGGGCTTACTTACAGACATACTCCACCACCACACCGGGTGTATAAATAGAACTTGATTTAGCTGTGCTTTTTTGTTTGTTTTAATTTTAGTTTCTTTTAAAGAAAGTTATTCTGTAGCTGGAGAGATGGTTCAGTGGTCTTCCAGAGGAAGAGTTTGGTTCCCAGCACTCAAGTTAGGCAGCTAATCACACCTGTAACTCCAGCTCTCAGGGATCTGCCTCCCTCTTCTGGCCTCTGAAGGCGTCTCTAAACATATAGCACACAGACTGGCAGATGTCAATAAAATAACACACGCAGCCCTCCAGGTTCTCTCTAGGCCTGGTTGTCCTTGAATTCACTCTGAATTTACAGAGATGTGCCTGCCTCTCCAATGCCGATCGAGATTAAAGCATGTACCACCACCACCACCTAGCAAAAATAAATCTTAAAAAAAAAAACTGTTACTGCATTTGGAGTGGGGGCATGCCCATCATGAATGCCAGGGCCAATGTGTGGAGGTCAAAGGGCAGCTTTAGGGAGTTAATTCTGTTCCCACCCTGTGGGTTCTGGGGAGCCAACTCCCAGGGCTGAGCAACAGGCACTCTTACTGGACCATCTCAGAGGCCCTCAGTTTGGCTTTCCTGAGACAAAGCGTCCTTCTAACCCAAGCTGGCCTGGAGTTCACTTTCAGCTCAGTCGGACCTACAGCTCACGACAATCCTTAGTTTAGAAGGCATTCCAGGTGTGACTCCAGCCCGCCAGTTCGTTTGTGTTCCGTTTACTGCGGTCCTGGAGATAACATCGAAAGCCTCAAATGTGCTGGTCAAGCACTCTGCTACTGAGCTACACTCTGAGGATGCTATACTTAACTTGTAATAGCATTACAAACAGAAAGTCCTTTGAATGGCACTTCCTGCTCCAGAGGGTATCAGTGTTCTCCTGGTACAGATGTGCTGAGCGCTGATACCATCCCTGAGCCTTAATGTTTGGGACTTAAGTTACTTTCAACCCATTGCTGGATAAAAGTCTCAGGCAACCTTAATTCTCAGAGATAACTGTGGAGTTGGAAGTCAGTGAATCCTAGCATTCAGAGAGCAGAAGCAGGTGGCTCCTTTGGCCAGCTGAGGCTTCAGGACTCCCTTCTGGGGGGTGGGGGAGGTGGGGATTAACATTTCACGAAATCAGTAAGACACTTTCTTTTTCAGTTTGCTATGAGTCCCTCTGACTTCAGCAGCGCCGACTGTCAGGATGAATCGGGACGCAAGGGAACCAAGCTTTACTACAGCTTTCCCTGGGGAAAGGAGCCAATAGAGACCCTGTGGAATCTAGGAGATCAGGAGCTCCTACACATGTATCCTGGAAATGCGGCTGCCATACAGGTGTGTGTCACTCTGAGCTCCGAGACGTTCTTCTACCCAGATTCTCTGTTTTCCCAACCACTGAAGCATAATTGTGGGGTGTCCTGGGAACCGGTAACCTTATGTACATTTTGTAGGCAGTGCCCAACTACATAACGCTGACTGCAGCTGTCAAAGTCAGGAAATTAACAGTGACCTCCATGATCAGGAGATGTGAGTATCTGAAGACTAGGCCTCACAGGCCCAGGATAGCCCAGAGCGCCTTTCCATGGAGCTGTCCTGGCTCTTCTCCAGATGAAAAGTTTCTTTTTATCTTTCCTAGTCTTGTGTCCCTGACCCTTTGGAAGAAACTGGCTACTTTGTAGAATGAGCTTTTGAGCAGTTCTTTCTGAAGTTTCATGATTTTTGTATTTGTGCCATGCCAGGAATATGACAAAGCGGTATGCCCTTCTCTGGGCGTATTAGGGGTCACTGCTGGGTGTTAATAAGTTCTCTTTATCACTTGGTTAAGATGGTGTCGTTTAGGTTTCTCCAGTGTATCTCCATTTTTTTTTTAAATTTATTTTATTCTGTGTGTGCGTATTTTACCTGCATGTATCTCTGTGGCCCGTATTATGTAGTGCCCAAAGAGGCCACCAGATCCCCTGGAACTGGAGTTACAGATAAAATCCACCATGTGAGTGCTCAGACTAGAACCCTGGTCCTCTGCAAGAACAAATTCTCTTAGCCCCTGAGCCACCTCTCCAGCCCTGTGCAGTGTACTTTCATAGCTTGGGATGAAGCCCAAGTCTTAGTTGCACATAAGTCCAGGAACCAGTCGAGTAGTAGGTGCCTTCAATCCCAGAACACCAGAGGGAGACAGGAGATTACAAGGTGAGACTGGCTTAAACAGTAAACCAGGGTTTTGGACTTGGCTTGGCTGGTAAAGCACGTGCTGTGGAGCCTAACGACCGAGTTCAGTTCCTGGGGCGACATCAGATGCACTTGTGACCCCATTGTCACACACGCATAATAATAGTGAAGGAACTAGCCGGGCGGTGGTGGCGCACACCTGTAATCCCAGCACTTGGGAGACAGAGGCAGGCGGATTTCTGAGTTCGAGGCCAGCCTGGTCTACAGAGTGAGTTCCAGGACAGCCAGGGCTACACAGAGAAACCCTATCTCAGAAAAAAACAAACAAACAAACAAAACACAAAATCCAGATGCACACACAAAAAAAGATTCTGCTAAATGGTACTTTATTTTGATGTCTTCTATGAAGGGTCGAGATGGGCGTAAGAGTGTGGTTCCTTGCGTTCTGTCTGTAACGGGGGACCTAGACCTGGGCACGCTGGCTTACCTCTACGATTCCTTCCAGCTGGCGGAGAACTCCTTTTCGAGGAACAAGAGTCTCCAGAGAAAGGTGCTGTTGCTATTTCAGGGACTCAGAAAACTGGTTAAGGTTTTTTTGTTTGTTTGTTCTGTTTTTTATTCTTCTGCGTTAACTGTGCTTCCTTCTTCCTCTTGTCCCTCAGGTGCTCAAACTTCACCCATGTTTAGCCCCTGTTAAGGTCGCTTTGGATGTGGGGAAAGGCCCAACGGTGGAGTTACGACAGGTGAGTTGCCGTGATTACGTATAACTGTGCGAGCACGGGTGTAGGTTGGAGGTCAGAGGACAGCATGGGAATCGCTTTCGTCTTCCATGCTGTGGGTCTTCGGGAGCTTAGGCTTGGCAGTGACTGCCCTTCCCCCACGGAGCCGTCTTGCCACCAGTTACTAAGAAGTGGTCTGGAGCAGTTTGTGAAGCTGACTTTTGCAATGCCCTGCTGGGGTTTCTCCAGCAGTTCTTCCTTCTGATGTGGAAATAAAACCCCAAGGGCACAGTTCCCACCCGTCCCAGGCCTGTGCGGCTAACAGGGCTGCTTCTGTTTTGTGTTCTGAACGACAATGGTGATAATTCTTTGTTGGACTCAAACTGTTTCTTGGAAGACTTGCAGTCAATACTCAGTTGGCATTGCTGAATTTCTTTATTTTTAGAGGCAATATGCAGTTTCTAAAATGTTCAATGTGTTGACTATAACACTGTATAACCAGTACAGTGTAAAGCGTTCAGTGTGTAAACTATAGCACTGTATAACCAGTTTACAAACGACTTACAGTTTCACAAGCACTTTTCTTTCCTATTTCAAATCTCTTCTGTTTTCTCCAGGTTTGTCAAGGGCTCCTTAATGAGTTACTGGGAAATGGGATTTCTGTGTGGCCTGGTTATTCCGAAACTATGCATTCCTCATTAGAGCAGCTCCACTCAAAGTAAGAATTACCTTTCTTGTTATTGTTTGGTTTGATTACATGTTTCATTATATAGATAAAAACAAGTCTCTTCCAAATGTAATCTGAAAAAAGCGGGGCTGAGTGCTTGATCTTCCAGAGAGCCCACGTTGGGTTCCCAGCATCCATGTTAGGCAGCTCCTAACTGCAGCTCCTCGGGGTTTCAGCAGCCTCTTCTGTCACTCTCACACACACACACACACACACACACACACACACAGAGAAAACATAAATCCCTAAAAATAGTACATGATCAGTGAGCGACACCTCAGCACTGGAGAGCGCTGGCTGCTTGCTCTTGTAGGGGGCCTGGATTTGGTTCCCAGCACCCACATGGAGGCTCATAGACTTCTGTAATGTTAGTACCAGGCCTCCTCCTGGCTTCTGTGGGTACCAGGCACACAGATGGCATACATGCACGCAGGCAAACATAAAATAGAAAGAAGTCAATCTTTTTATAAAATGCTCCTAGCATTTCCTTTTGTGGGACCATGCGCCGTGAGCTAACTGCCCTAGGAATGAACAGTACCGTCTCGGACTTACGTGTACACCTCCGCTTGTCAGTTTTCCAGGGAGGAAAGTTAGGTGCATAGAATTAGACAGAAGGAATGTAAACGGAATTCCTTTCCTGGCTGGTAAGCCGAGCCTAGCTTCTAGGTAGTTATCTCTTCACCGAAAAATGCAACGTCTGATCCTTCTGAGTAGTAATATTTTTGTAAATGAAAATTTCCATATGACAGTCAAAACAAGGACACTGTCTAGAATTACCTTTAAGCTGTATGTATAAGGGGATGGGAAACAGGAATCGATTTCATATTTAAACTTTGGCCCCAGCCCCAGGAGAACCAATTATATAATTAAAGATTCAAGGTGTTTTTTGTTTGTTTAACTCTAAAACACATCTCATCCAAGCATTTCAGATAAGGGATATTCAGTAGGAGGCATCTTCGTTGCTTCCCCAATCTAGCCCACCACCAAATGATGAGAGCTTGACTCCTCAGTCTCAATCTCTGTCTGTCTGTGCACACAGCCTCCCACACATCCTCAAGATCTCTCAATACAGAGTCTCAAACTGTGACCCACACTGACCCTAAATCTTACTGTGTCTCTCAGGCTGGCCTCAAGGTCTCGGAAAGCCCTCTGCCTCATTTTTTGAGTGCTGGGGTTATAGGCGTGGGCCCGTGTACGCCTGGCTTCTGTATAGATCTCAGCACTGCTCTTCCCACCCTTACGCAGATCAAGGTCACTAATATTTTGTCAGGATGGTTAAAATAATCTTATATATAGTGAACTCTCTCTAGTATTGCTAACTTGCAATTTTGTCTTGTTTTTTTGTTTTTTCGAGACAGGGTTTCTCTGTGTAGCCCTGGCTGTCCTGGAACTCACTCTGTAGACCAGGCTGGCCTCGAACTCAGAAATCCACCTGCCTCTGCCTCCCAAGTGCTGGGATTAAAGGCGTGCACCACCACTGCCCGGCATTTGTGTGTGTGTGTGTGTGTGTGTGTGTGTGTGTGTGTTGAATGCCTATTTAAGATTAGGAAATTCTGTATTCTGTTCTTTTACTGTGCTGGCATGGTAACTCATACCTGCAATCTTGGCACTCTGGAGGCTGAGGCAGGAGGATCAAAAGGTTCAGGCCAACTTGAGTTACATAATAAGATCCTGTATCTAAAAAGCAATACATGACTAAAATACACCTTCCAGATAACATCAGCAGGAAAACAGCTCTCAGCAGGCAGGACCGACCCCAGACAACGGCAGAGAGCAGCTGCTCAGGAGCGGATGGGAGTGGGCTAGCTGGTGTTTGTTCAGATAGAAGACGAAGGAGGGGAACTTGAGCTTCCTAGTTTTTATATGCTCTCCAGCCTTGTTTATGGGGAAGGAGTATCGTTTACATTTTCCTCTGTGTTTATTTTCATTGTGGGTGTGCCATGGCACAGATGTACAGTTCACAGTCCAATCCTTTTGTTGTTGGTATTGTTGTTACTTTCTTTTTTTAGTGTGTGAGTGTTTTGCCTGCATGAATATCTGTGCGCCGTGTGTGCCATGCTCACAGAAGACAGAAGAGGGCATCAGATCTCCAGGAACTGGAGTTAGAGGGCTTTTTGGTTTGGTTTGATTTGGTTTGGTTTTTGTTTTTTTGAGACTGCATCTCTCGGGGTCCCTGCAAACTCTACAGCCTGCAGCAAAATGATCCTGGGAGAGACAAGAATGAAACTCGGTTCAGTTCAACTTAGTTAGCCAGTGCTGGGTCAGACAGTCAGAGGCTGACACCAGCTGGTTTGATTTAGTGATATTTACGCGCTGTACAGTTTTTGAAAAGTTTCCCGAGGACAGTTAGTCCCTAGTGTACGACAGAGCTTAAAAAGTATTTACGTGGCAGCTCTTTATAACAGACATCTGCTTCTCCCATTTCGGTGGAAGTCTGGAATAAACAAACATAATAATCCGGGGTATTCAGGTGATGCCTGGCCTACAGATTGCAAAACCTCACCAGACTGTAACCTGCACCCTCTCACCTTCCAGATGGAAGGCAGGTAAACATGCCCTTCCTTTGAAAGGATGAGCATGCGTGTTTTAACCGTGCCTGGCTCCCTAGTACTTATCTGTACGCACAAGGATCATACCCCACTGGTTGCTCTGCCGGAGAACACAGACCTGGTTACCAGTACTCACGTGGCAACTCACCACTGTTCATGAGATCCAGTTTCAGGGGATCCAGTGCCCTCCTCTGGCCTCCACAGGCACCAGGCACACACATGGTATGTAAATACGCATACAAGTAAAACACACGTGCACAAAATGGAAATAAGTAAAATGTTTAAAATTTCAATTGTGATGTGTTTTCGAGTGTGCCCAGTGTGTCCCAGGAGATCAAACCCAGGGCCCTGTGCATGCTGTGCGATGGGTCACTCTACCTCTGAGGTAAAAGCCCAGCCCAGGATGACTAGTGAGAAAAGCATGTACTAGGTTACATATTATTTTGCCCAATATTTGCCTTCACGCCTTTAATCCCAGCACTTGGGAGGCAGAGGCAGGTGGATTTTTGAGTTCGAGGCCAGCCTGGTCTACAGAGTGAGTTCTAGAACAGCCAGGGCTACACAGAGAAACCTGGTCTCGAGAAACCAAAAAAAAAAAAAAAAAAAAAAAAAAAAAGCGGTGAGTAGCCTGTTAAGTCATACATGGAGTATGGATTTGTTAATCTGCTATATACCAAATCTTTATTTTAATATGGTTTATCTTACGAGACTTTAGTCTGCAGATATTTTTCTGTCATTAAAGCCAAACTCATGCCGGGTGTGGTGGCACACGCCTGTAATACCAGCACTTGGGAGGCAGAGGCAGGCGGATTTCTGAGTTCGAGGCCAGCCTGTCTACACAGTGAGTTCCAGGACAGCCAGGGCTACACAGAGAAACCCTGTCTCGAAAAAAAAAAAAAAAAAAAAAAAAAAAAGCCAAACTCAAAACACTGAGGTCATCAAGACATCCATCCGTACCCCCTCGGGTGCCTTAAGTTTTTTTTCTTTTTTTTTTTTCTTTCTTTCTTTTCCCCCCCCCCCCCAGACAGGGTTTCTCTGTATAACCCTGGCTGTCCTGGAACTCACTCTGTAGACCAGGCTGGCCTCCAACTCAGAAATCCGCCTGCCTCTGCCTCCCAGAGTGCTGGGATTACAGGCGTGTGCCACCACGCCTGGCTTTAAGTTTTAGTTTTTCTCTTGACTTTTAGCCAACACAGTAAGTTCAACCCTCCACTTTGTGCTTTAGAAATGGGAATGGGGGCAGGACATAATTTGGCCCCTATGTAAAGGACCACCCGACCGAGGTGGCAGCACCCGGGTTCTGGAGCGTCCATGAGGTGAGAGCTGATGTCTGTACAGGCGCTCACGCATTCCCCTTAACTGTTCTCTCAGGTACGATGAGATGAGTATCCTCTTTACAGTTCTGGTCACTGAGACGACACTGGAAAACGGGCTAATCCAGTTGCGGAGCAGAGACACCACCATGAAGGAAATGATGCACATATCCAAGCTGACAGACTTCCTGGTCAAGTACCTCGCGTCGGCTAGAAATGTGTAGGGCTTCAAATTCTGTAATAAATAATCTATTGATTTCATTAACTTATATTAATATGGATTGGGCCTTTTGTATCTATAAAGTAGACAGTTTTGGTTCTTCCTTTGAATCATTTTTTTTATAATCCCTTTATATGGTCTGTAGTAGTTTGAATATGTTTGGCCCCACGGAGTGGCACTATTTGGAGTATGAGTGTCACTGTGGGCGTGGCCTTTAAGACCCTGTTCCTGCCTGCCTGGAAGTCAGTCTTCCACTAGCAGCCTTCAGATGAAGATGTAGAACTCTCAGCTCCTCCTACACCATGCCTGCCTGGATGCTGCCATGCGCCTTCCTTGATGATAATGGACTGAACCTGTGAACCTGTAAGCCAGCCCCAATTAAATGTTGTCCTTTATTAGAGTTGCCTTGGTCATGGTGTCTGTTCACAGCAGTAAAACCCTAACTAAAGACAAAGTCTATTAACACAAATCTAGGAGCTAGAGAGATGGCTCAGTGGTTAAAAGCACTGACTGCTCTTCCAAAGGTCCTTAGTTCAAATCCCAGCAACTACATGATGGCTCACAACCATCTGCAATGTGATCTGACACCCTCTTCGGGCATGTCTGAAGACAGCTACAGTGAACTCATACATAAAATAAATAAATAAATCTTTAAAAAAAAAAAAAAAAAAGAACACAAATCTAGCCAGGCATGGAGCTGTGCAACTTTCTTCCCAGCACTCAGGGGACAGCGCAGGTAGATCTCTGAGTTTGAGGCCAGTCTGTTTTACAGAGTGAGTTCCAGGACAGCTGGGGCTATACAGAGAAACCCTGTCTCCAAAAAGAAAAAGAAAAAAGATAAAAAAGGAAAATGCAAATCTTGATGGGTGTGTGTGTGTGTGTGTGTGTAAATATACAGAAGCAGATACACATACATTGTGTGTGTAAATACACAAAGGCAGGTGTATATGCATATGTGTATGCCCCAGGGAATCCCAAAGGTCCTTCTGTTTTGCTTTCCTGGTGCTAAGATTGCAGCTAACAGCGGAGAGCCTGGCTTTCAGTGGGTGCTGGTTGTCCAGTCCTGTTGTTGTTGCTTGGCAAGCATTTACCAGCTGTCATGCCTCCCTAGCCCAGTCTCGACCTTGTGACTTTCCAGCCTCCGTGCAGGGATCATAGGCCTGTGCCACTCACCTAGTTGGTGGGTGTCATGCACTGCTAAGCAGGCAGTCTGCCCACTGAGCTGCACCCTGCTCCCTGGCTCTGTTCTATTCTTGTTCTTGTGGGTTTTTTAACTTCCCTCCAGTAGTAGCAGAACAGGAACAATACTGATGTAGACATGCTTTTGGAAAAGAAAAAGTGGACTCTTGCCCTGCATCTGACAGTACATTCATGTGCTTTCATAAATACTGGAAACCAGGAACAACAGATGCTTTGCCACTAAACAGTATGGAAGGATCCTCTGGGGACAGAAAGAAACTAAAAGTAGGCACTCCTGGGTAGTATTGCTCAAGGTCCTTGTCAGGAGAGATCTTCAGGAGAGTTCACAAGGAGACAGGTTTCCCTTCTTCTAGCTGCCAGAGTTCCGTGTGGCCTCAGCCACAGGCTAACTAGCACTCCCTGTAGTGATAGGTCAGTTCCTAGCAAAGTCTGTTCCTACCTGTCGGGACCTCATTCTTTCTCTCAATACTGAAATTTACGGGGATAACAGTACCTGGCCTAGTACATGCTTTTCTCACTAATCATCCTGGGCTGGGCTTTTACCTCAGGGGTAGAGTGACCCATCACATAGCATGTACAGGGCCCTGGGTTTGATCCCCTGGGACACACTGGGCACACTCGAAAACACATCACAATTGCTTCTCTATTCATGACATAAAGTGACCTTGAACGTTAACCGTTATGTGTGCGAATGTTGCAGATTTTCCCCAGCAAATCAAGCATCTGCCACCAGAGTTAGACTGCCCTGTCCCACCAGTCACTGAGGGGTGCCCTGCAGGCCTACGCCTCCTCACAAGCTCAACTTCCTCGTGTTTCAAGCCCTTCCTTCCGAAAGCCTGAGTGATACATACCCATATATATACCCTCCCCAAGGGTTTGAGTCTTACAAGAAGTTGACCCCTGTAGCTCCCGCCCCTAGGTGCTGTTACAGAGGACACCGTCAAGGGGAAAACAGAACTTTACTTACCTTGGGCCAGCATTTCATCATTCCTGTGCCCGCTGATACTTCCTGTTTAGATAGCTCCTGTATGATCTGATGTTAGTGTCAACAGCTATGTGATCTTGAGCAAAGTTAGAACCTTTTCCTCTTTTTTCTTTTTTTTCTGAGACAAGGTTTCTCTGTATAGTCCTGGCTGTCCTGGAACTCACTCTGTAGACCAGGCTGGCCTCGAACTCAGAAATCTGCCTACCTCTGCCTCCCAAGTGCTAGGATTAAAGGCATGCGCCACCACCGCCCGGCTACCTTTTCCTCTTAAAAAGAAAGGTCAAATGCCCACCTCAGCAAGGTTGGATACTTTCCCCTGTATTTGAATTTCTTTCTTTTCATTTCTTTCTTTCTCTTTCCTTCTTTGCTGTTAATGTTGTTTTTGAGACAGGGTTTCTATATAACCCTGGTAGTCCTAGAACTCACTTTGTAGACCACACTGGCTTTTTTTTTTTTTTAAAGATTATTTATTTATGCCGGGCAGTGGTGGCGCTCGCCTTTAATCCCAGCACTTGGGAGGCAGAGGCAGGCGGATTTCTGAGTTCGAGGCCAGCCTGGTCTACAGAGTTCCAGGACAGCCAGGACTACACAGAGAAACCCTGTCTTGAAAAACCAAAAAAAAAAAAAAAAAAAAAGATTATTTATTTATTTATTTATTTATTTATTATATGTAAGTACACTGTAGCTGTCTTCAGACATGCCAGAAGAGGGCATCAGATCTTACTATGGATGGTTGTGAGCCACCATGTGATTGCTGGGATTTGAACTCAGGACCTTTAAAAGAGCAGTCAGTGTTCTTAACCTCTGAGCCATCTCTCCCTAACCCCAACTTAATTATGTGTTTAGGTGTGTCCGTGCACGTGAGTGTAGTGCCTGCAGATGTCAGAAGAGGGCGATGGATCCTTTGGGAACAATGTTATTGGCAACGGTGAGTTGTGGAATGTAGAATCTGGTCTCCCATCCTTTGGAAGAGCGGTGTCTGCTCTTAACTGCTGAAACACCTCCTCAGCCCCAAGATAACTGTGCTGGAAAGGGAGAAGGTGGAAGGCCACAAAACCTGAGTAGTGCCAGGCAGGGGTGGCGCACGCCTGTAATCCCAGCACTCTGGGAGGCAGAGGCAGGCGGATTTCTGAGTTCGAGGCCAGCCTGGTCTACAGAGTGAGTTCCAGGACAGCCGAAGCTACACAGAGAAACCCTGTCTCAAAAAACAAAAAACAAAAAAAAAAAAAAACCTGAGTAGTTTAATTCTTTATCAAGCCTGGCTACTTTGATGACAAGATTAGATGCCCAAATTAGCCAAAGGAATAGTGTCCGGATGTAAAAAATGCATTCACTTTAGGCGAGCAGGTTAAATCTCTCTTGGTTTTGTGTTTAAGACAGGGTCTTGCTATGTAGTCCCAGCTGGCCTCAATCTCAGCATTCTCCTGCCTCCGCCTTGGATGAAACTTTTAAGTGCCAGATGAAGTTCCCGTTTCTCCATACACATCAGCTTA